>CM035430.1:71710617-71773117 GCA_020310875.1 Ceratopteris richardii | reverse complement strand
CTATTGTTATTGTTGAAGTTGTGTCCACCTCTGCCTCTATTGCTGCCATATCCACCTCTTCCACTTCCTTTCTGAGTCTTCCCATTGAACCAGCAATTCTGAGTGGTGTGGTTGGTCTTATCGCATATGCTACAAGGTTGAACAATCTGACCTTTGGCTTTGTCTTGCTTTGGTCCTTTCTTCTTCCCTTTATACTTGCTCTTGCTTGCTAAGTTGGCTTAGGAAGTCTCTTCTTCATCTTCTTCCTTCTTCTTGCCTTTCTACTTCTTATCCTTCTTATCTGCATATAGAGCACTAGTTGAATTACCATGATAGGAGTTACCTTCCTTTATGCTATTGTTGGCTTCTTGATTGAAGAGTTGTCCAAGAAAGATGTTGAAGTCTGGAGTTTGCACATCCATGATGAGATCATAAGCGGTCGTGAAGGAATGCCATTGCTTATCACTTCGAATGCCATTGAGAATTTGCCTCATGATGACCTCTTCTTCAATCAGCTCTCCAATGGATGCTAACTGATCCGCAACCTCTTTGACCTTCGTAACAAACTCTGTGATGGTTTGTTTAGGCGCCTTCTTCATTTGGTTGAACTCGTTCCAAAGATGATTCTTTCTTGCTTTGGTACTAGCACAAAAGAAAGTCTTGAGGGCATCCCATGTCTCTTGAGATTTCTTGCATCCTCTAATATGTGGTAATAGAAAGTCAAAGATAGATATGTACTAGACACTTATACCTTTCCAATGAGTCATCTTGCACTTAATTTGGAGCTCTGGAGAGAGAGCAGCAGCCTCTGCAAGATTACTGTTGGCAAAGAAGATGATGCAGAGAATTGAAGGAGCAAGACAATGATGGTCACAAGTGTATGTATATTGCTTCCATGTAATGTACAAGTGATTCCAAGTCTTTATATTGCCTCTAGGAGTGTTCCACGACTTTTACAAGTTGAATTTGAATTCAAATGAAGGCGGGAATGGTTGTTGGAGGGAATCAATTCACTTTCCTACAATCTAGGAAAAGTGAAGATCTAGTTTGATCTACTTTTAGGTGATTGATTGCTTGATTGAATGCAACTTCAACCACCACAAATTCATGGGATTTTGGCTCTATATTTCTACCTTTACACGTGTAAAGCTCAAGGCTTTTACAATGGTAAATGAACCATCAAAAATTTCTCAAAAGAATACAATAAATGAGCATATGAAAAAGAACTCTCCAACAGATATTCTTTTGACGCAATAGCCTTTGATGTAGATCAAATCCACCTCAAGCATAGTGTAAGATTGATGTTCCAACATTGGATACATGCTTGTATTCAAAAAGCGGTTCCATTAGATCCTATCACTTGATTGAGAAGTGGAGTTAGCCAAAAGAAAGTGAAGCATATACTATCACATTTCACCCAGGTAGAATATGAAGATCTGAAGTATCAAATTGCAACTTTTGGAGTTCTCAATGTGAGAGTTTGTCCACTTATGTTCCAGTAGGAAGTTGTAGATTCTTGGGAAGGATTTGGTTAAAGAAAAGTTTTACAAATTTATGTTAGAAGCATGGACACTTAGAGACATTCAGGTAACAAATCAAACACTCAGCCATGAAGGTTTGATGAGAGCAGATTCTACACATGTATTTTGTTGGAGTGATCTTGTAAGATCTAGATAGATCTTGAAGATCTTGAGTATTTATGAGTCAATTGTCTATCCTTTGTTTGAAAAGTTCTGAACATTGGAAGATGTAAGTCAAAGATTTAGATTCTATCAAATTTGTGTTGCAGAGAAAAAGAAGAAGATACTTGTTATGTTGCATAAGATTATGGATCCTAATTTTTTTTTCACATACAGGTATTGATCATTGAAGATCAGATTCATTGAAAGAAGGAAGACATTCCAGATTTCATAAAATTTGATATAATTTGAAGAATTCTGGATACTAGGGTTAAATCATCCAGGGGGTGATGAAACATGAAGACTTATTTTCAGCCATATGTAAGAGAATGCAAAGTTATACCTAAGGGTGTATTCCTATAGGCTATATCAGGTATTCCTATATTTCCTTTGTTAGTTTCTGTTTATGTTCCAGCTTTGAAAGAAGAAGGAAGAGGGAGAATGTTTGGAGAAAGTTCTTGTTAGGGTGTTCCTGTTCAGGAGAAAGTTCCAGGGTTCTATTGAAGAGAAGCTTGATATTTCAGAGAGGTATGTTTCAGAGGTGCACACATTTATGTTTATACCGGATTCTAAAGGAAAGAGGTATGAAGGACTTACAGATAGAACAAGGATGTAGACAAGATGACATCATAGATGTGAAATTTTGAGCAGACTCATGAGTTGAGTTGAGTACAGTCAGAGATGAACCAGCTAGTGTTCATAATACACTAAGTTGTGAGTTTTCAGTCACAAGTCCCAGGATTCAGTTCTTGATTCTGTTTAGTGTATGTACATGACACAACATAAATACGTCGAGGAACCTTTCTTAAGGTAAATGCAAATATGTGGATCCTAGTGTATGTTTACAGGTTTGAGAAGATGGGAGATAGCAGGCTTAGAGTCAGTTTATGCTACATATGTTGTCAAGCAATGATTGCTTGATGTATACACTATTGGATATCTAGTTTTCATATTTTCTCAGGTAGTATCATATTTAGCCAATTGAGTTTTTTGAAGTTTGAAAAAAGTCAAATTCAGTTTTAAAGAAGACTTTTGAAGAAAAGGTTTGAAGGTCAATTCAAGAGTACAAGTTTGAAGTTTATGACAATTTGCATATGAATGAAGTTACATATCCGGTTCAGTTTGTACCAATATGACATTCCAGGGGGATTGTTGGAAAATAATGTCACATCAGTCCAAACTCCATTTAAGGCAAAAACCCTAATTTTGGTACTTAATCCTTTTTGGCACAAAATTTGGGTGAAATTTTTATGAGCCTATCTTGTAGAGCTTGAAAGGAGCTTTCTAATGGTATATAACATTCAGTCATCAGAGATTAGATTTGGGAGAAAACCCTAATCCTAATTTTTTGCTAATTTAGGGTTTTGACCGCATATGATAGCTCTCAGCATAAGGATCATAAAAATGTTGTCAGATCATTCATCACGCAGTCAAAAGTGTGAAAAAGCAGGTCATTAAGTTATTTTTGATGTTAGCTAAAAGAAACTTTAAAAATAAAGCAAGCTCACTTAAAATAAAGCAAAAGCAATTTGAAAAGCGATGTGATGAAAATAAAGCGCTTTTTTGTGAGTTTTTCACATGGAGCTTTAAAACGTATATAAGAGAGTCTTGGGTCACTTTGTTAGACATCCTACACCAATTGCAATGCCAACTTTGGTCGCTCAGTAGAGGTGGTGCTCTAGCACACATGGGGTAGCCATGGTGCACTCTAGGAGCATGTTAAGGAGCAGCTATGGAGTTCTTCTTGGAGAAGAGTGTGCTCACACTCTTGCTTATGGAGAGGACTTACCCATCAGCAACTTGGTGGTGTGGATCAGCCATATACATGTTGTATTTGAAGATTGTCTTCTACATGAAGTTTTCGGTGTACTTCAAAGACATTGGATGGAGGTTAACATAAGATTTGCATCTTATGTTAAGAATTCAGGTACATATTCTCTTTATGCACACAGGTAATACTTGGAGTTTATGGAGGCAGTGGCATCCATATCAAGAGGAGTCCTATTTGGCATATCTAAAGGAGAATCAGTACATGCATGCTACATGCATTCCGATGAGGTGTTAGAGAAGGTGTGTTCACATGTGTATGAGGATTTTTGGCAGCAACATGTTAGCATTCTTTGTTAATTTTGTAAGTATGTGATCTTTCACACACACATTTGATTTAGGGTCTTCCATAGCCTAAAATCAGATGAGGGTTTGCAGATTATCAGTTTTAGACTGATCCTTCCTCTTTCTATCACTCATATACACTCTTCTACAACCTATCAGGTCATACATCTTATACATATATAGATTTTTGTTCCTACATCTGAATATTTTTGTAACATTTGTACATTCACTCATCCATCTATTTCTGTTCACATAGAGTGGTTGAGAGTTTTGCTCCCACATTGTAAATTGACATTTGTATATATGATAGTATGAGTAAGCAGTGGCTTACGTAACACTTTACACATGTTGTCTAATCTCTGTCTATCTTTGTCTCATCATTTGTATGATTAAGTGTGGTATGTTCATGTTTTGTCAATATTGGAAGATTGTTGGAATTTGCGTTGTAGATCCTGGACCTATGGAACTATGGACGTGGTATTAGTTATGGTCCTACTAAATTTCCAACAGTCTTTACCCCAGTCATGAATGACACTTGCATGCCTTAGCCATGGTCTTTCAATCAAGAGAGGAAATCCCCCCTCTAACCGAGAGAGGCTTAATACCACAAAATCCAAAATGAAGAGATTACCTTGTACTTCTAATGGAACTTTTGGAATCACCCCCATTGGCCTTACTTTGCTTTGGTCTGCCAAAGTAACAGTGAAGTGGACTTGTCTGGATGGATGTAAGCCATGCTTCTCCATGGTATGCTCAGGCATCAAATTTATGCTAGACCCACCATCCACAATGACTCCTTGTAGCTTTAATCCTTTAGTTGTTACTTTAGCCTAGGACTCTTATAGTCGGTGAGAGGTGCTTCTTGTACACCCTTCCTTTGGCCTAAGGCATTAGTCCTCGCTACAAAGGTGGATGAGTAAGCTCATCAATAATCTAGAGTACTTGAGACCTGAATTTTGCATCCATGTTTATCAACACAAGAATACTAACCTTTGTTTTAATTGACTTGAATAATCTTGAAGCTCCAGATTCCCTAAGGTCAATTTTGATGTTTTGATTTCTTAAGTTCCTTCTGTGCTCGGCTATATGCATTCCCAATAAAATCGTTAGTTTCTAAAAAATCTTCTTTTTTTGTTACCTCTTCACATGTTGTTGAGCTTCTGTTCTCTTGTTTTGCATCTTCATATATATATGATTTTCTCTGATGTACCCTCTGATCTTTGTCACTTCCAAAAGTAATTGATCCCTGGTTTGGTTCTTCTAGAATTTTCCCTTTGCTTCTTGTTTGCATGACCATGGAGTCCATTTCTTCTAATTATACCACTCTAGTGGATGGTGATTGTACAACAGTGGCTCCTTCTGCTGCTCCATGATTATTTATTGAGATCGTTTGGAGATGCAGCCCAGATGCAGATGCTTTGTTTTGTGGGCAACAATTTGTATAATGATCCCTGGCATCTGGGCAAATCGTGCAAGGAGGAGCATTTTCTAGCAGGGTGCATTTACTTTGATAATTTCCACACTCTCCACACCTGAAATAGATAATTGGCCTTCTAGGACCATTTCCATAATTACCTCTAAGTCTTTGATTGTAGTTGTTACCCTCGCTAGGAGCTGCAGCCATTACATTGGTTGAGAATTGAGCACCTCCTTGTGCTCAATAAGGTTGTGTAGGCATCCCTCTTGATTGACATTCATGGGCCTCATGAACAGCTTTCTTGCATAGCTAGCAAGTTACACTTAACAATGGACATTCACTTACCACATGACCCTGCTTGCTGCACATGGTACACCATAGCCCACTTTTGATGTCACCCCCTTTGAGTTCTTGCAACTCCTATCGAAGCTGAGCCAGTTCTTCTGCTTGGGCTTCCTCTTCCTTTTGTAGCTTCAAAGCTTCAATTTCTCTTCTCAACTGAGTCACAACACTCTCCTCTTCTTTATGGGGCTTATTCCTTTATAAAATCTTAAGCTCTTTCCTTAATTGAATTACTAGGTCTTCATGTTATGCAGGACATGACAAATTGGAAGAGCTTGCCCCATACTGCTATCTAATTTGTTCCAATCTTGTAGCTGTATTCATAAATTCTTCTATTGTTGTTGTTGATAAAAAAATCATGGGGAGGGTCTGGTAGTTTGGCCATCAAGGCCTTAGCTGGGGTCGCAAATTTTGGGAAGGTCTCCCCAGGACCTAGTCTTAAATTCTCTAATTCTTCAATAATGTTCTCAGTTGTGTTCCTTTGTTGGAAAATTGTCCTAGATGCTTCCTTCATCAACTCCCATGTGGTGAAATGGTTGTCAGCAAACTGACTAAACCATTTGTCTGCTATCCCTTCTAATGTTGCAAGGAAAAGAATCAGAAATGCATCCTCTTATCCCATCAGACCCCTTGTTTTACATAATGCTAAGAACCTCCTAATGTGCTCATCTGGGTCTTCTTGTGCTAGCCCTCTGAATGATGGAAATTTGATATTCAATCTAGCAAGTAAAGTTTCCAAATCTACCTGGGCTTCCATATTCTTTACTGATGATGTCGATGATGATGGGCTAGTTGATCTTTGAATAACCTTCCTTCTTGTTGCTTTGCAAGGGACCCTCAAGCTCAGAGACCGGGTTACGGTCATGATCTCTTCATACTCCTCTTAGTTTAAGAGAGTTCCAATGGAAGAACGATTACCTATTAAGTCAGTTTGAGTACTGTCGGTAACCTTGAACTCTTCTACACTTTGCAATTTGCTTCACCTAAGCTCAAATCTCCTTGTGGTCATATCGGGCATGCCAAATTTTGTTGGGGGATTCTTGTGAAGAAAGGGATTTGAGTGTTTGTAGGAGAAGGGAGAAAGATAAGAAGAAATATAAGAAGAAAGATACATACAGTGGAAGCTTCTATAGATTGATTATAAGGGGAAAAGTACATTGGTGATGTACAATATAATCCAAATGCTTTTTATTCAAAATGCCAAAGAGTGCACAATCACAAAGTACAAAATACCCAAGGTTCTTGTTGTTGCCGACCTTCTATGCACCAGACCTCCACCTTCTCCAAGCTTGCACTAGTGCACACCTTGCACTCAAGCTTCCAATAGGGGGAGGGATGAACACCTTCTGTCGGCACGTGCACAACTTCAATGGGACCTTGGGACCTTTTGTTGTATGGCTTAGCACTTCTCTGCACACTTTTGAGTCACTCTTCATGCACACCTTGCACTTTACTTCTCTGTGTCGCACACCGTCTATGTGTCTCTTGCACTTCTCTCTTAGTCTAGGCTATGTTCACCTTGCTTAGTTCCCCAAGAATAATGCCTTGCCTTGATTTGAGTGTTAGTTTACATACACTCCTAACTGCTAGAGTATCTTGGTGCTCCCTTTGCTGTCCCAAGATTGTCTCTAAAAGTGGGTAGCCAGCGATTGGGGGCCCATACTTTCACTTTTGCATACGCTGCCGCTTCACATACCTTCACATTTTTCCTTTTAATTCCTCAAATGTGGACCTAAGAGAGGGTTCACCTAAACCTTCCAAAACACTTTAAAACACTTTGAATCTTAGAGAAATTACAGAAATACCTCAGCAACCTACAACCAACTTTTTGCAATTATACTCTTTGTGAACAATTACTTGTGCACTACCTGTGCACCTTGACACCCAAACTTTGAACTCTTTGACTTTGCCCATGTTGACTTTGATTGGTTTGACTTTGACTTGTTGACTTTGACTATGCTTGACTATGGCCAATATGACTTTTATGGGCTCAACACTCACATATTTGGAGATAATGTAAGTTCCATGCATCTAGCGGCAAACCCTATTTTCCATGCAAGAACCAAACACAAAGAGGTTCATTACCACTTCATCAAAGAGTTGCTCATGGCAAAGGAGATTGACATTTTGTTTGTTCCTACTAAAAAGAAAGTAGCAGATATGATGACAAAGGCACTTGATGGAATAAAGCTTTATATATTCAAAGCCATGGAAGGTATTCAACCTATCAGAGAATGAAGACTTAAGCATACTTTAGCTTCAGGGGGAGCTGTTGGAACATCAAGCTTACAGTCTGCTTGAGGTGGATTTGATCTACATCAAAAACTATCGCTTGGATTACGGCAAAAAAATATCCGTTGGAGAGTTCTTTTACCTATGCTCATTGATTGTATTTTTTTGAGAGATTTTTGATGCTTCATTTACCATTGTAAAAGCCTTGAGCTTCACACATGTAAAAGTAGAAAAAGAGAGCCCACATCCTAGTGGTGGTTGAGTTGCAATCAATCAAGCAATCAATCACCTAAAGTACATCAAACTAGATCTTCACTTTTCCTAGATTATAGGAAAGTCAATTGATTCCATCCAACAACCATTCCCACCTTCATTTGAATTCAAAATGCACTTTTCAAAGTCGTGGAATGTTCCTAGAGTATACTTAAAGACTTAAAATCACTTTTACAATACATGGAAGCAATATGCATACACTTGTGACCATCATTGTCTTGCTCCTTCAATTTTCTACATCATCTTTTTCGCCAACTGTAATCTTGTAGAGGTTGCTGCTCTCTCTCCAAAGCTCCCAAATTTGATGAGCAATGGATCAATGAAAAGATGTTAGTGTCTAGTTTATGTCTGCAAATGTTCATAGAATTTGGTTTAGTACACTCGGAGAAATTGCAATGTTTCTATCTCGGGGTCAATCTCTACGTATTCTTGAAAAATAGGAGGTACCACAGTCGAGTGTCTGATTCATTCCTATAGCATATTTTTCTTATTCCTTATAATTTTGTGCACTATATACACTCAGCACTATGTGTATTACTCCCATAAAAGGATTTTTTCTAAATGTAATCACACTCGTCGTTATGGGCATTTGAAGTTCATTGTCTCTTCCATAGATAGTAAGTTTTTTGAGCTAGTCGACATGCGAACCTATTTATTTTGTATCGAATCCTTCTCCTTGATGCTCCAAAGTACATAATGCATTTCTTTGCACTTATCGCATGCCTATAAGGTCCATTTGAGTCTCCGTAAGCTCAAGGGTTGATCTTGTGTCGGTTGGCTGGACCAAACTTCATCGATTCGAAATGCACTTTTCTACCTTGTACAAGTTTCTCCAAGTTCTTTCAATTGTGCCTACATGCCAAAGGTAATACAAGATGCTGAACGTTTTTGTTTTGAAGATGCAATTGGAAATGCAGATTGAGAAAAATCTATGGATGAGGTGATGGCTGCATTTTATGGAAATGATACATGGAAGCTCGTTCCATTGCCACAAGGAAAGAAACCCATAGGTTGCAAGTGGGTTTACAAGGTAAAGCACAATGGTGATGGTAGCATAAGCAGGTATAAAGCACATTTGGTAGCAAAAGGATATGAACAAAATTATGGCATTGATTATGAGGAAACATTCAACCCTGTAGCTAAAATGTCTGCTATCAGAACACTTGTTACATTAGCTACAACAAAAGGATGGACATTGCATGAGATGGATCTGAAGAATGCTTTTCTACATGGTGAGTTACAAGAAGAAGTATACATGGACTAGCCACAAGGATATGAAGATTCAAAGCATCCAAAATATGTTTGTAGGTAGCAAAAGGCTTTGTAAGGGCTGAAGCAAGCGCCTGATGCATGGCATGCAAGGATTGCTGATTACTTGACCACCATTGGATTTTCTATGTGTGATGTAGATCATTCAGTATATGCAAGGAAGGATGATGATGGCATAACAATTGTGGCTATCTATGTTGATGACTTGATTGTAGGTGGTCATAATGAAGAAAGTATCAAAGAGGTAAAGCAACTTCTTATGCAGGAATTTGACATGAAAGATCTTGGTGTGTTGCACTATTTCTTGAGCATTGAGTTTATACATACAAAAACAGGTATATGGATGTCGCAAAGGAAATATGCCTTCAATATACTGCAAAAGTATGGTATGACGGATTGTAAGCCGATTTCTATGCCATAAGATCAGAATTTGAAGTTAGATACTACATCAGGTGAAACATTCAAAAATGCTACTATGTATAGGAAAATTGTGGAAAGTTTGATATAGCTCACAATTACGAGGCCTGATCTTAGCTACACTGTTGGACTTGAAAGTGAATTTATGCAGGTTGCCAAGAAGCCACGTTTGGATGCTCTAAGGCACACTCTATGTTATGTGAGTGCTACTTTGGATTATGCATTATTTTATGAAGCTAGTGTAGATTT
Source organism: Ceratopteris richardii (assembly GCA_020310875.1). Lineage (NCBI taxonomy): Eukaryota > Viridiplantae > Streptophyta > Polypodiopsida > Polypodiales > Pteridaceae > Ceratopteris > Ceratopteris richardii. The sequence continues at coordinate 71,763,148 of CM035430.1, read as the reverse complement.
GCAAGTTCATGGATACACCGATGCAGATTGGGTTGGTAGTACTCTAGATAGAAGATCTATTAGTGGCTTTCTATTCTCACTTGGAGGTGCAATTATTAAATGGAGCAACAAGAAGCAACCCACTGTTGCTCTGTCGAGTACAGAGGCTGAGTATAGAGGTGCTGCAATGGTAGCATATGAGGCATCATGGTTGGAGATGCTACATGCAGATTTAGGTATGGAAGCGCAAAAGCCTATCACCATCTATTGTGATAATCTTAGCAGCATATCGAGGTACATTATCACTTCATCAAAGAGAAGGTATTAGCATGTGATATTGATCTTGTTTATGTGACAACAGATGAGCAGGTTTCTAATATTTTCACTAAAGCACTTGGAGCAGAGAAGTTGAAGAAGTTTCGAAAGATGCTTGGATTAGAAGATATGGCATTGAGTTTGAGGGGGAGTGTTGAGATATCAAGCTTAACATGTGATGATGTAGGATGACATGTATCATTTTTTCATTTCTCTAGCATGTATAGTGGTCATGCCAGTATATGTGATGGACACTTCATTAAACTTTATTAGATTTATCTACTGAGAGTGATGGCACATTTGTTTCTTGCCAGCTCACTCATTTGTGGACATTAGGTTTCTCCTTATGTACTGGTCTTTATATATTGCAGTAGTTGTACTCTTGTTTGTAGGTCATTCTTGTACATTCCTTTTTATGTAATAGAAGAAGAAGAAGAAGAAGAAGATCATTCTTCCTTGCCTAAATCAGAGTGTGTGCTTCTCTTTGATTGTGAGAGTGTGTGAGTGTGAGCTCTCTTCCTTATCTCCTTCCTCATCACAAGAAGCTGGCTACGATTGCTCAGTCATGTACCAAGCATCCACCTTTGCAGCATGCTTTGTCATTTATTATCTAACATTCGTGTTTTGTAGGTTACCTTGACATACATTTGCACGGACATCTAGTCAGCCTTGGTCATACCTAAGAATCCAGTGTTCCAAGCTTGGATGAAGCACATCTAGATCCAATCCCATTTCATCAGTGAGAATCTCATATCTCAGAGGATTACTCTTGAGAAGTGTAACCCTCAGGAGAACTTGGTGGACATATTCACAAAGGCTCTACCCCTAGTTCCACTTCAGTGCTTGGTGGACCTTTGCAGCATTCATTCGCTCCAAAATGGAGCTGCACAGGGGGTAAACTAATGTTTTTGATTCTTTGAAAGAAAGCGTCATCTTCGCGCATTGAGCATTGGTTGTACCCATTTGCACATGAAAAATATTTGAAAGACCGTGACTACTGAGAGCTTGGTCTGAGACTACTAGGAGATATAGAAAAATATTTAAAAGAGGATGAAGCGGTGGACATGGAAAAAGTACTTGAATGATTGCTTGAATGATGGACATGTCTTCTGTCACGAGAGACTCGACGACATACTAAAGATGGTAAAGAAAGATGTTAGAGACTTACAAAAATCTTTTTTTGCATAGTTCAGCAGCTCCCATGAACATACCATCTCGTTGGCCTCAAATTTTATTTTCTTTATGGAGGTCGGCTTGAATTTTTTAATAAGAGGAAGTTCGGTTTTAGCGTATTCTCCCGGACTTTAATTAAAATAAAGAAGAATAGCTACACTACAAAGAATACGGGCACATAGCGACAGTTAAGGTGACAATTTTGTTGCTATAAAATTGCAAAGTGTATCGCAATTAGCGTCAAGCACGGACCGTCGATTAAATGACCAGCCAAACGACATTTTTTTTTTATGTGTGGCGCGACCGGGTGTGGGACGCTCGCATAGAGCGTCGCTAATGCGACGGTTTGAAAAATGCGATGCTAAAAAAAATGTCGCTTATGTGACACCAATTCAAGTGGTTTTTACGACGTGTTACCATCGCTTACACGACGGTCTATTGATGGAAAAAATTAAAACATTGGAGACTCTTCGATCGGCATTTTCACGCATCTGATCGAAGAACTCTCCAACGTTCACAATTGCGTTGCGCTTACGAGCTGAAACAAGTATATGCAGAATTGTTGTTTCGCCTAAGATCTATCTTATTGTCTCTCTCTGTCTCTGTTTCTCTCTTTCTACGTCTTTCTCTCTTTGAATTCTCTCTCTCTCTCTCTCTCTCTTTATTGCAAGTTATTCAAGAAGCTAACCAAGAAAAAAGTATGGCTAACTATTGTAAGTACAATTTCTATTCTTTGTATATCATTTGAATTGTGTTATTTTCATTGGATAGCATACTCACACTTATTGATATGCACATATACACTTATACATGATGAAGATGCATGTTCACACATATACACATGCACATACACACACATATATACAAACAAATACATGTGCACATACACTTAGACATACACACACATACACAAGCATATGCACAAACATTTCTACAACCACATAAAAAGACTTACATGCATGCATTATTGCATATATATATATACACATACACACGTTAACATATACTTAAATACATGTATATGCACATCCACATGCATGCACATTCACATGCATGCACATGGATGCAAATGGAAATGCATCCACATACACATGCATGTTTCATACATATACACATGCATATACATACATTATACACATATAAACATATATATGCACATACCGACACACACATATACACATGCACACACACATGCACATACATACATATACACATATACATGCACATACACATACACACATATACACATAGAGTTACACATATACATGCACATACATATACACACACATACACATGCACATACTCATATACACACATATACACTTACACATGCACATGCACATACATACATATACACACACATACATATACACTTACATACACACATATGAATGAACTATATAATTAAAGTATTAAAACACATGCTTAATATAAACAATAATAACAATCAATAGAACAAAACTCTCATTACTTAATATCATACACACAATTCAAAACATAACTGAAATGAAAAAATAAATAAATAAATAAATAAATATATATATATAAATAAATAAATAAATATATATATATATATATATATATATATATATATATATATATATATATATATATATATCAATGTAAATACATGTAATCCAATGTCATAATGAAGAATCCTAATCATCAGCAGCATCATGATCATCCTCATCCTCATCATCATGATCACCCTGTGACGATCGAGATTGTCCCTCCTGTGTTTGTCTCTCCATCTCATCCATATCTTTCTCTCCATAATACTCCTATATTACATATAACAAACATAAATAAGTAAAACAAATAAACCATTCATAAAAATAAAATAATCATAGAAAATTTAATAATACTCACAAAGGCTTCCAACTGATCTCGCATATACTCACTCAAACGCCCATATCCAAAATGTGTAGCATACTCAATCTCATGTTCTATAGGATATCGGTCATAATCCTTTTGTTGCATTGAAACAAATAAACAAGATTAGTTTCTTGCATTTTAACTAAATGAAAAAATATCCTCACAATAACACATATACTTACAAATGTAGCTACAAAACCATGATGGCCCATTTGGCCTAGGTGCGATGTGTGGCCCCACTCAACTCTCTTTTTTGCAGCAGCCTATTTATTGAAGAAAAAAGAAATACATAAATTAAATGTAAAAAATTACTAAAATATATGAAAATTATAAATATAAACACATATACATACATATAACATAAACACATATATACATATCCACATATATACGTACACACACATGCATGTGTAAGCCGTCGGATTAGCAATTGTAAAATCTGACTCTTAACGAACCGAAAGCTCGTTGCGTAAATGATGTAACCTTGATTGATGTTGTAACCTTTATATAAATCAATGAAAAAAGACGCTTCGGTGAGGACCAGAGGAGTCGCCAGACTGTTCGTCTGGTTGATGATGTTTGTGTAGTTTCCGTGGTGTATTTAAGAACTCTGAGTTATTTTGTATCTTTCTCTTCTGATTGATTATCTGTATCTGTGTGTTACAGATAGTGTTACGGTAATGATACATTAAGCGAAGTATTGAATCGCTGTTTCTGTAAGTGGTTTTCTGTAAGTCTGCGTTACAGTAGCATTCACTTTGTACGTTGATTACTGAGAAGTTTTAATCTATGTATGAGTCGATACTTTGTGAGGGAGCGAATCAGAATAGTAAGTCTGTAAGGAACAATTTTGAGTGTTGTCTGTTAGTAAGTCTGTTAGCAGAGTTGATGAACAAACTGTTATGTGAGTGAGCGAGTTAAGCGAGTTGATTTGGGAAAATCAATTATAGGGCCTCTGTTTAACAGACCCCTTCCACTCCCAAGAACCCCAATAGATGTGTAAACACGTCTCTGATGGCAAGACCCGCGTTTAACATTGGCGCCGTCTGTGGGAAAGTGGCACCAAATTGTTGCAAAGTGATTATCGGAAAGTGGCACTAGAGCGTTGTAAAATGACTGTAAGAAAGTGGTCATAGATTGTGAATCGACGAGTAGTACGCAAAGTATTGCAAACGTGATATATGTCAGTTACTCGTTCCGGTGAAACGTACCCAAAGTATAGGAGAAACGAACAGTATTGGGCGATACCTAATGTGCTAAGGATGCCTCCAACAGCTAGAAGCGCAGATAAGTTTAACCTAGTTGTCAAGGAAGCGAAGAACAATAGTAGTGATTCCGGTAGCATTCCGGTGGAACGCAGTGCAATTTCGGCAGATTTTGGTGCGATTTCGACACAGTCTGTCGAAGATATAGTAACTCCAGAGTCTACCAAGACGCAGTATGCAGTTAACTTAACACCATCTGGACAAGATTCGAATTTGTCTGAGGATAGAAGCATGTTGGCCAAAGAAATCAGTGAAGGTGAAAAAATACCTTGTTTCGTTGAAATTTCGACAAACTCCGATGATCTTTCGGTCCCAGTTACAGAGAGTTCACAGTCTCCCGGTGACGGTTTACCATTTCCTGGTGAATCTTCCTTTTGGTCACCACTATTCAGAGTAAGCTTCCCTACATTTGATATCAAAGAGGAAGGTAGCTTATTCGAAGCTAAAATCCGAAAGAGACTAAACAATATTATCAAGTCGGAGAGTGCACAGGCTGACGATACAGATTCTGTCGATCAAGAAATTCAACCTCGAAACTCAAGAGATAGTAACAATACAACAGCAAGCACCATGAGTGGGCAACAACAACAATAACAACAGCAGCAGTAGCAACAACAACATCTACTTCCACCTCGTCCGGTTCTGATAGGAGTTACCTACACAAAATTCAATGGATTTCTAGGTGATGATCTTGATGCTCATGTACGAACTTTTGAAATTAGTTATGCAGTACTTAATCATCCACTCGATCCGGCATACAAGGCCATAGTATTCCAGTCAACACTAGTTAATGAAGCCGCCAAGTGGCTTACCAAATATGATATCAACCATTTCGGTACCTATGAAGCAGTAAGAGATGCGTTTCTGCAGAGATTCCAGCTAGAGAAGAACCCAGCCGAAATTTTTGATTACCTGCAAAACAATAGACAGAAGCTGAATCAAACAGTGCAGGAATATGCCACCCTATTCAGAACTCATTTGAGACAACTACGGCTGGCCCATGCAAACCTACCGAATGATGTCATCACACAGTGGTTTATTAATGGTTTGACTCCGCAGCTCCGACAGATTATGATCATTCGTTGTGTGGGAGCTATGATGCTAGATGCGGTTATTGCAATGGCCCTGCAGCTCGAGAATAAGGTTGGAGGTTTTACGAAAGATTTGGAGTGGTTAAAATCCAGTAAAAATATTGCAGAAGATCCGGCTAGACAAATGTACTGCACCACGTGCAAGAATTCAGGGCATACCAGTGCCACTTGTGCACTTAATGAGATGTATTGCGATATTTGCAATACAAACGGACATTCCACCAAAAACTGTGCCTATAATGCCAAATTGCAAGGAACAACAACAGTAAATGCAATTATACAAGAACCAGGAGAGTCTGCCACCCACTATGTACCACCTCAGAGGAGAAATAATCAGCAGCAAGGATACAAAAATTATAGAGGACAGAGGAATACCAACTATAATGGAAATCGTTGGCAAACAGGAACATCACAAGAAGGTAATGCCTTGCCACCACCTCGCTGTCATTTTTGCAGTGAGTTTGGTCACATTAGAAGATTCTGTAAAGATGCAGCCGAATATGATCAAAGGATAAAAGAGCGCCAGTCTCTTCCTCTTGGACATTTACTGGTATTAGTACCAGGAGTTCCGCAACAATTCTAGCAGCGGTTCAGTTCTGTGTCTTCTTGCATTCCAGCAACAGCGACAATTCAACCAAAAATTGACTCTACGGTGGATCATTCGGTCCCTTTAATTACGGTATGGTACAAAAATCATAAGATTACTCAAGTATTAATTGATGGCGGATCTGGTGTAAACATAGCTACTACAGCACTTTGTAAAAAGTTAGGCTAGACCAAAATTGAACCTGTCCAGTTCTTTGTTAGAATGGCTGACCAATCCAAAGTCCACCCAGTAGGACTTGTACGGAATGTCCCAATCACTTTGCAAGGTACAACTTTTAAGATGACTTTCGTAGTTTTAGAACTACCGGAGTCTCGTCTTGATTATAATCTTCTTTTCGGTCGTCCTTGGTTGAAACAAGCTAAAGTTATACAGGATTGGTCTGCACAGGAACTCACTTTCAAGGACAATAACCGAAAATATATTGTAAAATTAGATGCTATTCAACCTTGTGAACTACATGCTAGACCTTATGTGGCAGAACCAGTCCACATGCTAGATGGGTTATCCGATGACGAAGAAGAATAATTTTTGAAGAATAACATAGATTTAATCTCCTTAGGGATTGTTGATCTACAATCTGTTGTAGATCACTGGAATCCGACAGTTTGTACGGTGGTGCCTCTGACCGAACAAGTAGAGACAGAAGACACTATTGTCAAGGATGAGGTTGATATAAATCAACTTTTGCAGTCAGTTGATGGTTCAGAAAAACCTAATCAATTCTATGTTCCGGAAGATCAATTGATCACATATAATTTAGGAGATGAAGTAAATCCACGACCTGTCAAGATAAAGGAAGGATTGTCCGAAGCATTTCAAGCAGATTTGATACAACTTATTCGTGAGTTCTCTAATGTTTTTGCATGGGATTACCGTGACATGAAAGGTTTGGACCCTGCCCTCTATCAGCATCGGGTCGTACTTAAACCGGAAGAAAAACCAATTAAACAACCCAGCTACCGGATGAATCCTAACTACGCAGCACAGGTAAAGGTAGAGCTTGATAGGTTATTAAAAGTTGGATTCATTGTTCCAGTCAAACATGCTGAATGGATCTCCCCGATTGTAATCGTACCAAAGAAAAACAAGCAGCTCCGAATATGTGTCGATTACAGGAAATTGAATGCAGCCACCGTACCTGATCCATTTCCACTTCCATTTCTTGATACAATGCTGGATAGAGTGGCTGGGCATGAAATGTATTCATTTCTTGATGGTTATAATGGTTATAACCAGGTTCGAATGGCTGAGGAAGATATACCAAAAACAGTGTTTATTACCAATTGGGGTGTTTTTGCTTGTACAGTCATGTGGTTTGGATTAAGAAATGCTCCTAGTACTTTTCAACGATGTATGCAGGAAATCTTCTCCCCCTATCTTAGTTCTTTCATGCAAGTATATCTAGATGATTTCTCTTTATTTGGTAAGATGGTAGCACACCTGTATCATTTACGGTGTTGCTTTGAGAAGTGTCGTGAATACAGACTCTGCCTGAACCCAAACAAGTCTGTGTTTGCGGTTTCATGTGGTAAGCTGCTTGGCCATATTGTGTCTGCACAAGGCATACAGGTTGATCCAGATAAAATTGAAGCTGTGTTAGAAGCACCTGTACCTACTACACGGAAAGAAGTCATGAGATTCATGGGTCAAGTCAGGTGGCATGGCCGACATTTATGGTGGCTTGCTCATTTGGCAATACCCCTCAATAGATTAATAACCAGTACTCCTCGACAGTTTGTTTGGACTCAGGAATGTCAAATAGCATTTGATCGTCTCAAAGGCTTATTAACGCAGGTTCCAATTCTACAACCTCCTGATTGGGAACGTCCATTTCATGTTTTTGTTGACGCATCAGATATCACCATTGGGAGTGTCTTAATGTAACAAACTGATAAGTGGTTTCGGCCTGTTTATTATGCGAGTAGAAGACTTGCTCCTGCAGAAAAGAATTATTCAGTAACTGAAAGAGAATGCCTTGGTTTAGTATATTCTGTAAAGTAATTTTGGCATTATTTGTTAGGCCGAAAATTCGTCTTTCATGTAGATCATGCTGCGCTAGTTTATCTGGTTCGGCAGCAGCATTTAGGTGGTCGTTTAGCACGTTGGGTTCTACTATTACAAGAGTTTGATTACGAAGTGATTCATCGACCTGGAACTGCACATGCATTAGCAGATTTCCTTTCTCGGTTGGATTTCGGTGAAGCTCCGGTCGGTGTTGATGACACCACACCTGCAATTTATGTTACTGACCCAACTACTGATGAATCTGCAGAACCTCCTGTGACATCTACTTACTATGATCAGTTATTAGCCTTTCTAACTGATGGATATCTTCCTGCTCAGACTTCTCCTACAATGCGTAGGAAAATTGCAGTTTACAGTCACCGATTTTGGTTGATTGCTAGAGAATTGTATTATATGGATCACACTGGAGTTTTACCTCGTTGTATTCCTTCACATGAACTAAAATCAGTTATCACTCTGGCACATTCCATACCTTCCAATGGACATTTTGCAGCAGATTTAACGCACCGGAAAATTCTGCAAAGTGGGCTTTGGTGGCCTACCATGTACAGAGATGTATCTCAGTTTGTCAAACAATGTGATAATTGTCAACGGTGTGGACAGCCTTTACAACGACATTTTTTCCCTCTACAGTCTGTCTTACCTTTAGAACCTTGTCAAAAATGGGGACTTGACTTTATTGGACCAATCACACCTCCAGCAGTCCTTAGCAACAACAGATATATTCTGACATGTACAGATTGTGCTACCAGATGGGCAGAAGCTTGGGCTTTACGGTCCACTACAGCTATTTCGATAGCAAAATGTTTAATGAAAGACGTATACCCATGATTTGGATTACCTTTGGAACTTGTGATAGATCAAGGCACACATTTTGTTAACAGTTTAATGAAAGTTCTCACACACTCCTTTCAGATTCTGCGCAAATTCAATTCACCGTACTATCCTCGTGCTAATGGCCTGGTTGAAAGTACAAACAAGACCTTGTTGAGTATGCTTCGTAAATTGATTATCGAATCACGAGAAAGATGGGATCAATTACTACCTACAGTATTATGGGCATACCGGACTACTTACAAAGTTGCCACCAGACTGACTCCTTTCAAACTTGTATATGGAATGGAGGCAATTGCACCAATGGAGCTTGTAGTACCAAGCTTACGTGTGGCAATCTCTCAAAAATTGTTACTTGAAGATTCTTTGCCGTTTCGGTTGGACACACTCGGAGAACTAGATGAGCATCGCTGGGAAAGTTTCTGACTCTTCAAGAAGTGCAGTTGCGGCAAGCTCGTACACATGATCGGTATTTAAAAACTCCAGTTTTTACGGTAGGGCAACTTGTGCTGTTTTATAATGCAAAATCAAACCGCTCTGCTGGAAAATTCAAGTTACGCTGGTTTGGTCCTTACTGAATTACTGAACAAGTGGGCCCAACAACTTTTTGGTTGGGTACTTTGACCGGCATTCCTCTTCCGAAAGTGATAAATGGTTCAAAGTTGTGGCCGTATCATCAAGCACCTAATTTGCACTGAAGTATTCTGCGGTTGCCCACATATTTTTTCTTTTTTTCTTTTCTTTTCCTTTTTAGTTTTGTGTGATTAATAAAATAAGTCTGTAAATATCCTCGTTTCATACCTAATTATGATCTACAGCCACCCTGCATTATCGTTCTGCTCATGCATGCACACCGAAGTTATGAGGTTATCATTTCAACATCACGCGATGATTAACAATTTCAATTGCTTCCCGCTGCCAAGTATCTACTTAACCTTTTTCATTCCACTGTCAATCGCTATTGTGTCTGTGTGTTTTGCGTGCTTGTGCTCTCTGTATACCCTGTGCAATTGTGTTCCTGTGCTTGTGTGTGTGCAACATGGAAGCATTAGCAAACTTTGCTGCGTTCCGTGATGGACTCCCCGCAGATATAGGTGAGTTCTTGCGAATTCGTGGGTTGGCCAATTTCGCTGAACTGCCTTGGCATTCAGTGGATTGTCACCCATTCTATGCCCAAATCATCGCCGCCATCACTACCACACCTACCACAGAGCAGAGTTGGCCAATCACCTCCTTACCATCTCGTACCGTAATAACTTTTCAGACTTTTGCTGATGCATTCCGACTCTCTCCGCAAGGTCGAGAGAATGGACCTAGTCTTCCCATCGCCACCATGAATCAGTTGTTTCCTAGGCATTCTTCTAATGAATATGCTATTCTTTGTCGCCCTGAGCCTGAAAGATCCGCATTACAGTTTTTAGTAGCTATCCTCCACCTGCAAAAGCGTACATACGGCATATCTCGCCCTTTCTATTCGGCAATAGATATGGCTGCGAGAGAGCCTATGAACTTTGCATCACATTATTTCCGCCGCATTCATCGAGAATGCATTTCCATCATTAAATAGGTCAACAAGGGAGAAATGCCCCGATCACGATTACCGCGTATATTAAGTTTCCTGTTTCCGGCAATACAAGCAGCACAACCACCACCCAGAGGTCCGGTATTACACCATGAAGAATCTGCGCAGATATCGGAAGATGATGAAGAGGATGACGAAGAATTATTCCAGCTCCTCCGCCGGAAGCGGATCAGAATAAGCTCTTCTGATAGCCAAGTAAAGGGATCAGTCGCCAGACATGGCACAGTCCTCTCCAAAGCAGCAACAAGAGCATGATGAGACCACCAAATCCGGAGCCAGCTCCTCTCAGGAATCTCAGCAACAATCCGAACAGGAAAAGCAAGAAGATGGGCAGCTTATCATTAAGGAAATTTTTGAAGGACTGATTAAAGCAGTGGAGTCTGCAACTGCCCAACCTGATGATACTACCCAACAAACCACCGAACAGGTACTAGAAACTAACACTCTGCAACCTACTCCTCCACCCGAACCTCCGATTAATCCCATCCTCCCTGTTCCACCTATTGTCCATGAGGAACCTTCTGCTTCATCTTCCTCACCAAATTACTCTCCTCCCTCTTCACACCAACTTTTGACAACCTCTTCATCCTAGCAGCCACTTCCTCCATTTCCCATATTTACTGTGAATCCATGGGGCGCATGATTATACAATTTTCCCAGCAGCTTCCGGTACAATTAAGACAAGTTACAAAGAATATTCGTCAAGAACTACAACATAAGGTGGATACCCTTGAAGCAGACATCACTCCTCTACAGGAAGAGATCGATGCAGTCAAAGCAGAAAATCATCATTTGCACTTCCAGATTAACCAGCTCCAAGCCAGACTTGCCGAACAGGAAGCAGTTACCAGTCAACGAGATGCGGCACTGGCAGAAGTCCGAGAAAAAGAAGAATTATTAAGTGTTGCTGATGTAGAGATTCTGCAGTTAAAGCAATTACTACAGGATAAAGAGGATGCACGTATAGCTCCGGGCAATCTGTTAGAAGAAACCAGACAACCTCTAGATGAAGTGGTACAACGCGAACAAGAGATGCACGATTTGGTTAAGAAGACTAATGAAGAACTCCAGAGAAGCAAGTTTGATTTATCTAAAGTAAACAATATTCTTAAACGCAAATTGATCATGGAAGCTCACTTACAGAAAGAGATAACAGGGATCAGAAGAGAGTCTGATGCTTTTCATCGAACAATCCAATTTCAGAATCAGGAGATAGAAAGAAGAGAGAATCAGCTGGATGCACATAAAGAAAGACTCTCCAAAGTTGATAAGCAAATTGCTGATATGAAAGTCAATTGGGATGCAGCTTTGGCGAATGAATTTTACTTACAGGAAGCTTTTCTGCAGACCCAGGCAGAAAGTTTAATAAGCCAAGTTATTTCGTTAAGCTCAGTACGGACAGATGCTCAGCTCGTAGAACCAGATATTTTGAAACAGATGTTAGAGACATTGAAAAAGAAAATTGCCCGGACATTTAGATTAGCCAGAACTATGTATTTAGAAGGAATAGTAGATGAACCATAATTTTTGTATACCTGCGGGTTCAAGTCCACCGTGCGTGCCAGTGTAAGCCGCCGGATTGGCAATTGTAAAATCTGACTCTTAACGAACCGAAAGGTCATTGCGTAAATTATGTAACCTTGATTGATGTTGTAACCTTTATATAAATCAATGAAAAAAGACGCTTTGGTGACGACCAGAGGAGTCGCCAGACTGTTCATCTGGTTGATGATGTCTGTGTAGTTTCCGTGGTGTATTTAAGAACTCTAAGTTATTTTGTATCTTTCTGTTCTGTTTGATTATCTGTATCTGTGTGTTACAGATAGTGTTACGGTAATGATACATTAAGCGAAGTATTGAATCGCTATTTCTGTAAGTGGTTTTCTATAAGTCTGCGTTACAGTAGCATTCACTTTGTACGTTGATTACTGAGAAGTTTTAATCTATGTATGAGTCGATACTCTGCGAGTGAGCGAACCAGAATAGTAAGTCTATAAGGAACAATTTTGAGTGTTTTCTGTTAGTAAGTCTGTTAGCATAGTTGATGAACAAACTGTTATGTGAGTGAGTGAGTTAAGCGAGTTGATTTGGGAAAATCAAGTATAGGGCCTCTATTTAACAGACCCCTTCCACTCCCAAGAACCCGAATAGATGTGTAAACGCGTCTCTGACGGCAAGACCCGCGTTTAACACATGCATATACACTCATTCATACAAAACCTGTATCGAATGAAGATGTTTTGTCCATCTAGCCTTTAGAATTGTCCACCCAACCTTTAGAATCTTCTTGACACATATGTTTCTCCTACTTTAGTCGACCTAATACCTGTGCTACTAACTCTTTTGAATACAAATATTAAGTATCAGTTACCAATGAAGGTATTAAGTCATATGTAAAATGGGAGGAGCAAATTTATCTTCAAGATTTTGAAGGATGGATATAAGGGCGAAGAAGGTAAAATCCCAAAAAAGGTATTGAGACATTTTCCATTGGATCCATGGATTAGACATATGTTTCAAAGCCCCGAATCAAAGCTTTTGACATGGGGACATGATCGTAAAAGTACTGATGAAATAATAAGAATTCCTCATGATAGTGTTGCTTTTCAGCATATTGATTCTACATGGCTTGAATTTGCACAAAATCCATAGAATCTAAAGTTAGGAGTTGCATTAGATGGGGTTAATCCATTCTCCATGAAATCTAGTAAATGGTCAACATGGTCAGTGGTAGTCATAAACTACAATCTTTCGCCATATCTTAGCATTAAAAAGGAACATTTAATGCTTTCACTTTTAATCCCAAGCAAAAGACAAGTTAAAGATATGAATATATATCTTGCTCCTCTCATTGACGATCTCCAAGAGTTATGGAGAGGTATTAATGTCATTGATGTATCGAAAAGCATCAATGAAAGACATATTACGGTTCGTGGTATTGTGTCTTGGACTATTCATGATTTTCCAAGATATGGTGTTTGTTAAGGCATTGATGTAATTTTTTAATTCAATATGCATCTTAATAAATATGATTCAATCTAATTATACTTTTATCGTTTTCATGGTGCAGGAATATCTACTAAGGGTTATAAAGCTTCTCCATATTGTGGTGATTGGTTGAGATCAATCTATAGTAAGAATCTCAACAAAAATATTTATCTTTGACATCGATGATTCGTGTTTGATGATCATCCATTAAGATCTAAAAGAGAAGCGATACATTTTAATGGAAAGCTTGAAACAGGTCAATGTCCAGAACCTATGATGCCTATGGATTGGTATAAAAAATGGATAGATGGACCTCTGATAGATCCAGAATCAGAAATCTTCAGTGATGATGAAGATAATGAGCATGTGAAGAGAGGTAAAGGAAAATTGGCACTCACAGAGAACATATCAATATGATATCCTTTGGAGTATTGGAAAGAGTTAAAAGTATGTCATCTTCTTGATCCTATGCATACATTCAAGAATATTGGTTATTCACTATGGAAGCATCTTCTTGGACTAAAAGATACCATAGCATCAAGGAATGATTTGAAAGAACAAAAATCAAAACCAAAGTAATGGCCATTTAATTTGATAGACATCGATAGGAAACGACTTATGCACCTGCTCCTTGGGTACTTACAACAAAAGAGATACAGACTATCAACAATAGAATTCAATTGATTAAGACTCCTACAGGATATGGAGCATCTTTTCAAAACATGTTTACTATGGATGATAAGAGCTTATCTAGGTTAAGACCCATGATTGGCATAACTTTTTGAAACATATTTTACCTTTGGTTATGGATGGATGTACAACGAAAGGAGTATGAGATGTGATCTATCGTCTTGGATCGCTTATAAGGCAATTATAATACTTTTATATTTGATATGTATGAATAGTGGATATCTTTTATTCTTATATTAACTTCTTTATAATTTTCTTCATGATATGTATAGGTGGATTACATCCAAAGAGATTGAAAAAAACTCGATCCCACAAAAAAAACATGAATGCAAAGAGATACTATGTTTGATGGAGAAAGAACTTCCTACTTCATTTTTTGATATTCAGGTCCATTTATTAGTCCATCTTGTAGATGAAATAGAGATTGTAGGCGTTGTCAACACTCGATGGATGTTTTGGGTCGAGCGATTTATGGGAATATTAAAAGGTTATGTGCGACAAAGAGCGAAACAAGAAGGATCCATGGCAAAGGGTTGGATGCTTGAAGAGTGCATGTATTACGTTAATGAGTACCTTGAAAGAGTTCATGAAGAAGCTCCACGTGCATGGACCAATGAGTTTTCTTCAAAAATAACAGATGAGGTATTATCAGGTAAGGGAGTTCCATTTTTATTTACATTTCAAGAAAAAAATGATGTTTCTACTTTTGTAGCATATAATAGCGAATGCATGCAAGCATTCCTTAGCAATTACGAACATGAACTTCAAACTCTCCGAAGTAAAAGGCGAAGAAACAAAAGATATAGATGTAATCTCGATAATAATGAGATTACATATATATCTTCTTTCACGGATTGACTATATAGTCGTTTGCAATGCGCCAATGCAAATAATGAAGAAATCTCAGATGAACAGAGAGAGTTAATGATAGTTTGTGAATGAAAGGTAATTTTATTTTAATAATATTTTATTTTTTTCATATATGTATATTAGTTTCTATTTACTAATTTAATTTCTTTTGCAGGCTGAAATGTTCATTAGTATGTGGGCTTTTGGATAGCATATTAGAATCAAAGCCATTGATTCTTTATGTAAAACAGAGGATTCTAGTATTGTTGCTTCTTTCAAGCAACTACCACATGCTAGCTCAAAAGACACGAACTTTATAGATGGTGAACTTGGTTACTTAGGAACTATTGTTGGTATCTACGAAATTTCATTTCGTACATTCAAACATGTAGAAAAAAGTTTATAATTTTTATGAACACAGATGCTCACCCTTGGTGGCAAGTCATTCATGTTCAACCTAGAGGTAGGTCATTGTTTGAACAGTTTATTGTTAGATAGATCGAAGAAAGTCCTCCTGATGATTTGCATCAGATACTAATACATCAACATTGGAAGAGAAATTAGAATCATTATACATGATAATGATACTAATCTTTTTCATGAAGAGGATAATACTCTACATGCTGATTCTACTGATGAGGATGAGGAATTACCAGAAATCGATATTAATCCATCAATAGATGATGTGACTCATGAGAACACAGATTCAACAATAGAAGAAATAAATGAAATCAATAAGGATAATTAAGATGAGACTATATTGATGTCTTCCCAAAATGATGGCAATAATGAAAACATATGAGCAAATTAGGTAGTAAATTCTACTCTAGTTATCGATCAATAACTTGAAGCTTTTGAATGGATATGAGATAATAAAATTTTTATTCAACTTGAATAATGATGAATCGTACTAGAGAGATGAAATCATGTTTTTTTAAGTTAGAACGTGAAGCTCGGGGGTATGCCTAATTATTTTATATATAGCTTTATCTTCAAGGAGCGAATTTTTATCATGTATGTATGCATATGTGTGTGTATTCATGTGTATTATATGTATACATATGTTAGTATGCATATATATGTATTTCATGTATATGTATGTGTGTGCATGTGTGTCATATATGTATACATGTGTTATGCATATGTGTATATATGCACATGCATTTATGTAAAATAGTCATGT
This sequence comes from Ceratopteris richardii, assembly GCA_020310875.1. NCBI lineage: Eukaryota > Viridiplantae > Streptophyta > Polypodiopsida > Polypodiales > Pteridaceae > Ceratopteris > Ceratopteris richardii. The sequence goes on along the minus strand of CM035430.1, from coordinate 71,746,692 downwards.
ATTCATGTAATATATGCAAGTGTTTATAATTGTGTATGCATGTATAAGTATACATTTGTGCATGTAGGCATGTATATGTGATGTGTACATGTATATATGTATATATGTATATGTGTCTATGTGTAAATGTGTACATGTAAATATATATATATATATATATATATATATATATATATATATATATATATATATATATATATATATATATATATATATATATATATATATATATATGTGTGTATATATATATATATATGTGTGTGTGTGTGTGTGTGCGCGCATTTAGGCATGTATGTGTGATGCATAATATATCTACTCCATTTTATATTTATGTATGTGTATCTACATGATGTGTATATATCTTTATATATATTATGATCCTCGTTGATTCAAGTAGCTATATATAGAGGCATAAGGTTGGGAGGAGAGACATCTCTCTAGTAGGATGTCGGAGGAATAGATGCAATGTGTACATATACTTCAATCATATGGCTAAAAGGTTGAATTAGAGTTTCTAGATTAGGGTTTTTAAAACCCTAATATCAAAATTAGTGTTTTCAAATTAGCTTTTTTGAAATAGGATTTATTTATTTATATATAGATATCTAAGTATATATATATATATATATATATATATATATATATATATATATATATATATATATATATATATATATATATATATATATATATATATATATATATAGATATATATATATATATATATATACAAACATATAGATATATTAGTGTGCATGCATGTGTGTATGTATGTATTTCTATATGTGCATATGCATGTGTATGTATGTGTATCTATATGTGCATATGCATGTGTTGTGTGTGTGTGTGTGTATATATGTATATATGCATGTAAATATGATTATATGAGTCTATGTGTGTGTACATATGATTATGCATGTGTATGTGTATGAGAGTATGTCTATGTGTATGTGAGTATGTGTATGTGAGTATGTGTATGTGTCTATGTGTATTCATTATATGTGTGTAACTGCATGATGTGTATGTGTGTGTAAAAATGTGCATGTATGTGTGTGAATGTATAAATGTGCATGTATGTGTATATGTTTGTAAATGTGCATGTATGATGTATATGTGTGGGTATGCGTGTATTTGTACCTCTAGTCTCACTCTTTTCTCTCTCTTTCTCTCTCATATACATACATACATACATAAACACACATACTCATATCCACATATATATACATAAAAGCAATGCGTATCATGCATTATTGCAACGATGAGCCATAAGTGCCCGCATCTCTTTTAGACACCACTTATGCAACCATCCTGACCCAAACTCTGTCTCAAGTGAACTTAGCACGTATTTTTTATCCCTCTCATCATGATCACTACAAAAATTTAAAAAATCATGTGAATAAAACATAAGATATTTATTTCAATTTATATGTAAAATTTATACTTACTTCCACGGTAAGTGGACAAGGTGCAGGTAAGAGTCGCATAATGCCCACATTCTTCTCTTGAACTCCAATCCATTCCCTATGTACACAATGTTCCCCTCTGGCTCTATATCGCACTCTAGCCCTAAGGTGCCTATGCATGTCCTCATAGACAACTTTGCTCTCCTATCATGATCTGGATGTGGTATAGGTGTCGTGAAATGGATAGATAAAAAAAAATAAAAATATGTGTTATAATATCATTAAAAAAGTTTATGAAAAAAAACATACCTATGAGCAGATAGCTATCTTCCTACATGTGGAGCCGTAGAAGAGCCCTCCTCTGATCGATGGGTAAGCATCTGAATCGTATAATCCAGCTCATCATCAAGCATCTCTGAGTACTCATGCATGATGACCCCTAGAGTATCAGACAGAACTCTTGCTCTCATAAGACTTTTTATGAGAGTGAGGTTCGCCTTTCTCTCTCTACTAGGATCCATAATACCTGACATATAAAACAAATTGGGTTAGAAATCAATATATATATGTGTACATATGTATGTGTGTATATGTGTAAGGTGTATATGTGAGTTTATGTATGCATGTAAACATGTATGTATGCATTTGCATGTGCACTATGTATGCAAATGTATGCATGTGTGTGTATGTGTGTGTGTATGCATGTAAGTATGTATGTATGCATATGCATTATGTATGCATATGCATTATGTATGCATATGTATGCATGCATGTGTATGTGTGTGTATGTGTCTCTATGTGTGTGTATGTCTCTATGTGTCTCTCTATGCATATATATGTGTGTATGTGTCCATGTGTGTGTGTGTCTATGTGTGTGTGTGTTTCTGTGTTTATATGTGTGTATCTGTATATATGTCTCTATGCATTTCTATGTATGTGTGTAAATGTGTGTGGATGTGTGTATGTGTCTGTGTAAGTGTGTATGCGTCTATGTGTGTATGTGTGTGTATATGTGTGTGTCTATGTGTGTATATATGTGTGTATCTATATATATATGTCTATATGCATGTGTATGTGTGTGTGTAAATGTGTGTGGATGTGTGTGTGTAAGTTTGTATGAGTCTATGTGTGTATATGTTTTTTTATATATCTGTGTGTGTAAGTTTATGTGTGTATGTCTATGTGTCTATGTGTGTAAGTGTGTGTGTGTGTGTGTGTCTATGTGTGTATGTCTGTGTGTATGCATGTGTAAGTGTTTCTATGTATGTGTGTGTGTCTATGTGTGTGTGTAAAACTGTGTGTACATATGTGCGTATGGGTATATGTGTGTATGTGTCCATGTGTGTGTATGTGTATTTGTGTGTATGTGTATGCATGTATGCATATATCTATGCATATGCATGTGCATTATGTATGCATGTGTGTGTATGTGTGTGTATATGTTTGTATGTTTGTGTATGCATGTAAGTATGTATGTATGCATATGTGTGTGTGTATATGTGTGTATATCTGTGTATGCATGTAAGTATGTAAGTATGTACGTATGCATATGCATATGCATTATGTATGCATATGTATGCATGTATGTGTATGTGTGTATGTCTCTTTACATGCGTGTGTATGTGCATGTGTGTCTCTCTTCGTGTATGTGTGTGTCTATGTGTGTATATGTATCTGTTTGTATGTGTGTGTATGCATGTAAGCATGTATGTATGCATATGCATATGCATTATGTATGCATGTGTGTGTATGTCTGTGTATGTCTCTCTATGTGTGTATGTGTGTATGTGTGTATGCATATGTATGCATATTTGTGTATGTGTGTGTATGCGTGTAATTATGTATGTATGCATATGCATATACATTATGTGTGTATGTGTCTATGTGTGTACGTGTGTGTATGTGTGTGTATCTATGTGTGTATGTGTGTGTAGGTGTGTGTATGCATGTGTATGTGTGTGTAAATCTGTGTGTATATGTGTGTGTATGTGTCTATGTGTATGTATGTGTCTATATGTGTGTATGTGTATGCATGTGCATTATGTATGCATATGTCTATGTATGTGTGTGTATGTGTCTATGTGTGTGTATGTGTCTATGTGTGTGTATGTGTATGCATGTATCTATGCATATGCATGTGCATTATGTATTCATATGGGTGTGTGTGTATGCATGTAAGTATGTATATATGCATATGTATATGCATTATGTATGCATATGTATATGCATTATGTATGCATATGTATATGCATTATGTATGCATATGTATATGCATTATGTATGTCTATGTGTGTGTATATCTCTCTATGTGTGTGTATGTGTGTATGTGTGTGTATGCATGTAAGCATCTATGTATGCATATGCATGTGCATTATGTATGCATATGCATGTATGTGTGTATGTGTGTCCATCTATATATATGTGTCTGTATGCATGTGTTTGTGTGTGTGTGTAAATGTGTGTGGATGTGTGTGTGTAAGTGGGTGTGTGTCTATGTGTGTGTGTGTGTGTATATTTGTGTGTATGTGTATGTGTGTGTGTCTATGTGTGTATGTGTGTGTGTCTATGTGTGTGTATATGTGTGTATCTATATATATGTGTTGGTGTGCATGTGTATATGTGTGTGTATATGTGGATGGATGTGTGTGTGTAAGTGTGTATGTGTCTATGAGTGTGTATGTGTTTATGTGTGTGTATGTGTCTATGTGTGTGTATGTGTGTATGTGTGTATGTGTATGCATGTATGTATGCATATGCATGTGCATTATGTATGCATATGCATGTGCATTATGTATGCATATGCATGTGCATTATGTATGCATATGCATGTGCATTATGTATGCATATGCATGTGCATTATGTATGCATATGCATGTGCATTATGTATGCATATGGATGTGCATTATGTATGCATATGCATGTGCATTATGTATGCATATGCATGTGCATTATGTATGCATATCTGTGTGTATGTGTGTGTATGCATTATGTATGCATTATGTATGCATATGTGTGTGTATGCATTACGTATGTGTATAAATGCATGTGCATTATGTATGCATATGCGTGTGTATGCATGTAAGTATGTACATATGCATATACATATGCATTATGTATGCATGTATGTGTATGTGTGTGCAGGTCTCTCTATGTGTATGTATGCATATATCTATGTGTATGTGTGTATGTGTGTGTATGTGTGTGCGTGTATGTGTGTTTGTATGTTTGTATGCATGTGTATGTGTGTGTATGCATCATTTTGTGTGCATGTGTCTATATGTGTATGTGTATAAGTATGTGTGTATGTGTCTGTGTCTATGTGTCTATGTGTATGTGTGTGTGTCTATGAGAGTGTATGTGTATATGTGTGTGTATGTCTATGTGTGTATGTGTATGCATGTATGTATGCATATGTGTGTGTATGCATTATGTATGCATATGTGTATGTATGCATTATGTATGTGTATGTATGCATATGTGTGTGTATGCATGTAAGTATGTATGTATGCATATGCATATGCATTATGTATGCATATGCATATGCATTATGTATGCATATGTATGCATATGTATGCATGTATGTGTATGTGTGTGTATGTCTCTCTATGTGTGTATGCATATGTGTGTGTATGCATATATGTGTGTGTGTATGTGTGTGTCATGTGTGTGTGTATGTGTGTGTATGTGTATCTGTATGTGTGTATGCATGTGTATGTGTGTGTAGGCATCATTATGTGTGTATGTGTCTACGTGTGTATGTGTGTGTATATGTGTGTGTATGTGTGTGTGTCTATGTGTATATGTGTGTGTCTATGAGTGTGTATGTGTTTATGTGTGTGTATGTGTCTATGTGTGTGTATGTGTCTATGTCTGTATGTGTACGCATGTATGTATGCATATGTGTGTGTATGTGTCTGTATGCATTATGTATGCATATGTGTGTGTATGCATTATGTATGTGTATGTAGGCATGTGCATTATGTATGCATTATGTATGCATTATGTATGCATATGTGTGTGTATGCATATGTGTGTGTATGCATATATGTGTGTGTGCATGTATGTGTGTGTATGTATGCATGTATATGTGTGTGTATGCATCATTATGTGTGTATGTGTGTATATGTGTGTGTCCATATGTGTGTGTATGTGTGTGTGTGTGTCTATGTGTATGTGTGTGTGTCTATGTGTGTATATGTGTGTGTATGCATATGTATGTGTGTGTATGTGTGTGAGTGCGTGCATACCTGGCTTCAACGAGTGGGGGACTGCCTTCTCTCGCTCTCTCTCTCTCTTCTCTCTCTCCCTCTCTCTCTCTACCTCTCTCTCTCTCTCTGTCTCTCTCTCTCTCTCTCTCTCTCTCTCTCTCTCTCTCTCTCTCTCTCTCGCTTGTGCATCCAAATCCCGAGAAATCAAATTTTTTTTTTAACATTCCAGAGCGTCGCTTATGTGATGCTCTGGAACACAGGATGTGGCTTATGCGATGCTAAAAGATCGCAGCCAGTTTGCCAATGTTGCAAATAGCATCCATACTTAGCGATGCTATTTGCGTCACATACTTTTAGCATTGCATAAGCATCACTCTGGAACCCTATAAGAGGGAAAACCCTCTAGAAGATTTGGAGGGAGCAGTATGCCTACAATTTTAGACACCCTCCTAAAGATAATGAACATGATTTTAGCCATTCTTTTAAGATAATGCTCATTTATTAGGTGTGCCTTTAAAAAAATTAATTACATTCTTATTTCTTTGCCTTTAGAAAACTTTAAGAAAACAACCTATGCCTTTTGAAACCGGTTAATATTTATAAATCTTAGCTAAGATTTAGAGTAGTATGTATTTTGGTTGGTTCATAAAAAGATTTTTCATGAGCAAAAGTAATTGAATGCTTCAAAAGCTAGCTTCAAAAGATGAACTCATGTTGTCCATCTAGATATTGGGCAACTTCTTCATTAAGACAGTGTTAATCTTCAACTCTCTATTCAAAGCCTACAAGAAATCATTAAAAAATATAATTTTCTCAACAACAATTCTAGGAATAACAAGAAATTCATAATCTCTCTAATTGTGTTTCGTATACAAAGAAAGAAGTCAAGAAATCATCATTCTTGAGTCCTTCTTCTACTCCCAAAACTTGACAAAAGGTGGAAGATTCAATGGAAATCTCATCAATAGATTGACACAATCAGATTAATTTGGCTATCTCCATTGGAATGCAAACATAGCACTTTAATATTATGATGTCATATGGTCTAGGGAGCGAGAGAGCTCTTAAAGAAAAAATCAGTGATTGAATATGTAAAGTGTATGAACTCTTAGAAAGCAAAAGCCGTGACTTCTTAAGTTGCAAACTTAGGAGGGAAAACTTGAAAAATTTTATCATATTTGTGCGGATACTCGTTCGGAAGGATTTAGTTTCAAAGCAATTCTATAAATTTTGTGCCTTCGCACTGTTCCTCCTTTGTTGCTCTTTTAAGAGAAGAATTTCGGTTGGATGCATAGAACAGGAGGGCATATAATTAGGAGTCACATTTGGGATTCAGGAAAGTTGCTCTTTATAACCTTCTACACCCCCAAACTCCTCCTTTTTAGAGATACTTTTAAGTCATAAACCTCTTAAATGTAGAGAAATGCTTGTAGTTTTGTACCCCCTATCAGAAACGCCATGATGTTTGTAGATGTCTCTATAAATAAGTGTGACATGAGATTTCATCTGCCCGTAATTGAGAGGATGGTGTAGTTTTCCTTTTTTAGTTTATCTTGTTATGGGAAAAAGATCAATACAAAGTTACATAAAAGAGCCATCTCAGAGGAATGACTATGGCAAAGCGAATATCTCCATATACGAAGATAAGAACAAGGATTCAGACTAACAAAAGAACGTGAATAATTGATGGAGAAAACCATGGCAAAATCTGTCTACTGAATACATAGAAAGAGGAGGGTCTCTTCCATTTTTTTGGAGAATACTCTTTGAGAATAGAAGAAAGCTGCACTTCTCGTGGCAAAGCTTATTTTATGGAGTGTAAACTCGTGATTCCAATGTTGCTAATCCCATGCCATGCATGAAAGTGAACATAAACTTTTTTTGTTTGCCACTGTTGAAGCTGTTGGTTTTTGCTAATCCAAATGTGCCACAGAATGTGTGCTCTCTCTCCATAGATACCATAAGGCAAAGGAAAGAAGTATAAAGTTGATGAAGGATTGTGTACTTTATGTGACAGGGAGGAGATTTTCCAAAAGGTTCTAGCAGGTCCTTTTAGGAAAAATCAATCTTGTAGCAAAGGAAAAAAGTATAAAGTTAATGGTGGGTTGTGTACTTTGAGTGATAGGGAGGAAGATTTTTCAAAAGGTTCTAGCAAGTTCCTTTTTCCTATCGTGAGAAACAATTATACTGTAATAGAAAACAATTAAAAAAAATGTGAGAGAGAGAGAGAGATTACCTATTATAGCTATAAATAATAGAGTAGATACTAGTGTCCTTGCTTGACCAAGTAGGGTCCTACTTCAACCACCATTGGAAAAAGCTACTCATAGCATCCCTCCTCCTAGCGCTTATGGAAAAGTAATAAATATAAAAAATGGAGGTTAGGCAAGTGCCTACTCTCTAGAGTTTTAACTTTGAAAAAACAATTGTACAAATGAATGGACATAATACGTGGGAAACTCTTTGTATCCCACAAAATAGAAGTTAGACAAGGTTACATCTGGCTACAACTGATTTAGACTAGTCAAAGCTATACATGTCCAACCCAGAGATACACAAGACCTTGACCTACAAAGACTAGTGTCAAACAAACCCACCTATGAGACATGGACAAAAAATAATATATAGTACTTAGAAAAGGGTATGCTATATAATGCAACTAAAAGTAGCGTACTGGTTGCGGCATAAATCAACGGCAGCCTTGAATAAACTAAAGTTTTGGATTCTTCGAAAGAAAGCATCATCTTTTTCAGCTTCTTGGGATCCCCTTGGGCTTTGGTATCTCGTTGGAGCAGCGTTGGAATTGGGTCCTTGCCAGACTCAAAAGCAAGTTAAACTTTTGGAGAGGTATGCAAATCAATCTCACTGGTCGTGCAATGGTTATCAACATGTTCCTCATTTCATCTACCATTTACTTCCTCTCTTCTTGGAGACCGAAAGAGCAAGATCTATCCAATCTGGATAGTATTTGCAGAAACTTCCTTTGGACAGGCAACCACAATAGGAGGGGGGTACCCAAAATCAAGTGGTCCATCTCCTCTAGCCAAAGCAATAATGGGGGCCTTGGCATTCTTGACATTGGGTGTATGGCAAACAAACTTGTAGCAAAATGGATGATTAAGGCATGGTGCAATGGGGAGGCCTCATAGGCCAACCTGATCTTCAGAAACAAGAATGGATTGACTTTCGTGGGATTCCGGAATTGGAAGAATCTTGACATTCTAACCCTTTTGTTTTCCTCGATCCCGGTCTTCTCGAAAGGCTCAGAGCTTGTGTGATCCCTATGGAAGAGTTGGAATAAAGTTAAAAGCTTCACAAGAATCAGTGAAGATTGGAATTGGGCGCCTGGTATCAAACAAAATGACTCTATTTGGTTTCCAATCCATGGTATCCAGAACGTGGAATCTTGGAGCATTCAAAATGTGAAGAGGCTATGGAACAAGGGCTTCAAAAAATGGAAACATCTCTGGAAACAAGACACCAACCAGTGGATCAACTTTGAGGATATTGACCCTAGCGCCAACATTACCTACGAAGAATGGAATACTCTACAAAGCAGATGTGTTGTCTGGGACCGCTCTAAAGTTCACCTTCTCATGGGACATGACACACTTAGCCCGCTTGGCCTCAGATGGCAAAATGGTACTTGCCTAACAAAAATCCCCAACATCAAAGAAACCATTGATTATCAGGTTAATCTTAACAAGAAGTGGTGCCTGACGTGGACGCGACTTTGATGGGACATGAAATTCATGGCTATATGGCACCCTCTCATCGAAATCAGAAAGTTTGTCCTCTTATGGAAAATTCTTCATCGTGGTATATGGACCAACCTTAAGGCTATCAAAATATGTGAGGTGCCTCCCTGGTGCAAGCATTGCTACCGGTCCATCGAAGATGTTTCTCATATCTTCTTTACTTGTTCCTACTCCAACAGGCTTTGGCAGATTGTCGGAAAGATAATTAGACTACAGAAACATATCAGTTGGAACCAAGCTCTCCTGGCACAAGCGATTGGATGCTCCACGACTGCCTGAAATACCATCAAAGGGGAGGTCCTATGGAAGATCCAGCGGGAAAGATGTGCTTATAACTTTGGCGACTCCCCCAAAGAGTGGTCAATTGAGAAATCATTGTTCCTCCTAGGTAAAAGAATCGCTAACTGCAAGAAATGCCCCTCCTTCAGGCATCATCAAGTGCTCCTTTTGATCAACAATAAGCTTAAACCCAAGTGGCCCCCGCATGAGGGTGACGAGAGGGTGATTAACCTTCTTTGTAATGCCATTTAAACTTTGTAAGTTCTTCCCCAGCTCTGTGGGACTTGGGGGGTCCTGTGGGCACTAGTCCCCTTCACTTGTACTTTTCCTTCTTTTTATTTAATACAAGTTTGGGAGATTAGACTAAGGCCGAACTTCCTTTTATTTAAAAAAGTAGATAGTTCAAAATAGTGCACACTTATTGGAACTTCCTTGTGACAGAAAGGACTGTAATGGTTCGTTGGACCATGCCATGATGGCTGCAACATCATAAATTTTTATTTATTTTTTTCTTCTTTTGTTTTGAGAAAACACAAAAGTATATTAGAAATGGATAGTACAATCAGTCAGGGGGCAGGAGCCCACACATCACCCGAACATAACATGATACACGAGGGGAAGCATCGAGCCCCAAACCACAGAGGATAGAGAGGTCTCAAGGGGGAATCTTAAATCCAGTTTGGGTATACATTAGAAGTCTATCAATAGAATAGTAAGAATAATGCACCTTTTTCCATCTACTAGAGGGTTGGGAATACATGATATCGGTAAAATACCAAGTAGGGCCAAGGACATTACATATTTTACATAAAGATTGCCATCCAGATTTGGCAAGGGATTTAAAAATTTGGAACAGAAAGTTCTTGTCTTCATGAGAGAAAGTTTTCTGGTTTTCGCTCTTCCAGATATACCAAAGCGAGATCCCTCTCCAAGTATTCTAGACGGAAATGTCCATATCCTTGGCCTGACCCAACAACAAATTCTTATAATTCAGAGTCTAAGGCATGTAGGGACTGAGGTGCTGCCAAAACTCCTTGGCATGACTGCAGCTTATAAACATGTGCTCTATTCTCCATTGAGAGCAGGACTAAAACTAAAATCCTCAATTCTTCTTTTAATGAGCACTGCCCAAATGCCCTTAGAGTGTAAACACCTAACAATCCACTTGGTAGAAAATGTGTCAACCATTCTGATCAGGCAGAAAATGTGTCAACCATTCTAATCAGGCAGAAAATGTGTCAACCATTCTGATTGGGCATAAAAGCCCCAATCCACCCTCACTCTTAGGAAGACAACATGTAGTCCAAGAAACCTTCGTGATCTTGCTGGATTAACCATTGCCTCTCCAGAGGAATCTCCTAGCCAAAGCAATAACATGAGCCAATTGTTTCTCCATGGGTAACCAGCACGATAAAAAATATATGATGCAAGGCATAATATAGTGATTCAAAACAAAGATCTTTGTGAGTGAGAGAGTAATAGCAATTATACCACCTTGTGAACTTATTCTTGAATTGGAGAACTTGATCCTTAAACCCATTGGGATTCTGAGCAACCTAAAAATGGAGCCATCCTACAAAATCTCACAGCCAAGATGAGTAATACAAGAAGGAATGACATAGCTAGAAAAGTTAAAACCAATTTTCCTATGATCAATTTTGGAGCCACTAACAAGGTAGAAAACATTCAAAGAGTCCAGAAAAGAGGCAGGAGAGGTCAAGTTAGCATTAGTGCACATATTTGTATCATCAGCAAACATCTAAAAGCCAAGTTGGGAGTGAGAACTAGGGATTTGAATACCTTTTAAGGTACCTTTATCCATAGCATCTTTAACCATCCATCCTAAGGCATCACTAGCTATGGCAAATAGAAGGGGGGCCAAGGGGTACCCTTGCCTAATAGATCTACAAATCTTGAACGGATTGCTAAGATTACCATTCATGAAAATTCTAGAGTAGGCATTCCCAAATAAGGTGCTGACATACCTAATGAATTTATTGCCCAACCCAATATCATGGAGGGACTGGACGATAAAATCCCACTCAATTCTATCATAAGCTTTATCAAAATCCACATTGAAAAAAAAAGAAGTCTTTGTTAAGCTCATTAGCCACTTCCATGTCTTCCCATAGGGATATTATGGCATCAAGAATGAATCTACCCTTAATGAAGCCCTTTTTCTTAGGCAGAATGATTTGGTCCATTAATGGGCTAAGTCGTCTAGCTAGGGTAGAGGCAAAGTTCTTGTAGATAGTGTTGAGGCAGGTTATAGGTCTCCAATTGTTAAGATCCTCCTTGTTAACTTTTTTATGAATCAGTTTTATCACTCTAGTATTAATGCAAGCAAGGAGAGCACCTTTACTAGACAACTATTTCCAAATCAAGAGAATAAATGAGGACAAGAAGTCTTTAAAAGTCATGAAGAACTCTTTAGGAAACTCATCAACACCAGGTGACTTGCATGGTTTCAATTTATCGATGGTTTCTTTAATCTCAGTGGCAGTAAGGGGAAGGTCTAAGATAGAAGCCAGGCTAGGCGAGACCATTTTTTGTCTCTTTAAGGCAATAGAGGCTTTGGGTCTCTGGATATCCTCCCCCCACTTGGGATAACTAGATAAAACATCCATAAAGAAGCACCAGGCCTCCTGCAAGTTGTCCTCAATGTTGATAGCATGCCCTTCATCCATCTTCTTTGATAAAGGGATGTAATCCCTAGCTTCTTTATTCTTGAGGAGGGAAAGCATCCATTTATTACGTTTATTCAACTTCTCATCTGAAAATTCTCTTGAGTGGGATTAAGAGATATTAGAATCAAGGTACTCTTCATACTTCAATCGATAATGGAGATCAGAGACTGATTTAGGGCTCCTCATTTGATCAATTTTGGCAAGTTGGTCAATAATATTTTGTCTCCTCATGGCTCTAATGTTCTTGGCTAATTGCTTGTAATGGGTAAAAAGCTTTTGAATATCAAAGACAGAGTGCTCCCAACATACCTTCAAGACCAAGGTTTTGTCATGAGCAAGGCAGGCACTTCTCTATTCATTAAGAGAAGTAATTCAGAGGTAATATATCTATGTGTTTATGTTGATGATATCATACTTACAGGTAATGATGTCAATGGAATAAAAAAAAACAAGAACCAGATGATGAAGGAGTTCAAGATCAATGATCTTGGTTTACTAAAGTATTTTCTTGGACTTGAGTTAGTTTATACTAACTCTAGAATCTACATTACTCAGAAAAAATACATATAGGATATGTTGAAGAAGTTCATTTGCAGGATGCCAAAGTTGCAAGTACTCCAATGGAGGTAAACCTAAAACTAAGTGCCCATGAAGGTGATGAACTTGATGATATTACAGGTTACCAAAGCATAGTGGGAAGCTTGAACTATGCTACCTTAACAAGGAGAGATATTGCATATGGACTTGGTGTGCTAAGTCAGTTTATGCACAAGCCAAGGGTACCTCACTTAGAAGATCAATTAAGAGAATATCTCCTAGCATATAGGAGCATGATTATAGAGAGCCAAAAGTTTGAATTCAAATTCAAACTTCGAACTCAACTCCTATAAAAGATCAACTCAAAAAGTCGCGGGTAGAAGAGTCACTTTTCGAGCTTCTCATTATCATTTTTGAGTGTGTGTGAGGCCTATACTCTAGCCCACACCTATCTACACCATTAGGCAATGATCTTCATGCCTATGGCATTGTATACAAGTGTTCATTAATACATATATCTACATTGTCTATTTCTGAGTTCTCTGTCATAGTCTCTGAAAGTTTGTCAACTTGTGGAGAGCATATCTCACTTATTTCTCCACCAAATTCAAAGATCTATAGCTTCTTGTAATCAGCTCAAAGTCTAATACGTGGTATCAAAATTTGAAGGATTTCTATTCAGCCAGTTCAGAGAAAAGTCCGTCGAGGTGATCACTGGTCGAAGTCTTCAACATTCCTTTAAAAATTGGGGGTAAAGGTTTACTTGCTAAATTGATTTCTCTAAGCATAGTTAATCTTTTAAAGTGATTCCACTTGGAATAGTTAGCTTACTAAGCTAATTAGTTATCTCTAAAAGTAATTTTTCCAATTCCTACTGTGGTGGTTATACTGAGCAAAAGAAGCAGCAGGTGTATTGTCAAAAATAGAAAGTTTTCTTGAAGACTTGAAGTTCAAAGTAGTCTATTTTGATTTCTTTTCACACATCATTTCCAAAGTGCATAGGCACTTTTATGGTGTCATTGGAAAGCTAAGAAGGTCTAATTATCAACTCTGAAGCAAGAAAGGGCTGGTACAAAGCAGGATTTGGCAGTACCTACTCATCCTCCTGAAGTATTCGTCCATCTTCCCAACAATTTTGCTATAGAATTTTCCTAACCTATCTTTAGAACAATTTTTTGTGTTGACATTGTTTGAAGTATTTGTACATCTATTGTCGTAATCAAGGTTGAACTTGGTTTTCTTCTTACTTGGAATTTATTGAGTATGTCTGTATTGATTAAGTTAACTTGAGATCCTAAATCCAATAAAACCCTGATTTGATTCCCTTTGTAATTCATCTCTATGATTGGCAAATGTTTCTTTTATTTTCCAATATCTTTCCCACACATTAATAATTCTCTTATTCTTTTATATTTCATCATTCTTGTCTTAGCTTCTTCCTGATCCTCTTGTCTCATTTGTTTTTTCTTCTTTCTGTCTTCTTTTATGTGATTGTTGTATTCTTCTCCATTCCTCAGCTGTCAAAGGTTTTTTATATCTTTGGATTCTACAACCACTTATACAATTTGGGATTATTTCACCATCTAGATTTGCTAGGTGAAGAGATCCACTATGAATAATTTGATGAATGATATATGGTCCATGTCCCTTTTTTTCCAATTTCCTATTATATTCCTTGGTTGTATATGCTAATACTAGGTCTCCCTCCTATAAATCTTTCTCCTTGATGTGTGTGTCATGATAGGCTTTTTGTCTTTTTTACATGCATATATACTCATGACTACTTGCATTCTCGAATTTCCTATTTTTTCTAATTCCACAATCCTCTCAGGCAATTCATGCCCACTCCATTGAATTTGATTTGTTACCCTTAAAGTTGGTATAAGAAATTCCATTGGCAACACTACATTTTGGCCATAAACCAAATTAAACAGAGTTGTTCCAACAGTAGTTTTATAGGCCACCCTATATGCCCATAGGACATGATGCAATTGCATATCCCAGCCTATCCTTTTTGTATTTATTAATTTTGAAAGCACAGTGCACAACATCTTATTGGTGCTTTCTGCAAGACCATTAGCCTGAGGGTGATGGTGCTGATTTCGTGTGTATAATCATGAATTGTGAAGTCAATTCTTCAATAATATGCTTTAGGAAATGAGTACATCTATCACTTACCAATTTAATTGGTAAGCCATACTTGGTAATGATATATTCATATAAGAATTTTGCAGCTATATGAGCACCATTTTTCTCGGTAGCCTTGGCTTTGGCCCATTTTGTCAAATAATCTGTTGCCACTATTATATATTTTGCATGTGAGTTTTTAGCAAGTGGATTTATAGATCCAATGAAATCCATTCCCCATTTACTAAAGGATCTAGTAGATATCAAGGGTTTAAGGTTCATTTCATCTCTTCTCCCTGATTGTCTTTCTCTTTGGCAGATATCACAACTTTCTATAAATAATTTGGCATCTAGAAATAAGGTTGGCCACCAGAACCCTGAATATAGAATTAATATAACAATTCTTTCTCTAGAAAAGTGACCTCCTGTAGCATCTGAGTGAGCCATCTCCAACATTTCCAAACATTTATCTTCACGGATACAAATTCTCAGATATCCATCCATACCTTTTTTATACAATTGGTCTTTTGTTAGGACAAAATCTTTACTCAATTCTTCTAGATTTCAAAAGTCTAAATTTTTCATATTTGCATCTTGATCATTACCTTGTTTTAGTTTTTCTACTATATGTGTACTCCACTAAGGATTTCCTTGAAACCAAAACAAAGTAATTAAGTCACTTTGATGCTTGTATTGACATTTTCAGGATTGAGCTATGTACCTTTCCACATCCTTTTGTTTTGTTGGCCAATGCATTCCCATTCTTGCTAAATTATTTAGAGTGACAATCTTAGAAGCATGAAGACATGGGTTCCATATATGCCCTTTCTAAATAATTTCCTTGTTCTTCCTTAGGATCACAAGGACAAGTGATTGGAAATAATAGCCATGATATTCTCTTTGATACAAGGAAGCTTAAGGAGGCTAGGGCCTAAATGAGGCCACCCATCCTTAAAGGAGGGAGAACCTTTCTTGAGGTTTATCACAACATGCTTGTGATTAGAGAGGAGTAGGGAGGGGTCAACTTTACAGTTGACCTCCTAGAACTACCTCAATAGATGACTAGAGATGTAGCACCTATCAAGCCTAGCAGTAAGGGAGTTGGCAGAGCTAGGATTTTGCTTCCAAGTGAAGCCAGTGTTACTTGAGATATCCATAAGATCTTTTCCTTGACAAAGATTATACCACTTGGCTTTTTCATGGCTACTAATGATGTTTATCTCTAGAACCGAATCTATCAGAGACATTAGTAACCATACTAAAATCATCATTCATAACAATAGGTCCAAGAAGGGAACATATCTCGGACCAACAGATAGATGTATTAGCAGTAGTATTAGCAGCATACACATTAACTACAGTAAAATTAAAATGGTGCTTAAACAAAATAGCAATCCATTGATGGTAATCACTGGTATGAAATTTATCAGCATATGAATATCATGACTAATACCAAGAGTTGCTCCACATTTACCTTTGGGATGAAGCATGGAATACCAAACATGAAGATTGGAGACAATATTCAAATGATTCTAAAGCATCATACTTGAAATCTTGACTTCCTGGAGACTTATGATGTCAGGCTTATTGGGACATCCTTTGATCCAATTGTGACTACACTTAGCCCTTAGTAGGCTAGAGAGATCTTTGGTATTGAAAGAAACAAGATTAGTGGAATTCATGACAAACCAAGGAGAAAAGAGGCACAAAGTTACTTTCTATTAGCCTTTTGAGGCTTAGAAATAGTCCTTAGAGCTCAGAGGCTATCTTTTATCTTGGATTTAAGATGAGGTTGAGACCTTGTTCTTTGGAAATCTCGATGTCCTCTTCATCCTGTATAGACACGTGCTTGGAGAATAGAGTCAACAATTGAGCATGATGCATATCCAATTCTTTGGAGAACCATGTGTCTTGGGCAGAAAGAATAGGAGACAAAAGATTGACTTTGAATTGTTTATTCTTAGTGATTAAGGTTTTGTGAGTCATTCGATACAAGAACATTCCAAACAGACTGTTCGTGGCCTATATTAGGGGAAACATTTTCCTTATTACCTGAATCAACATACTCCTACTTATGCTCAGAATCTTCAAAGGGATTATACACCTCTTCTAAGAGAACATCAAACACATTATTCATCTTACAAGTTTTCCTCTTTAGAGTTTTCTGTATTGTTTTCTTACTGTTTGACACGACAAGGGCCCGGGAAGAAGAGCTATTCTTGAACGAGTTGTCTTTGCCCATAGGAGGGGCCACATTGGAGCCAATTTTTAACAAAGGGTAGTTCTTGATCAAATGTCCCTGCTAATAACACTTAAAACAATGGTTAGCTAGGTTCCTATATAACACTTTCATTCTCATGTAGTTTCTTGCCCTCAAAATCCCTAATCACCACACAAGGTTTAATTGGTTTAGCCAAATCTATTTTGACTAATATCTGAGGATCCCACTTGGGATTAATTCCATTACCCCTAGCCTTTTGCCCAAGGACCTTACCTAGTATACTTCCAAGGCATTCAACCCAAGGGTAAAACTCCACAAGAAGGTGTGGGAAGTCAACCCATATCGAGACCTTAGTAGGCTTTGCACCCCTAGGGTTGAATCCTAGGTGCCATTTGGAAAATGAGATAGGCATGCTTTTAATTAACCAATGACCCTTAGAGATCACCTAGAACACACTGTTGGCATCGTCGAAAAAAACAAAAAATAATTGTTCTATAGATATTGAATATGTTTACAATAAGGCCTCTGGTTTCCTAGTTGGAGTGTATCCACTACTTTAGGACCTCTTGGGGGGATGGGGGCCATGGCATAAGGCTATTACTACATGTCTTGTCAGTTGCGTTGTCATCGGGTTCATGCACGCATAGGGGTGCACACACAGTGCCAAAAAGTGACCTCAGCTTGAAAGATGTCAGTAGCTAGGAGATCTTCCATATTTGAAGTGCTAGATTTTACGGCTCTATGTATGAATGCTAACTTGATTCTTTAGTTCACTGGCTCTATGATTTTCTCACCCCCCTCCTTTCACGTGAGGTTCACATAAACTCTTTAAAAGTTATTAAATTGTTCTATTTGTTTATTTCTAAGTTCACTAAGCATACATTAACCTATCGTGATGTTGAAAATTCTCTTTAGGGTTTCATATGGTACAGCATTCAGCACAAACCAATTTATACGCTGAAGTAAAATAAACATCAGATACTCTCTTTGCACTGAAAGCGCACACAAAAGCATACGGAAGCATAAGCAGCAATCAAATCAAAAGCAACGTGGGGTAACAACGTTTTTGCATAGATTTTGTTCTTAGAAAAATCGCTTCATTTCAATCGCAGCCCTTTCTCACATTTATTTGGTGAAAATGACTTATCCCCTATTAGAACGAGTAAGTTAAAGTGTTCTGCCATACAATCTTCAGTCAGTTCAGTCTTTAACTTGTGAGTCGTGCAGAAAAATACTTGTAGCTACCAATCAAAGAAGCGTAGGATGTCATGGAATCATCTCAAAGTACAATAATATGCGTTGTGTGACAATGTTGCAATCCAATTGTGTTGTGGTTACATTTATGGCTATGAAGGAAGCCGATTAATCCTCGAAAAAATCTTCCAATGTTGATGTTTGCCTGCAAAAAACATATTAGCACATATTTACAAATTCTATCTACTATACGTGCGCAAACGTTTCTATGTTTATAGACACTACAGTATGGATGAATGCAAGCATGCGTATAACTATGCTTTTCATGCGTGAGTATTAAAAGATGTTTAAAGCGGCATCATAACAAAAGTGGATTTTATTGCTACCTTTCTTCAGGGAGCAGTCTTTGATCCTATGACTTTGATGCCCGCATCGGAAGCACGCATTTGGCAAATTCTTGTAAATAACCTCTTGTATCTAGGTCTTACCATCTCCACAGTTTATGGAGACTTTCATGGGAAGGACCTGGTTCAGGTCTGTTTCAACGCAGATCTGTGGATGCCATCTTGCATTGAAAGAATGTTGAGTACCATCGTAGGACCCCAACAAGAGGGGGATTTTCAAAATCAAATGGGAAACTTGCATTAGCCCTAAAGACTCAGGGGGCTTGGGAATTTTAGATATCGTTGGGTTGGCTGAGAAGCTGGCAGTGAAGTGGCTTATCAAGGCTTGGAGCAATAGGGAGTCCTCTTGGGCTAAATTGATCTTCAAAAACACGGAAGACCTTACCTTAGTTGGCCATCCTGGTTGGAAGGACATAGGGATTCTCACGCTTTTGTTCTCCCCCCATCCGGTGTCCCCTAAAGGCTCTAGCCTCATGTGTTCGTTATGGAAGAGTTGGAACAAGGCCAAACAGTTCATCAGAATCAGTGATGAGTGGAAGTGGGCGGATGGGATAAGACAAAATGACTCTATCTGGTTCCCGATCCGCGACATTAGGGGGGTGGAGTCTTGGAACCTCCAAATTGCAAAGCGATTATGGAACAAGGGGTTCAAACAGTGGAAACAACTCTGGAAACAAGAGACCAACCAGTGGATTAGGTTCGAAGAATTGGATTCGAAACTTAGAGTTACCCTTGAGGAATGGAATCTTCTTCAAAGCAAGTGCTTAGCTTGGGACCGCTCAACTACCCGCCTTCTTTATGGTCAGGATCCTCTTTGCCTGGAGGGCCTCAAATGGAGCAATGATAAGAAGCTATCCAGAACCCCCAACTTCAAACAGAACTTAGATGTTCACCACACTCTTAACAAGAGATGGTGCCTTTCCTGGACCAAACTTCGGTGGGATCTAAAATTCATGTCTATTTGGCACCCCCTAATTGAGGTCAAAAAGTCCGTTCTCATGTGGCAGATCTTGCATAAAGGTATCTGGACCAATGCAAAGGCTAACAAAATCTGTGGTGTGCCGCCATGGTGCAAGCGTTGTCATCGATGCAGCGAAGATATAGCTCACCTGTTCTTCAACTGCCCCAAGTCTCGTGTTATTTGACATCACGTGACCCGAGTATTGAGACTCATGAACCAAATCAATTGGAAACAAGTGATGTTTTCTTTATTTTAATTAAAGTCGGAGAGATTAGGCTAAGGCCGAACTTCCTTTTATTAAAAAAAAAGCCAAAAGTGGATTTGAATAAAAATCGTACGAGAAACACAAGGATCGTATATGTTCAGAAAGAGACAACAAAACGACTTTTAGCATGTTTCAGTACTACAAATCATCTAAAGGAAAGAAGAACATCAGAAGAAACTAAATGCAGAATATAGACAAAGACAATGAATCGATCATCAATCCACATATTCACGCATTGACCAGCGCACCGTAGTTTGCCAAGTAGCCCGCTCAAGCACACAGTAATCTGCCAAGTAATCAGCTCAAGTGTATCTACTGTTTCCCATTCATGCTCTTGGTCAAAAGAGTCATCGGCATCCTTGTAATGGAGGTATTCAGTATGTTGCGCACTCGTCTGTACTCCCATTTGAGTCACTAAGAGACTTTAGAATCCCCTTATGAGATCACTGCACTCCTCTCTGTCCTGCACTCTAGAGCCACTCCTCTGCCGAGAGCGAGATCCGAAGCTACCTTCCTTCCTTGGACACCTGTCTGAGAGAGCCCCCAGAACACTCGATTTCTCTCCACAGCGCTTCCTGCTCTGTCTGGATCCATCGCTGCACAATTGTTGCCCTCCTCAACATTGAATGCCGCCTCCCCTACTTGCCCTGGAATCCCCAC
The DNA here is from genome assembly GCA_020310875.1 of Ceratopteris richardii. Lineage (NCBI taxonomy): Eukaryota > Viridiplantae > Streptophyta > Polypodiopsida > Polypodiales > Pteridaceae > Ceratopteris > Ceratopteris richardii. Next base: position 71,725,988 of record CM035430.1, on the reverse strand, counting down.
GGAATAAAAAAAGTTAACCTCCTCTCCAAAACTTCCGCGTAAGTGCCCCTATTGATCTTCACGAGTGCAGCTATTCCTGGCCACATTCATATTGCAACCCTAACTTAGTAATATCTCATTTTCTTGGCAAGTTCCCCTGTCATAGCAGACACAATGCACTCGGTGCCCTTCCATAACATCCACGTGTTTACTTGAAGTCCTCTTTGATATGAAATTTTTTATGTCGCCTTCTTCTCCTAAATCTTTATACTCATATCTTCCTCGTCTTTCATAATGAGAAACCCACAATAAGAATTAGTTGTCAAGGTTTTCATCAATGCTCCATTCCTTGGCATAAGGTTAATATCAAGAAGGGGCACCCGGATTCAAGCCTGCTCATTGAAGTGTATCGAAAATCTATTATGTAGAGAAACATCCTCTTTATCTCAAAGATTGACTATTATCATACGTGGCCATTGAACATCTCTTCAACCACAGGCTTAATCTTAGATGGATTCCCAGCACTACATGTGCTTTTTGCATATGCTTATTGTCTGCTTCTCTTCAAGTACTCATGTTGGATTCTAGTACTCGTAGGGAAAGCATAAAGCTGTGGAATCCTCATCACACTCCAAGGAATTGTTACTGCAAATCTTGTGCACCTCTATCTGTTCACGCAAATCTGATCTGAAAACAATGATATCAATGTTAAAATAATCCCTAAGCTCAATGATCTTTCTTTCCTTTTCTAAAGGTCGAAGTCATCCATGATGATGGTCGAAGTCATCCATGATGATGGTCGAAGTCCTCTTTCAAGCTCAGCGACTCCAAGATAGGAAGCACAAATGCAAGAGCTTTTCCCTTTTTACTTGAGTTTAGTTACCAATGGTGCTGATATTTTGAAGTTACTAATAGTGTAGGAATTAATCACTTCACTTGCCCCCTTCCTTCCCACAACTCGAGAGCGAACTGGTGAAATTAGAACCTCCATGACAGCGTTTGCCATTGATCAAAACTATTTCTGTCAATAATCAAAGCATCCTCGTCTTTATCTGATGCTATGTCATCTATGTTTAATTGATGAGTGTAGTCATCCTATTTCTGCTTTCCCCGAACATCAAACACAACAGGAGTGGACAAGAGCTTACTTGAAACTTTGAAAAATGAAAAACATGGACTCCAAAATTGTCTTCTCTGGATCATTGCCATTTATCCCCACTTTTGGGGAATGGCTTACTATGATTTTTGTGTAAGTGAGATTGAAGAGAATTGGAAAGTTATTAGTGGATAACCTTCATGCTAATTGAATGCACATTTCTATTTAAAATTAGAAGGCCCTCACCTCGAGCTAGTATCCATTGCATTTGGTTTTGATTTTCATGCTAAATTGGAAAAGCATTTATTTCCATGTTCATGAAAAGAACATAGTTCCAAAGCTAGAATAGAAATTATGATGCAAAATACTAATTCTTTAGATGTTATTCTAAGTATTAAACATTCCAAACATGCTTTCATGCCATTTGTTGATTCTTTATCTTGTCAAAAAATATGTGATAGGCAATGGTGATTGTGAAGAGAATTAAAAAATTGGCATACATATTTCATTTGAAAAATTGAAGATCGCATCCATGATGGAAATGATGAAATGTTTTCACATGATCCTTATCATTGTTATGATATTGAAGACTACATCAGAAACTTTTGAGTATTATTTATAGTATGTGTGGACATGGGATTATGTGTTTATGCATATAAAAACTACCAAAAAAATATTTTTATTAAATATGTTAAAAATATATTTTCTTTTGATTCTATGTCTATGTAAATCTTGTGTTTGGGTAGGAACTAGGTTTTTTTATTGGACATCAAGATAAATGTTTTTAATTTGGCATTATTTCAATTGGATGTTAATGTTTGCATGTGCATATTGGTATCCACACATATATCTACTTTGTTTAGTGTAAAAAGATGTGAAAAAGTTGGTTTATTTTCACATATTGTTAGTTCACTTATGTGTATACCTTGTTTGATCTCTTACTTTCTTGGTTCATGTGAAGAAATTGAATCGCTTCCATAAATATACATGCTTTGTTATGTGTCCACAAACTATTTATGATTGCATATGTAGAATTTATTTGATGCCCACACAATTAAATATTCTTGGTTGTGTCCAAGGATGTGAAAATTTTGTTGGATTTCCATAAATTATTTAGCCTTGTATGTGTAAGCCTTGGTTTGTTATGTCACACATTTTGTGGTTGGTAACTTGAACATGTACACCATAGATGATGTCCAACATCCATAGATTGTTTTTAGTCATATATTTAGCCTTTAGCTTTTGGTTTTGGTAACTCAAGTCATAGTACTTGATATTACATGTAATTGCCTTGGTTTTTGTCTTCGTACCTTTTTTATTGGTGGCATATTTGTACACCTTTGTGGATTCCCATAAGTTGGTTTGAACCATGTGTAGGACCAGTTGTTGTTTTTGGTGTATGAAGTCAGAATCATTGATTTTATTTGACTTGAGAATGATTATTCTAAGTGGGTTTGAGGTTCATACTCTCCTCTATATTTCAAGAAATGTGTATAATGTTTTCTTTCATATAATGGATTTTTTCTTTTGTTAACAATCACATTATATTAGGAATTTTCATCCTATTCACTACCATAGCATCTTGAGAGGCTATTAACATGGACGCAAAACATTATTTAATGTATCTTCTAGATTTTCATTAACCTTTGAATTATAGTTAATATGTGTGTCTAGGATTTTGTGAAATTTTCTTTGTAGAAGGCATGTGATTTTTTGGAAAATTGTCAAAAAAAGAACACTTAAGTGTCCTATTTTGGTACCAAATTATTGTTAAGGGATACTTGGATTGCTATTCGCAGAAACTCTACTACCCGTGGGAATTATCCAATGCTATCAAGGTTAGCTCATATCTCTATGCTTCCATGGATAAGTACTGCTACATGTGAAAGGGGCTTTAGTGCCCGAAATCTGATTAAGACAAATCCATAGACTACGCTTGATATTAAAAATCTAGCTGCATTGATGTGCATACACATTGAGGGTTTTCCACTTCAGCATTTTTCATTTGGTGATGTTTTACAAACATGGAAAAATGGAGCAAAAATAAGTCATCATATATATATATATATATATATATATATATATATATATATATATATATATATATATATATATATATATATATATATATATATATATATATATATATATATATATATATGCATGGAGAAAGAATGAGGTATACTAAGCCTACCTTAAAGATTATGGAACTTTCATGATAAATCTCATATTGCTCCTATCTAGTCTCTTTATGCATATTTTTTGTAGGGTTGAAGGTGTACTTCAAAATTGAGGAATGCTTTCAACTTTTGATGCTAAAATTTGAAGTCTTTTTCTTTAATTCTATTAGTATAAAAGGACTATAGATAGGTTGATTGCTCCTTGAATGGCTCATAAAAAGTATTTTCGTGAGCACTCCTATACATGCTTTTAGCTACAACTATAAAGCAAAAGTAATTGAATGCTTCAAAAGTTAGATCTGAAAGATGGAATCATGTTGTCCATCTAGATAATGGGCGACTTCTTAATCAAAACATTGTTAAGCTTCACTCTCTATTGGAAGCCTACAAGAAATCATAATAAAATATAATTCTCTCAACATCAATTCTAGAAATAACAAAACATTAATCAAGCTCTCTAATGGTGTTTCCTAAATAAATAAGGAAGTCAAGAAATTGTCAGTTATGAGTCCTTCTTCGACTCCAAAAACTCGCCAATAGGTGGAAGATTCAATGGAAATCTCATCAATAGATTGACAGAATCAGATATATTTGGCTATCTCTATTGGAATGCAAACATAACACTTTACAATGGCTGATAATACATGTCATATGTTCTAGAGACAGAGAGATCTTGAAAAAAAAATCAGTGACTGAATATGTAAATGTATGAACTCTTAGAAACCAAAAGCCATGTCTTCTTAAGTTGAAAACTTGTGAGGGAAAACTTGGAAACGTTTATCATATCTGTGCGGATGCTCATTCAAGGATTTAGTTTCAAAGCAGTTCTATAAATTTTGTGCCATCGCACTGTTCCTCCTCTGTTGCTCTTTTAAGGGAAGACATTCTATTGAGTGCATAGATGAGGAGGGCATGTACTTAGGAATCACATTTTGGATTTAGGATAGTTGCTCTTTATAACCGTCTAAAGCCCTCAACTCTTCCTTTTTAGAGATACTGAGAAGTCATAAACCTCTTAAATGCAGAGAATAAATAAATAGATGTTTATAGATGTCTCTATAAATAAATAAATAAGTGTGACATGAGATTTCCTCTATCTTAATTGAGAGGTTCATGTAATTTTCCTTTTTTAGTTTATCTTGTTTTGCGAGAAAAATCAATATAAAGCTACATAAAAGAGCCATCTCAGAGGAATGACTATGGCAAAGCGAGTATCTCCGTGCACAAAGATCAGAACAAGGATTTAGACTAACAAAAGAACATGAACAATTGATGGAAAAAACCATGGCAAAATCTGTCCACTGAATACATAGAAAGAGGAGGGTCTCTTTTATTTTTTTGGAGAATACTCTTTGAGAATAGAACAATGCTGCACTTCTCCTGGCATAGCTCATTTTATGGAGTGCAAACTCGTGGGTCCAATGTTGCTAATCCCATGCCATGCATGAAAGTGAATATCCAGAGATACCGTAAGGCAATATCCATCTTGTAGCAAAGGAAAGAAGTATAAAGTTGATGAAGGGTTGTGTACTTTATGTGACAGGGAGGGAGATTTGCCAAAAAGTTCTAGCAGGTCTTTTTAGGCAAAATCAATCTTGTAGCAAAGGAAAGAAGTATAAAATTGATGGTGGGTTGTGTTCTTTGTGTGACAGGAGGAAGATTTGCCAAAAGGTAGAAATCAATATATTGTAATAGAAAAAAATAAACTAAACGAGAGAGTCTAGCAATCATTTGGGAAAGGCATTATGGAACAAGGGGTTCAAACCAACTTAGACATAGAGTTACGCTCGAGGAATGGACTCTTCTTCAAGGCAGATGCTTGGCATGGGACCGCTCAACTTCTCGCCTTCTCTCCGGACAAGATCTTCCTTGCCTTGAGGGCTTCAAATGGAGCAATGGTAAGAGAATATCCAGAATACCCAACTTCAAAGAGAACCTAGATGTTCATCACACCCTCAACAAAAGGTGGTGCCTTTCTTGGACCAAACTTCGATGGGAGCTAAAGTTCATGTCTATTTTGCACCCCCTAATCGAGATCAAAAAGTCCGTTCTCATGTGGCAGATCTTGCATAAGGGAATCTGGTCCAATGCAAGGGCTAATAAAATATGTGGTGTGCCGCCATGGTGCAAGCGTTGCCATCGATGCATCGAAGATTTAGCTCACCTGTTCTTCGATTGCCCCAAGTCCCGTACTGTCTGGCTTCACGTGACACGGGTTTTGAGACTCACGCACCAAATCAATTGGCAATAGGTGATGTTGGGTGAGGCGGTCGGTTGTTCCTCGAGGCTGTGGAATGCCATCAGGGGTGAGACTCTTTGGAAGATTTCGAGGGAGCGATGTCCTGTCAATTTTGATCAAAAATAGATAGGAGATATGTGTGAAGGTGAAGAAGGGAACACCTATCTTCCCATTACCTACCAGGAGTACGCCACCAAGGCAATTTTGGACTCAGGTGCAGGAGTTGCAATTGCCACCACTTGCCTATGGAAGTGTTGGGGCAAGCCAGCACTCAGGCCAACGAGAATGAAATTGCAGATGGCCGATGGTCATATTGAGAGACCCTTAGGATTGCTAGAAGGAATAACTCTCACCACCTGTGGTGTCGAGTTTGAGCATACATTTGCTATATGTGACTTCAGCAACAATCATGCCTATGAGATCATTTTGGGAAGACCATTTATGCGACAGTTGCAAGTGGTACAGGACTGGGGAACCAACTCCTTGTATTTGCAACACTTAGGTGTTACAACCAAAGTGAATCTCAAAGATTACTCTCATAGAGATGTCCCTCCCATCCAATGGAATCCCATCCATAGAGCCAAAGATGATACAGAATCGGTGCATTCCATAGGGTCAGGATCCTCATGGATGCATAAAGACACTCACTTATGGATGTGTAAGGTAGCAGTAGAAGAAGAGAAGAGAGAAAAAGCCAGGGAGATAGGTGCAAAAGAAACCCATAGATCAATCCAAGACCCAGCCTATGCACCTATAGTTTTTCTAGACGAAGAATTCGAACCTCACGGCTGGGCAGAAATTCTAGCAACCATGGATGTAGCCATCAATGAAGAACAATGGACACCTCACTGTGATGAGGATGGCTATGACATTTCAGTCTTCTCCATAGAGCCTATCATGGGAGAGGCAGTGTTAGAAGAGTGCGAACCTAGCCCTAATGCATTTGAGGATGCAAGTGACTCCGATCTAGAGTCAATCATAATGGACCCACCTTTTGCATCAGATGAAGAATACTTCTATGAAGTAGAATTTCAACCCCAGAGGCACAGAGAGCTTACAAAAGACGTAAGGCTAGCCACACATGTAACTCCTAAGGGAGAAGGAAAGAAAAGGAAGAAGAAAGAAGTCACACAAGAAGAGGAGGAATCTTTGTTTGAGGTCCCAGAAAATTTTAAGAAGTATGCGATAGATGACAGGAGAGTCATGATCAGAATTCCTAAACGAGAGGCACAATCAGGAGAGGCCTATGATAACAAAGAAACCACAAAGAAAATTGTGGTAACCATGGAAGAGGGAGAAGAGAGATGCACTTACATAGGACATGACCTGACGGAAGAAGAAGAGCAAGAATTGATAGCCTTGCTAAGAGAATACAGAGATGTATTCGCTTGGAGTTACAAGGATTTGAAGGGTGTTGATCCAGACATATGCTCACACACCATCCCCATGACCTCAGATGCCAAACCCTCTAAGCAAAAGCCATATACATACAATGATAATTATGCTGCTAAGATCAAAGAAGAGATAGATAGACTGGTCGAAGCTGGATTCATCTATGAAATTGAGCACACTGAGTGGGTATCCCCCATCGTAGTGGTGCCCAAGAAAAATGGAAAGTTGCGTGTATGCATTAACTTGAAGAAGGTTAATGCAGCCACAATTCGAGATAACTATCCGCTTCCTATCACAGAGCATCTTTTAGAAAGAGTAGCAGGCAAAGAAGTGTATAGCTTCCTCGATGGATTTTCGGGCTACAATCAAGTAGCCATAGCGCCAGAAGATCAGCATAAGATGGCATTTGCCACAGAATGGGGTATATTTGCCTTTCGTGTAATGCCATTTGGGCTTACCAATGCACCAGCTACCTTCCAAAGGCTGATGTGCCATGTATTTAAGGAGTTCCTGAGGAAGAATTTAGAAGTCTATGTTGATGATCTTTGTGCTCATTCCAACATTAGACAAACCCATACTCCTGAACTCAGACAAATCTTTGACAAATGTAGAGAATATCAAGTCTGCCTGAACCCAGAAAAGTGCGTTTTTATGGTCAGGCAAGGCAAGATTCTAGGACACATAGTGTCAAAGAATGGCATATCCACTGATGAAGAGAAAGTGAGAGCCATAGCGGAGCTACCAAGGCCAAGGAATGTCAAGGAAGTACAAGCTTTCATGGGACATTGTGGTTACTACCGCCGGTTCATTCACATGTATGCTATCATTGCAAAGCCCATGTACGGACTTCTGGCAAACTTTGAGTGGACTGAGGAATGTGAGAATTCCTTCAATGAGCTTAAACGAAGATTATGTTCAGCACCAATCTTAACCACACCGGATTGGAATAAGCCTTTCCATGTTCATGTGGATGCATCCAATTATGCCATTGGGTGTGTGCTTGCTCAACCTACTGGTGAAGGTAATATGGATCTTCCAATTGCCTATGCCAGTAGACAATTGAATGCAGCTGAACGAAATTACACCACTACTGAGAGAGAAGGCTTAGGCATGGTATATGCAGTTAAGAAATTTAGACACTATTTGCTTGCAAACAAGTTTAAATTTTTTACTGACCACCAAGCATTGTTACATCTCGTGAACAAGCCATGCAATACAGGAAGATTAGTAAGATGGTTTCTCTTGCTAATGGAATATGATTTTGAGGTTGTGGTAAGGAAAGGGAGGACTCATTTGAGAGCGGATCATCTCTCTAGGCTCACATCTGGAGAAGCCCCACAAGGAGTGTCAGATGACCTTCCTGATGCTTACTTGTTTAATTTGGAAGTGGTGCCGCAGTGGGCTAAGCCATTGGTACCAGTGTTGACATATGGACCTAACCACCCAGTAATAGCCACACAGAATAGAGAGGTAGTAAAAGCCCAAAAGTACCACATCATGGCTGGAAGTATGTACAAGCACACAGATCAAGGGATCTCTGCTTGTTGTGTAGAAGAGGACGAGTATGCAAAGTGGTTGCAATTAGCACATGTAGGTGCATTAGAGCAACACTACTCAAAACAACGAACCCTACAGACACTAAGGAGACTCGGAGTGCATTGGCCAACTATGGAAGCGGATGTCCAAAGGTTGTGCAAAGAATGCCCAATCTGTCGCACTAAACCACCTGTGGAGCATGCCACTCTTTATCAAGTGTCCATAGTGCCAGATTGGAGTGAACCACTAGTATCCTTCCTGAGAACGAAAACATTCCCTCCAGACATGACTCTGGCTAGGAAAAGGAGTTTAGAACAAGAAGCCCAGGATTACTCACTCATTGGTGATAATCTATACAAACGTGGTAAAGATGGTTACCTGAGACTATGTGTCCATGAAAGTGAATATCTCAAGCTCTTGGAAACTGCTCACCAAGGTGTAGCAAGAGGACACTTTGGACCAGATCGGGTGATCAAGGCAATACTATTTGCGGGCTTCTGGTGGCCGACCCTTCACATGGATGCACATACCTATGTGAAACGGTGTGATGTCTGTCAACGAACTCAGTATCCTATACGCAAAGATGAGATGCCACTGAAACCTATGATGGGTGGACGTGCATTCTCTAAGTGGGGAATAGACTTTGTAGGCCCTATTAATCCCCCAGCCAAGGGTTCACATGCTGAATATATCATTGTGGCCACGGATTATCTCACCAAGTGGGTGGAGGTAAAAGCTACGACAAATAACGACGCTCAGACAACTGCTAAATTCTTGTTTGAGAATGTATTCACAAGATACGGGCTACCTATAGAGCTAGTTAGCGATAGAGGCACTCACTTCTTGAATGAAGTTATTGAAAATCTGCTCCAAGAATTTTTGGTAGTACATAAGAAGTCTGCCCCCTATCACCCTCAAGCAAATGGCCAGGCTGAGAGTACCAAAAAAATCTTATGCAATGTACTGACAAAATTAGTGAACAATCAACGCTCTGATTGGGACAAACAGCTACACCATGCTGTTTGGGCATACCGAGTTGCCTACAAAACGGTACTCCAAGCCACCCCCTTTCAGATGGTGTTTGGCCAAAACGCAGTGCTACCATTGGACTTCCTAATACCTACACTGAAAGTAGCACAAGAACACGAATGGACGGGTCATGAACTATCCTCTAGACTTTTTGACCTTGAACGATTAGGAGAAACAAGACTGAGAGCAGCTGCAGGGATATATGCAGCTAAGAAACGACAGAAGGCATACTTTGATGCCCACGTTAAGGATAAAGGTTTGAAGGCAGGCGACCTAGTACTAGTATACACGTTGAAACAACAGAAGAGGAAACTAGAGAAGAGAGGCTACGGACCCATGATCATTAATAGAATCTCAACGAGTGGGGCGGTACAGCTAGCCACCTTAGAAGGTGATATTCTTCCGAGCTACATAAGCGGATGCAGGGTCAAGCTGTATCAGGAACCTCTCACAGAGGAAATGCTAAGTTGACTCAATACTGCTAAGAAACGCAAAGAAGAAGAAAAGCAAATTCGAGAAGAAGCCCAAGCAGAAGCCTTAGAGCGCATACGGAGAATGAAATTAAGAAGACAAGGTAGAGAGCAACCTATGCCAGATGCATATGCAGATCAAGGATATCACGTGGCTATGTGTGAAGTTTCAGGTACCAGCTCCCATAGGATAATTGATCGACGTCCTTTTATGACCTTAGATATAGGACAAGGAAAGGGTGCAAGGACTGTAAGAGCCTTGATTGACTCAGGTGCAGCCACTAGTCTTGTTAAATTGTCTTACTGTCAAGAGTTGAAATTAACTGTTAATCCTATAGAAGCATATCTCATAGGATTGGGAGGTGTGGAAACCCCTTGCATGGGCGAGGTGGAACTTCCCCTCTATATTCAAGACGAGGTAATGACAATCAAAGTACTAGTGTGTCAAGATGAGGACCTCACCGAGCCTCTTGTCTTGGGTCAGGACTGGATCTATGATCATGTGGTCAACCTAAACCTAAGAAGTGGACTTCTTCAGGTATGGGTAAATCATAGTCGAATTACAGTTGAATTGGAAAATGAGGCACTCAAGGAACTAGGTAAGGCACGAACTCCTGGTCCTTCCAGGGGTGCACATGAAGTTGACAATGCTATTCTTGTCCAAAAATGTATGATGCAGAAAGAGGCTAATCTCAACAATGGAGCCAGGGATAAGAAGGCACTCCCTTCTGTTCCAAAGGCCAGAGGGATGCAGCAACCAAAGGCAGATCGAATACAGAAGAAGCAGAACACTACCTATACTGGAGGCCAAAAAAAGGAGCAACGCAAATTGTTTCAGCCGATGAAACAAGTATGGAGGCGAAAAGGCGAACACCCTGTTCCGACTAGGCCAACATCACGGCCAAAACCTCTTATTAGTAATCAACAACACGACACTAATAAGAGTTCCTTCATAAATTCTTCTGCGAAAGTGAAGTCTATTTGGGTACCCAAGAAGTCAATGAAGGCCAGCCCACAATCAGGACAAATCTGGGTGCCTAAGGCTTGCTTGCGGGCTCAAATAGCTACACCAAGGCCAAACACCGTACAACATGTTTCACTCACGCGAACATCTGAGGCCCAGTCTTACACATCACGCACTAACACGTATTCTTCCATGAGCACAAGTAGAATCACTTATAAATGGGTCCCTAAATTTTTCAAGTAAATACCCTATCACACTCTCCAGAGCCTCCACAAAGTCCAAATCAAAACCTATCCATTGCATTTGGCAACCTAAAACTTGTAATAAACCCCCGGACCCCAATTGTAAATCCATGACCACCTACTAACTACTTCACTCTCACACCACATCATTCCGCTTAGCTCTTAGGTCTACCCAATTCCTAACTACACACACAAGCACCGAGCACTTAATAACCCCCTAACCTCTCCCGAACCTCATGTTAATGTTGTAACAGGGGGCACAGTGTCATTTTTGTGTCCATTGCAATGTTAACATTTATTCATATATTCTCACAGAACCAGCTGCGAAGTTTTCAACATGGCTGAGGCAACAGGAACTAGCTCTCAAACAGAAACAAGCCAGCAAGTGGTGGACTTAGACAGTTTACCCGTTTTGCCTGAGACAAATGAAAGACCAGAAGAATTGTCGGCCATCAAAATCATACCTATTGCGGACCCTCCTAGTGGCCACACCATGCCCGTAGGAAAGACTTCCCACTGGTTTACTGAAGTGGCAGGACCCTTGGGTGAGGGAACGTACCTATGGGAATCAGAGTTGGACTTCAATGGGAAGCAAGGCAAATACCATTTCTTTACAAGAGAATTCGAGAAGTTACAAAATGCAGAAGGTCTACGCTCGATATGGGAAAAGGCAGGATTGGATGCATATTTCAGTGCACGGCTCCCAAAGCCTGACTTCATGCGATGCTACTATCTCATCAACACCTTGACTCCAAACTAGAACCCAAAAGGTGCAAGCTCAATTGTGATTCCATCTCTGACAAAGGGGAATGAGCTCAAGAGGTTCAGGCTATCAAACAACTTGGTGAGAGAGGCTCTAGATATGCGCGGAATGCATATTCCTACAGAGAAGGAAACCCTAGTACCGGATTACATGAAGAATCGAAGCCTCACCAAACTCAAGGACATGGTGTCCATGACGCTTAATATTGCAATACACCTTCGCATGTGCATGCAACACTTTGCTTTTCCTGCACAAGATAGATTCACCATGCCGCCCAAAAAGATTTGGTTTAGTTTGTATCTGGCAGAGACACAGAGCCTCACCATCAACTTAGCCCACTGGATAATTGATCAGATACACCTAGCTCACAAACGATGGCCGCGGAAACAGGTTTTATATGGTTGCTGTGCTCTGACGAGAATCATTTATAGGTGTTTGGCTTATGACATCCCTATTCAACGGGCCCTAATGTGGAATCGGGTAGAGCAGTTTAGAGGCAGGACATCCACTGGACCCCCTTCTAAGAAGATGAGAGGCACTGTCCAAGTCCCATGTGCTCAACCACGTGGAGCCACCCTAACACCAGACGTCACCCCTCCACCCCGAAGAGTCCGACCATTCACACTCCGACTTCCAAGACGCAGCACCGATGGTTCTACCTTGATATTCCCTCCCATCCCAACCGACCTTGAATTTCCCAGTGGTGCACCTTTGGAAGAACTCACGAATGAATATTTCGAACAATTATTACAAGATGTAGAGCTGGAGGCAGAAGAGGCACAACAAGTGGAGAACGTGCAAACGCAGGCCACAACCTCCCAAGCACCTGTCACCACAGTTGAAGTGGATGAAGAGGATGATGGAGATGAAGAATAGGAGGAAGATGAGGAGGATTATGATCAAGAGCACCATGATGAGCAACAAGAAGTGCCAGAACTTGTAGGTGCACCAGCATATACAGCTCAACTACAAAGGTTATACGACACAATCAAAGCAGTACAAGAAAGGCATCAACTCTCTCTTGTGTCAGGTCAAGCTCTGATGCAAGAAATGCTATCAGATGATGGGGTGGATCAACATTTCATTGACACCCTCAAATTAGTGTCAGAATCTTTAGGAGTTCCGGAGGCTGTCCACACTGCAGTCCGCTAGTCCGTGAGGTATGACAAACGCAGAGTTGACACATTACCACGAGCAGGTAAGACTATCAGGATACCCGTCACAGAACAAGAAGTACCCATTGAAACCACAGCTACCCCCACCACCACCATTGACCTCTCTGCTGAAACCTTTGTTCAGACATCACCCATCTCACCCCAGCATCCTCCATCACCACCTTCTCCACCCCCACCACCACCTCCCACCATGGAAGAAACGACAGTCATCACCTCTACCTTCACTTATAACCCATCCTCATTCACATCATTCTCATTTCGAGAACCCACCTCACAAGACACCCTCTTCTCCTTCGTCACCAATCCCTTGTACGCTTCAACCCTTCTATCCTCCGAACCCATAACTAGCCATCCCATAATTCCAAGTGTGGTTGGAAACCCGGCACCCACCGAAGGCACCCTGTGTTTCCCAGCCTATTCCCCACTATGGGTACCTCCATTCCATGACCCTCACTTCCCATTTGGCCCCTACACTTCTTTCAACCTGACCTCACCACCCCAATACCCGTCCTTTGTGGAGCAGTTCATCCGCTCTCCAATGTTTCAGAGGCACATTTCCCTGCTGTTCGCAACGAGATCAATTTACACGAACACCACACTCACTTCACCTACCATACCCACCTACATGGTAGCCCCTGTACACACCACCTTGTCTGACCCAATGGACATTTCACCCACCACAGCACCTCTCCCCACGATTCCACCATCTCCACCTCCCTTACCCCCCACCTCACCACTCACCACCTCATTGGCACACACAGCATTCACTACCTCCCTCCCCAATCCCGCCTCCCCAGCATTCCAAACTTTTCCCCTTGCATCTCATAATGTAAATAGCACGTTCAATACATTACTTCAGTGTGCACATCAACTACAACAAGAATACCATCAATTGGAAGAACGCACTGCTGCCCTCCAGGCAGAATCTCAACGTCTGCAAGCTAGAGTCACCACTCTTGAAGCTGATTACCAAATGCTCCTAACCGAGCATACCACCTTGCAGTAGGCTCACTCCGAATTGGATTCAAAGACATCAACAATAGATGACCAAGAAGTCAAGGAATTAGAAACAGTGCTCGAAGCGCAAATGATATCTAATGCTACACTCAGACGCAACCTTGGGCTATTAAGGAAGCATATGGCAGCAGCACTAGAAGAGAACAAGAGGCTTCAACAACAAAACCAAGACAACTTTGAAGCGGCTATGGAAGGAACTGCAGGAGCAACCATTAGCCCTACCAAGTATAGAGCTGTACCATCAGAAGACATTCGCATCTTACTTGAGGAGCATGCAAATTTCTTGGAGTCATATGAAAAGTTAGAGACTGAATGTGCAGACCTAAAGAAACAGATAGCCAGTGCCCCCACAACTCAACAGGAGCCGGTAGTCTTGCAACACTCTCCAGAAGAATTAGAGACCCTCCGGAAACAAGTGACCGAACTCCAAGCGCATCTCTTACCATATGAAAGGCCACCCTCGCCAACTGAAGAACCAGAACCTGAAACAGTGGTGGAAATCCCCGTCGATGACAGCTATGAAGAGCCATATGAGCCGATGCCAACACCCGGTGGTCGAACTATAGAGGAAGGACAAGACACTTTAGAAATTCAAGTTCCAGATTGGGTCAAGAGGGTCGAGAAAGTGGGTAAGACACATGATGATCGTGTGGCCGTGCAAATGCAATCTCTCACAAATCTGGAAGAAATTGTCCTTCGGTCTTCTTACTTTCAAAACCTATCCCATCAATGGTTAATCACAACATCAGAGTCGCAATACATGCCTTATTTTGTCTTGCTACATGATTATAATGCAGAAGTCAAAAGACATACAGGGAAGGAGCCCACATTCGCCACTCAATTTGAGCTAGGGGAATTACCGACAGATGCACGTGCTGGCTCCATCTTCCAACCTAATTGGCGTGCACGTCTACTAACCGATTACCCAGAGATGATGAGCACCTGGGCAACCATGCCACTATATATCAAGTATAATCCATGCTATTGCCCAGTGGTACGTCGTAGATCCTGGCAAGCATTTGCAATCAAGGTACGCAACAATAAAGAATGCTCGGCTTGGGTTAACTATCCATATTTTGCTCTGCCTCGAGGGACCCCAACCGTAGCCTACATGGTATCAACAATTCGACACTGGTCTACTCGTCTAAATAATGTACCTGACATAGCTGCAAAAATGTGTATGAAAATATTCGAGCTCATGACCATTGTCTTCAAAACCTTTCGGAAGATACAAGCTCCATACATCTCTGCCCCTGGATTCTCTCAAGGTAACAAGGATTTAGTCTACG
>CM035430.1:71698117-71703117 GCA_020310875.1 Ceratopteris richardii | reverse complement strand
CGATTTCTTAGAAAATTTACATCTAAGTGAGGATGGACAATTCACTCACTTTTCATGTGTCTAATGACACTAATTTCTCTCTCCCTATTCTCAAATCTTCTTCTGCTCTACTTGCCCGACATTTTCCAACATATTTATAGATGAATATATACAAGTGTATGACTTAAACAAGAGTATAAGTCAGCTAATGTACATATGTGTACATATCTTTGAGTTTTCTGAAAATGTCCTTCCTTCAACCATCTGACTTTATTTCCTTCTTGACTCCTTGACTTCATTTCTCCATAATCCTTCAATTGATGATTGTCATGCACCAACAGCTCCCCCTCAATCATTAATTGAGGTTCTTCTCTATCTTCTTTACTCCAGCCATATCCTTGAATCTTTGTAGTTTTGGTCCATCTAGACTTTTAGTCATCATATCTGCAACTTGATCTTTTGTGGGAGTGTGTATGACTTCAATCTCTTTCTCAATGACCTTCTCTCTCAGAAAATGATACTGTATTTCAATATGCTTAGTTCTAGCATGAAATACAGGATTAGCTGCCAAGTATAATGAACTCATATTGTCTCCACAAATAATAGGAGTACTCTGAATCACATCAAAAACTTTCAAAAGTGTCTTTAGCCATATTACCTCTTTTGCAGCTTCCACCATACCTTTATATTCTGCCTCTGTAGATGACAAAGCAACTGTATGTTGCTTCTTGGAACACCATGAAATCAATTTGTCTCCTACATAGCACAAGTATCCATGTGTTGATCTTCTATCATCCACATTACCTGCCCAATCTGCATCACTATATATCTTGATTCTTGTATCTGAAGTAAACCCATAGTACAACCCTTCTCTGAGTGTACCCTTGATGTACCTAAGTACTCTTTGTCCTGCAATCCAAACTTCCTTTCTAGGACAATGCATGAATTGTGAAAGCACACCAACTGCATATGATAAGTCAGGCCTTGTCAATGTAGCATAAATCAAGCTACCAACCAAACTTTGATAGAGTTTCATATCTCTGAACTCTTCTCCTCCAAACCTAGACAATTTATGGTTCACTTCCAAAGGTGTAGGTGCAACCCTGCAATCTTCCATTTTAAATTTGGTTAGCAAATTTTTAAGATACCTTTCTTGGGTCACATATACTCCATGTTGAGTATAAGAGATCTCCATTCCCAAGAAGAATGATAGGTTCCCCAAATCACTGATTTTGAACTCTTTCTCCATCTGCTTTTTGATCATTTGTATCCCCTTATCATCTGTTCCTGTAAGTATTATGTCATCAACATAAATACACACATAAATGAATCCATTTTCACTTGCTTTGACTAGCAAGCTACTATCTGCCTTTGATGCTTGAAAACCAAGATCATTCAAGAATTTTACAAGCCTATAATTCCAAGCCCTTGGGGCTTGCTTCAACCCATACAAAGCTCTCTTGAGCTTACACACATAATTTGGACTCACTTGATCTTTGAACCCATCTGGTTGCTCCATGTAGACTTCATCTGAAATGTAACCATTCAAGAAAGCATTTTTAACATCTAATTGAGACAACTTCCAACCTTTACAAGCAGCAATTGCAATGAGTGTCCTGATGGTTGTCATCTTTGCCACAGGACTATAAGTCTCATCATAGTCCACTCCATATGTCTGTGCATACCCTTTCACAACGAGTCTAGCTTTGTACCTAGACACACTTCCATCTGCAAATCTCTTTGTTTTGTAAACCCACTTACATCCAATAATCTTTTGACTATTAGGTTTAGGAACCAAATCCCATGTTTGATTCTCTATCAATGCATCATACTCCTCTTGCATAGCATCTTCCCAATTCTTCTTCCCTTTGGCTTCTTCATATGTAGAAGGGTCTTCATCTGCTTTTACCAAATAAGCATAATCTTTAGTAGTCAAGAATGAAGTGTCATAGCTATACCTTGTAGGTTGCCATTTGTGCCTAGATGATCTCCTAACTTCTGCACTTCTTGAGGTCTCTGGTTCATCACATTCTGGATCAAACCTTGGCCTCTCTTCAACTTCAATCTGCACTTCATTACTCTCACTTTCATCAAGTAATTGAACCTTTGCTTTACCTTTCCTTTGTTCCACTACTTCTTCATCATCTGTATGTACATTATATTTACCTGCATACCAAGTACCTTGCTCATCAAATGTAACATCCTTGGATACAATAAATTGCTTTGTGGATGGACTCCACAACCTGTATCCCATTTGCTTATCATCATAGCCAATGAAAACATATTTCTCTGCCTTAGGCTCCAACTTATGCCTCAATTGAGATGGCACATATGCATATGCCAAGCATCCAAATATTCTGCAATGATCCAAGGTAGGTTTCTTACCCCACCAAGCTTCATATGGTGTCATACCCTGCAAAGCTTTACAAGGCAATCTATTAACCAAATATGTAGCTGTATTAACAGCCTCAGCCCACAAATAATTTGGGCAATTCTTCTCTTTCATCATGGACCTTGCAAACTCAACAAGAGTCCTATTTCTTCTTTCTGCTACCCCATTTTGTTGAGGAGAGTACCTGCAAGTAACTTCTCTCTTTATACCTGCATTCCACAAATAATCATTGAACTCATTTGAAAAATACTCTCCCCCTCCATCTGACCTTAGTCTCTTCAATTTTTGACCTGTAATCCTTTCTGCATATGCATGATAGTGTTTAAATGTATTAAACACTTCTGACTTTTCCTTAATCACATAAATTGTGATCCACCTGGTAGCATCATCAACATATATGACATAATATCTTGAACCATTTATACTAAAGTCCTTTGAAGGACCCCACACATCTGTATGCACCAATTCAAGTCTTTCTGAATACATAAATCCATGCTTGGAATAGGATTGCTTATGAGCCTTACCTAATTGACATGCCTCACATCTGTATGTCATGTGTTGACCTGCAATGTTAGGCATACCAAGCACTGAATCATTGTTAATCATTTCTTTGATACCTCTTTCATTAAAGTGTCCAAGTCTTTTGTGCCAAAGATCCAATTCTGACACCTTCTGCTCTCCATATGTGAACATAGCATGTCCAACATTTCCTTGTACCTTCAATGTGAAAAGCCTTCCTTCTTTCTTTCCTGCAATAACTTGTTTATACCCTTGACTAGGGTCTTCCACATAAACTCCATCATTTGTGAACCTTACCTCATAACCTTTTTCCACAATTTGACCTACACTGATCAAATTCTTTGGAATTGTGGGAACATAAAGTACCTTACTCAGAAGAGTGCTCCCATCCTTAGCCTTGACTGAACCAATTGACTTTACCTTATGCTTTGTATTATCACCTGTCTGCACTGTATGATTAATTGCATTATGATCTAGGTCAGTCATCAAAGCAATATTTCCACTTAAATGATTACTACATCCTGAATCAATATAGAACACTCTCATGTCCTCATGTGAAGTTTCACATGTATTCATAATGAGAGTCGAATCCTCCTTTTGATCTGATGCATAGTTGTAGTAGGTGTTATTATAGGATTGACTTTGGAAGTTTCTTCCACCACCTCTTCCAAAAGAATTCCTACCACCTCTACCTCTGAAATTTCCTCTCTGAAATCTACCACCTCTTGCTCTTTGATTAAAGTTCTGATAATTACCATTGTTTTGATTATTGTGCCAACAATCATGAGATAGATGATTGGTCTTACCACATATCCAACAAGCTCTTGCATTCTCTTTGTTGTTTCTGCCTCTTCCTCTACATCTGCCATTTCCTCTTCCTCTTATGAAGTTTGCTTGGTTTGAAGTACCTTCTTCTTCACTTGATTGTTGCTTCCCTTTGTTGGCTTTCTTCTTGTCTTTAGAGTACATTGCATGACCTGCACTCTTATCAACATCTCCTTTGATATCATTCTCAAAAGTTAGCATATGTCCTAACAATTGATTCAAATCAGGAGTAAAGTGATCTAATGAAAGTTCTGTAGATAAAATGAAAGGCTTCCACTTCTCATCTCCTCTTAACCCTGTAAGTATTTGTCTTACCAATTTGTCTTCTTCAATATCTTCATCAACTGCACCTAAAGAATCTGCAATGTCCTTCATCTTTGTCACATAATCAGAAATTGAATGTGAGGCCTTCTTCTTGAAGGTAGTAAACTCTGCCCATAGTGAAGCCTTCCTTGATTTGGTTGTATTTTGAAAATGCTCTTCCAAAGCATTCCAAATGTCACAAGCACTCTCAAGTCCTCTAATGTGAGGAAGCAAATAGTCATTGACTGCCATGTAGATGATGCTTCTTGCTTGAGCATCCTTCTTCATCCAATTCTTCAAATCTGCAAGCTCCTCCCTAGTTGGAACACTAGGATCTCTGAATTCTGGCTTTTCTTCATCTCCTGTGATGTATCCTATCAGATCTTTGCTCATAAGGTGAGCTTCCATCCTCATAGACCATGCAGGATAGTTCTCTCTATCCAACTTTTCAATTTGGAGACTATCTCCCATCTTTACTTCACCTGTAGCTTCAAATCTTTAACCTTTACAGATAATAAGTGTACCTTTACTTCGAATGTTGCTCCTTCTGATCCTTTTGATGCTCTTTGTATGTCTTCCTTTGATCTTTCTTCAACCTTTACCCTTCTGCACCTTCAAGATGTAAAGTTTTGTACTTCTGCAATAGTCGGAGTCTTCTTCACTTCAATTTTGACACAACCTGCTCTGATACCACTGATGGAGAGTGTTAATCTCCAAAAGAACAAGTTAACCTTGAAGTTAGATCACTTCTATATCAAGGTTAACCTTAGACTCCACCAAACTTAGAGATCATCTACCAAATTATCAGAAATATTGAAAAATTCTGAAAAATCAACTTCTCAGAAAAGTCTGCTGCAGATTAGTCACTCATTGACTAATCAATTCTGTAAAGTTTTAGATAAAACTTTGCACAACACTTCGCCTTGAGGTTGCGCAACTTTGCCAAGTTAAATCTCTCAAAAAGATTAAGTACACACTGAGA
>CM035430.1:71248117-71673117 GCA_020310875.1 Ceratopteris richardii | reverse complement strand
TTATTTTGGTGACACTTCATCGAACACTTTGGAACCCACATTTTGAGTACTCTTTGAGCTAGATTGCTCCATTGCTTTGATAATCGTCTCTCTCGATCTCACATTTATGGCCTAGGAGATGAATTTTAGAGCAAGGGGGGATTTCTTTCTGGGCAACTTAGACGAGCATTCGAAAGAATGGTTGATTGATAAATCCCTCGATCAGTTAGGCAAAAGAATATGTAATTGTTAGAGGTCCCCTCCCGTCAGACACCGTAGGATTGTTGTATTGGATTATAACAAGGTCCAAAGTAAATGGACCATGCATGAGGGCAATGAAAAGATCATTAGACTTATTTGTAACTCATGTTAATACTTAGTTTTCTTGTGGTATCTTAGTTGTCACCACTATTCCACCATCGAGCAGTGCTACCCTGCTTTGTGAGATAATGGGAGATTCCAAAGGCACTATACAATTGTTTCTTTAATTAATTGAAGCAAGAAAAACTAGGGTTCGACATAACTTTCTCTTTTATGAAAGAAAAAGCATGAAGTTCTAAAACCTCCCATGTAATTCTCTCTTGCGACCTTGTATATTTCTCCTAAACTTTGTCTGTCATTCTCCGACCTCATCCTCTTTTTTGAAAAGACATCATAAGAGAAAATGATACACTGAGAACGAATTCTCCATCATCATTTACTTGACCTGGTCCTTCATATTATATGGGACTTGCAACGCTTCCACACAAATGCGAATGCAATAACTCAAATGCGAATGCAATAACTCAAAAGAAGTTGATGCTTTTGTCCGCCGTTCGACACGTCACACTCAAAGGATGCTTTGTGGACCGTGGTCAACGTTCTCGAAGAAGAAGGACAAGACATAAAAAAGCACTATTGCGAGATTGCCCTTGATTTACGGGGCAGCCAATACGAAACTTTTTAGCGCATTCATGAGCTTACCTTTTTACACGAGCAGCAGTTGCGTATACTCTCGATGCTTTCATTATCTTTTATTTTGGTTGATGGAAAAACATTTGCGCAAGTACAACCAAAACATTTGTCGCATCCATAGTACGACACTTTTTATTACTCATTCGTTCACGTGTTCACCTGTCTTGAGGTCTTCCTCCATTACCATTTACCACTCCAAGGACTTCTACGAGCTAGTAAAAATGCAATGGGATAACATGTAAATGTAGCGCACCGGTTGAGCAGTTCAACCCTCACTATCGACATCTTTTTTTTTTATATAAAAAGGAAGTTCGGCCATGGCATAATCTCCCGGACTTTAATTAAAATAATGAAGAAAGGTTATAGGTGAATGGGACTAGTGCCCATGGCACCCCCCAAATCCCACAAAGCAGGGGACGAGTTCGGTAAGCTAGAGGGCATTACAAATGAGGCGTACGAAACTATCATCTCCTTCATGGGGGACCCATTTGGGTTTCAGTTTGTTATCTACGAGGAGATAAATACAGTGGTGCCTAAATGGAGGAGATCTCTTTTCTCGGGAGATTCTTTTACCTAGAAGAAACAAGGATTTCTCAATCGACCATTCCTTTGGGGTTTGGCCAAAGTTGACAACACATCGCTCCCTCCAAATTTTCCAAAGAGTCTCGCCTCGGATGGCATTCCACAGTCTAGAAGAGCAGCCAACCACCTCACCCAACAGCGCCTGTTGCCAATTGATTTGGTTCGAGAGACGCAGAATCCGTGTCACGTGATGCCAGATAACACGGGACTTGGGGCAATTGAAGAAGAGGTGAACAAGGTCTTCGATGCATCGATGGCACCGCTTGCACCAAGGAGGCACAGCACAAATTTTGTTGGCACTTGCGTTGTACCAGATACCTTTGTGCAAGATTTGCCACATGAGAACGGATTTCTTGATCTCAATAAGGGGGTGCCAAATCGACATGAACTTAAGTTTCCATCGAATTTTGGTCCAAGAGAGGCACCACTCCTTGTTAAGAGAGTGATGAACATCTAAGTTTCCTTCGAAGTTGGGAATTCTGGATAGTTTCTTACCATTGCTCCATTTCAAGCCTTCTAGGCAAGGAAGATCCTGTCCGCAGAGGAGGCGGGTAGTTGAGTGGTCCCACACAGAACACCTGTTTTGAAGAAGAGTCCATTCTTCGAGAGAAATTCTATGTCTTGGGTCTAAGTCTTCAAACCTAATCCACTGGCCGGTCTCTTGTTTTTAGAGTTGTTTCCACTGTTTGTACCCCTTGTTCCATAGATGCTTAGCCGTTTGGAGGTTCCAAGACTCCACCTCCCTTAAGCCGCTGATCGGGAACCAGATAGAGTCATTTTGTCTTATCCCAGCAGCCCACTTCCACTCATCACTGACTCTGATGAATTGTTTGGCTTTGTTCCAACTCTTCCATAAGGAACACACGAGGCTAGAGCCTTTAGGGGACACCGAGTGGGGGGAGAACAAAAGCGTGAGGATCCCAATGTCCTTCCAGCCGGGGAGACCAACTAAGGTAAGGTCTTTCGAATTTCTGAAGATCAATTTAGTCGAGGAGGACTCTCTATTGCACCAAGCCTTGATGAACCACTTTGCCGCCAGCTTGTCAGCTAACCTAGTGATATCCAAAATAC
Source organism: Ceratopteris richardii (assembly GCA_020310875.1). NCBI lineage: Eukaryota > Viridiplantae > Streptophyta > Polypodiopsida > Polypodiales > Pteridaceae > Ceratopteris > Ceratopteris richardii. Next base: position 71,670,531 of record CM035430.1, on the reverse strand, counting down.
CCAGGCCCCCCAAGTCTTTTGAGTTAATACAAGTTTCCCATTTGATTTTGGGAATCCCCCTCCTATTAGGGTCCCCAGTCCATAGGAAGTTTCTGCAGATCCTTTCCACTTTGGCCAATTCTTTCTCCTTCGGTCTCCAACACGAGATATAGTAAATAATCGTAGAAAGCATAAATGTGTTAACAACCATGGCATGCCCTGCCAAGTTAGCTTGCATCCCTTTCCAATGATTTAGTTTGCTATCCAGTTTGGATAGAATCCAGTTCCATCGTTGGTCCATAGAGATGTTGAAGCCCATCAGAATGCCGAGGAGACGGAAGACTTGACTGCTAGGGATAACTTGACACCCCTGATTAATCAACAGTTGAGGCGGAGGCCCCTGGATTGCTCTGAAAGCAGTTTTAGCATGGTTGATTTTTGAACCTGACGCCTTACAAAAGGTGTCGAGGTAGTTCCAGAACACCTCAATGCAGTTTCTATCGTTAAGAACAAATGCATTCATGTCATCGGCAAAGAGTCTAGCAATCATTTGATCGTGACTAAGGGGAAGGGAGAGACCTTTAAGATTTCCAGCATCCAAGTGGTGCTTAAACAGGTGGCATAGGCCATCCGAGGCGATAGCGAAGAGTAATGGAGCCAGTGGGCAACCTTGCCTGATAGATCTTTTTAAACGTATGGGTTCAGAGAGCTTACCGTTGATGTTTATTCTTGTTGAAGCATTTCCGAGTAGAGTGGAAACCATCTTCGTGAACTTTTGGCTGCATCCCAGATCTTTCAGAGATTGAAGAATAAAGTCCCATTCCAATCTGTCATAAGCTTTGTCGAAGTCGATCTTAATGAATATCAGCTCTTGAGCAGACTCCTCAGCAAAAGCAAGGCCTTCCCAAATATCAACAATTGCTTCAAGTATAGATCTACCTTTGATAAAACCTTTCTGGTCCTCACAAATCCATGAATTTAAATGACACGAGATTTTGTTGGCGATTAACTATCAACATCTTTTGCTCACTGATGGGTGGTGATCATTAACCTTCAGGCTGAATCAAATGTTAGCCTCTAGCCACCTTCGTAATCACTTCAACGTTCAGGCACCCTTGTATCACACCCTCTCACCATTCCAAACCAATTTCCTCATTGGGCTTCAAGGTCGTCCCTTCCCAAGCTCTACCTTAGTGGGCCTTTCAGCTCTCTAATCCAAGCCATGCCAAGCGTCTAAACTCTACTTTATGGGATGTGACAGATTCCATGGGTACTATGCTCACTTTCATTTGTACTTTCATTTAGTTCAAGCTTCCTTATGGAGATTAGGCCATGAGCCAAACTTCCTTTCAAACAAATATATAGCTAGAAGTTGTTCAAGCTTGGTAGCTCAACCAATTGGGTACTCTGCCTCTTAGGATAGGGACGAGGATCGCCCCCCCCCCCCCAAGGTGCGATGGGACAACCCTCATCATCTATTGTGATATGATAAATCAGACCCTTCAAGAGAGTGTGGGCCTTAGCCTCATCCCTTCCCCATTTAAATCAGACCCTTCAAGAGAGTGTGGGCCTTAGCCTCATCCCCCCCCCAAGGTGCGATGGGACAACCCTCATCATCTATTGTGATATGATAAATCAGACCCTTCAAGAGAGTGTGGGCCTTAGTGGAAGTTCAGGCTTTGTAAGGGTAGTTGTACTATGCATCTAACCATTGGTTTATGGGATAAAATGGATGGAGTCTGGCAGCCTGTACGGTGGTGCCTATGACCGAAGAAGTGGGGATAACAAATACTGTTGCTATGGATGAAGCCACTATACAGCAACTTCTACAACCAATTGACAATTCAGGGAAACCTCGTCAATTCTATGTTCCAGAAGATCAGTTGATCACCTATAATTTAGGAGATGAAGTAAATCCGTGAGCTGTCAAAATAAAGGAAGGATTGTCTGAAGTATTTCAAGCAGATTTGATCCAACTTATTCGTGAATTTTCTGATGTTTTTGCATGGGATTATCATGATATGAAAGTTATGGACCCTCGCATCTATCAGCATAGGGTCGTACTTAAACCTGAAGCAAAGCCGATTAAACAACCCAGCTACAGTATGAATCCCAACTATGCAGCACAGGTCAAAGCAGAACTTGATCGCCTATTAAAGGTAGGATTCATTGTACCTATTGAGCATGCTGAATGGACCTCCCCGGTTGTAATCGTACCAGAGAACAACACGCAGCTCCAAATATGTGTCGATTACCGGAAATTGAATGCAGCCACCGTACCTGATCCATTTCCTCTTCCATTTCTTGACACCATGCTGGACAGAGTGGCTGGACACGAGATGTACTCATTTCTCGATGGTTATAGTGGTTATAACCAGGTCCGCATGGCTGAGCAAGATATACCGAAAATAATGTTTATTATGAATTGGGGTGTTTTTGCTTGCACAGTCATGTGGTTCGGATTAAGAAATGCTCCTAGTACCTTTCAGCGATGTATGCAGGAAATCTTCTCACCCTATCTTACTTCTTTTATGCAAGTATATCTAGATGATTTCTCTTTATTCGGTAAGATGGTTGCACACCTGTATCATTTACGGTGTTGCTTTGAAAAATGCCGAGAATATCGACTATGTTTGAACCCCACCAAATCTATCTTTGCGGTTTCTTGTGGTAAACTCCTTGGCCACATTGTATCTGCACAAGGCATACAAGTTGATCCAGACAAAATTACAGCCGTGTTAGAAGCACCTGCACCTACTACACCAAAAGAAGTCATGCGATTCATGGGTCAAGTCAGGTGGCATGGTTGACATTTACGATGGCTTGCCCATTTGGCAATACCCCTAAATCGGCTAATCACTAGTACTCCTCGACAGTTTGATTGGACACCGGAATGTCAAACTGCATTTGATCGTCTAAAAGTTTTATTAGCGCAGGTTCCAATTCGACAACCTCCTGATTGGGAACGCCCATTTCATGTTTTTGTAGACGCATCAGATATAGCCATTGGAAGTGTTTTAATGCAACAAAGTGATAAGTGGTTTCAGCCTGTTTACTATGCAAGTCGAAGGCTTGCTCTTGCTGAAAAGAATTATTCAGTAACTGAAAGAGAATGTCTTGGTTTGGTGTATTCTGTAAAGAAATTCCGGCATTATTTGCTAAGCCGAAAATTCATCTTCCATGTAGATCATGCTGTACTGGTGTATCTAGTCCGGCAGCAGCATTTAGGTGGTCGCTTAGCACGATGGGTTCTATTGTTGCAAGAATTTGAGTACGAAGTAATTCATCACCCCGGCACTGCACATGCATTAGCAGATTTTCTCTCTCGGTTAGATTTCGGTGAAGCTCCGATCGGTGTTGATGACACCTCACCAGCTATTTATGTTACTGAAATGACTAGTGATGCATCTGCAAAACCTCCTGTGACACCTACTTACTATGATCAGTTATTAACCTTTCTTACTGATGGATGTCTTCCTCCTCAAACTTCCCCTGCAATACGCTGAAAAATTGCAGTTTACAGTCGCAGATTCCGGTTGATTGCTGGAGAGTTGTATTATATGGATCATACTGGGGTTTTACTTCGTTGTATTCCTCCACATGAAGTAAACTCAGTAATCGCTCTGGGACATTCCATACCCTCCGATGGACATTTTGCAGCAGATATAATACACCGAAAAATTCTACAAAGTGGGCTCTGGTGGCCTACTATGTACAGAGATGTATCTCAATTTGTGCATCAATGAGATAATTGTCAGCGATCTGGACAGCCTTTACAATGACATTTCTTTCCTCTACAGCCTGTCTTACCTTTAGAACCTTTTCAGAAATGGGGTCTTGCTTTTTTGGACCAATCACACCTCCAGCAATCCTTAGCAACAACAGATATATTCTGACATGCACAGATTATGCTACAAGATGGGCAGAAGCTTGGGCTTTACGGTCTGCCACAGCTGTTTTGGTGGCAAAATGTCTAATGAAGGATGTATTCCCACGTTATGGATTAGCTTTGGAACTTGTCACAGATCAAGGGACCCACTTTATCAACAATTTAATGCGAGTGCTCACACACACTTTTCAGATTCTACATAAATTCAGTTCACCGTATTATCCTCGTGCTAATGGCCTAGCTGAAAGTACAAACAAAACGTTGTTGACTATGCTTCGAAAATTGATTGTGGAATCACCAGAAAGATGGGATCAGTTACTACCTGCAGTATTATGGGCATATCGGACTACTTACAAAGTTGCCACCAGACTGACTCCTTTCAAACTTGCATATGGAATGGAGGCAATTGCACCAATGGAGCTTGTAGTACCAAGCTTACGTGTGGCCATCTCTCAGAAATTGTTACCTGAAGAGTCTTTACCATTTTGGTTGGACACACTCAGAGAATTAGATGAGCATCGCTCGGAAAGTTTTTGACTCTTCAAGAAGTGCAGTTGCGGCAAGCTCGTATACATGATCGGTATCTTAAAACTCCAGTTTTTACGGTAGGACAACTTGTGCTGTTTTATAATGCAAAATCAAATCGTTCTGTTAGAAAATTCAAGTTACGATGGTTTGGTCCTTACCAGATTTCTGAACAAGTGGGCCCAGCTACTTTTTGGTTGACTACTTTGACCGGAATTCCTCTTCTGAAAGTGATAAATGGTTCAAAGTTGCGGCCGTATCATCAAGCGCTTGATTCGCACTGAAGTGTTCTACGGTTACCCGCGTATTTTATTTCTTTTTTTCTTTTTTCTTTTTAGATTTGCGTGATTAATAAAATAAGTCTGTAAATATCCTCGCTTTGATACCTAATTATGATCAACAGCCGCCCTGCCTTATCGTTCTGCTCATGCATGCACACCGTAGTTATGAAGGTTATCATCTCAACATCGTGCGATGACTAACAATGTCGATCGCTTCCCGCTGCCAACTATCTACTTAACCTTTTTCATTTCGCTGTTAATCACTATTGTGTCTGCGTGCTTTGTGAGCTTTGTGTTTCCTGTAAACCCTGTGTCTGCTTGCTATTCGTTAAGCATCATGGAAGCTCTGGAAAACTTTGCTACCTTTCGTGACGGACTCCCTGCGGATGTGGGTGAGTTCTTGCGTGTACGTGGGTTGTCTAATTTCGCTGAATTGCCTTGGCATTCAGTGGAATGTCACCCATTTTACGCCTAAATCATTGCCACCATCGCTTCCACACCTGCTACGGAGCAGAGTTGGCCAATTACTTCTTTACCATCTCGGGTCGTCATCTCCCTACAATCTTTTGCTGATGCTTTCTGACTCTCTCCGCAAGGACGAGAGAATGGACCCAATCTTCCCATCGCTACGATGAATCAGTTGTTTCCCAGGCACTCTTCAAATGAGTATGCCATCCTCTGTTGCCCTGAACTTGAAAGAAAAGCATTACAGTTTCTAGTAGCCATCATGAACTTACAAAAACGAACTTATGGGATATCTCGCCCATTCTATTCGGTAATTGATATGGCTGCTCGCGAGCCTATCAATTTCGCTTCCTATTTTTTTCGGCGCATTCACCGTGAATGCGTTGCGATTATTAAGCAGGTTAACAAAGGAGATATGCCACGTTTCCGTCTCCCTCACATACTTAGTTTCCTGTTTCCGACCATATTAGCAGCGCAACCACCACCCAGAGGTCGAGTTTTGTATCATGAAGAATCCGCGCAAATTCTGGAAGATGATGAAGAAGATGATGAAGAAATCTTCTAGCTCCTCCGCCGAAAACGAATCAGAATAAGCTCTTCTGATAGTCAAGTAAAGGGTTCCGCCGTTGGAAATGAAGAAGAAGAACATGAAGAAGAAACTTTTCATGATACAGCTACTTCGATGCATCATGATTCATCAGCGCAGTCATCTCCAGCCCAGCAATAGAATCAGAGTTCTAAAGATGAATCTTCTAAGAACGAATCTCAGCACTAGTCCAAACAAGAGGAACAAGAAGATACACAGGTAATTATTGCAGAACTTTTTCAGGAATTAATTACGGCAGTAGAATCTACAGTTGCTGAACCGGAAGTGACTACGCAACAACTCACTGAAGCAACCAATAATCTGCAACCCACTTCTCCATCCATTCCTCCGGTCGACCCCATTATACCCGTGAAGCCAATTAAAGAGCCTGCCGCTTCATCCTCTTCACCGAATTACTCTCCCCCATCTTCGTAGCACCTTTTATCCACCTCTTCATCTCAGCACATTCATCCAATCCCGATGTTTACTGAGTAAGAATCAATGGGCCGAATGCTAATCCAGTTTTCTCAACAACTTCCGGTGCAACTCAGATTGATTACAGAGAATATTCGACAAGACTTGCAGCATAAGGTTGATACCCTTGAGGCCGATATTACTCCATTACAGGAAGAGGTAGATGCGGTGAAGGCAGAAAATCATAATCTGCACTTCCAGATTCAACAACTTCAGGCCAGACTGGACGAACAGGAAACAGTAATCAGCTAACGAGATGCTGCATTGGTTGAAGTCAAAGAAAAAGATGATTTATTATGCGCTGCTGATGCTGAAATTCTTCAATTACGGTAGATAGTTAAAGATAAAGAGGATGCCCGCATAGCCCTAGGAGATTTGTTAAAGGAAACTAGAGATCAATTGACTGAAGAAGTGCAGAAGGCACAGGAAATGTCCATTTTACTAAAACAAACCAATACAGAGCTAGAATTTGCAAATGCCAACCTGACTGAATCTAATGCTGCTCTCAAAAGCCAGATGATGTTAGTCGCTCAACTACAGAAGGAGATACCAGGGATAAGAAGAGAAAGAGATGCCTATTACAGGACCATACAATTTCAGAATCAATAGTTGGAAAGAAGAGAGAATCAACCGGGTGCTCAAGCAGAAAGACTGTCTCGAGTTGATAAATAGATTGCAGACATGAAAGTCAACCGAGATGCAGCTCTGTCAAACGACTTTTATCTACAGGAAGCTTTTCTGCAGACACAAGCAGAAATTTTGATGAGCCAGGTTATTGCAACCAGTTCAGTAAGAACTGATGCTCAGCTAGTAGAACCCGAAGTCCTGAAACAGATGTTAGATTCGTTAAAAAAGAAAATTGCCTGAACGTTTAAATTAGCTAGAGCAATGTATCTAGAAGGTATAATAGATGAACCGTAATATTTTGTATACTTGCGGGTTCGAGTCCATCGTGCGTGCCAGTGTAAGCCGCCAGATTCGCAATTGTAAAAACCTTTTTCCTTTTCATATTCCGCGCGAACTGAGAAGTCGCTGTGACGAGATGTAACTTTTTATAAAGCAATGAAAACACACTTTTGGTGACGACCAGAAGATCGCCAGACTGTCTGTCTGGGCGATACGTCTGTGGAGTTTCATTGTGTTGTTTTTGGAAAAACTCTGTGTCCTTTCTGTCTCTGTTTGCTTGTTGCACCTGTGCGGTAAAGATTGGGTTACGGTATTATTACATTAAGTGAAGTATTGGATCGCTGTTTTGTAAGTTGTTTACTGTAAGTCTGCGTTACGGTAATGGTTATCCTTGCGTTGTGTACTGAGATGTATTGATTGGAATACGAATAGTAATTCCGTATTGGAATGAGCCTGAGTTTCTGTTAGAAAGTGTATTAGCACAGTTGTTTTGAATGAAAGGTCATGTGAGTGAGTTGATTTGGGAAAATCAAGTATAGGGCCTCTGATTATTCAGACCCCTTCCACTCCCAAGAACCCGAATAGAGTTTAAATGCATTCTGACGGCAAAATCTGTGTTTAACACTATCACACAAAGTGTGCACCAACCATTTTGGCATAGTTTTTTCCTCCTCAATATCAGTTCTCTCATCTACAAGTGTAAAGTTGCATCAGAAATGGAATGATCTACATCATCACATGAAACCTATAAAGGCTAAGAAATTACCTCATTTGGACCAAGAGTAGACTATCCACTTGTAAAAAGAGGCAATAGAGTATCATACATATCTTTGGAGCTAACTGATGTCTCCTTAGTACATGAAAGTAATGGTTGAATAGCATCTTCCACAAAAACAACATCATAGCTAACCAAAATGTGTTTAGTTTGTGGATGATACAGACCATACCCTTTCCTTTCAGAACTGTAACCAACAAAAATACAATTCACTACTTTATTATCCAATTTCCTACGTTGTTGCTCAGGCACTAATGCATATGCTATACAACCAAAAACACACAGATGAGCAAGAGATAGTTTGCAACCATGCCAAGCCTCATATGGAGTGATAGGCTATAGTGCTTTAGTGGGAAACTTGTAAAGTACATATGTTGGATACATAACAGCCTCAAGCCAGAAACTATGTGGTAAAGCCTGACTCTTGACCATACACTTCGCCATCTCCATTATTGACATGCTCTTCTTTTTGGAAACTCCATTCTGTTCAGGTGTATATGGCACTGTACATTGATGTTTTATCCCACATTGAGCTAGAAATGCATTAAAGTCAGAAGACATATATTCCCCCCTCGATCAGATGGAGGGTGCCCATTTTACATGCTAGCAAATTTTTAGCCAAGACCAAAATTGATTGAAGCACATAAACAATTTAGACTTTTCTTTCAATGGATACCCATGCATGCCTCAAAAAATCATCAGTGAAAGTGATGAAGTAAAGACTATTCCCCAAGAAGGTTGCCTCCATAGGACCATAGACATCACTATGAACAAGCTACAATTTCTAAGTAGCTCAAACTCAACCATCTTTAGGGAATGAGAAACGTTGAATTTTGCCCAAAATAGAGCCTTCACAAACATGTTTACCAGGTCCCTCAAGTTAAGAAAGAGGGGACACTATTTCAGATTTTTGTAGGTGTAGCAAACTAGCAAAATTTAGATGACCAAAGTGTGCATGCCAAAGCTTTGCATTTGACATAGCTTGAGGAACATATACTACACATGCTAAATCATTCACAATTTTTTAATAGTCTATGAGCTTATACAACCAATGACATAAAATGCCAGAAGCATTAATGACATTACCATTCAATAGATCATGAAGTATACATCTGTCATCAACAAATTTCACAACCAAGATGATCTTGGCTAATGTTGAAACTAATAACATATTTTCTTGATCCTTGGCACAAATAAAGCATTTGACAATGTAAAATAACTACCATTAGCAGTAGTCAGAATGATCTTACCAACTCCCATGATAGGATAAGAGGAGTTCTTGGCACATGTGATAGTATTCCCTATAGGGGTAGGCTCATGTAAAGTGAAGAAACTACGTGATGAGGTAATATGTTTGGTTGCTCCACTGTCAAAGTACCAAACATCTGAGTCTACTACAGACATACAATGTTCATGAGAAGATAGGTCATAACTGCAAAGAGTGGTAAATGCCCATTCTTCATTCTGCACAAGATTAGCAGACTCTATTTTGGGTGTAGAGGCCTCTGCAAGAACCATTCTAGCCTCTTTATTCTTTGCCTCTTTTGCAGCCAGTTTCGGAAATTCTTTTATGACATGATCATTTCCTTTAGAGTATTTGCAAAACAATTTTCACTTTTTTGTCTTCTTCTCATCTCTGTCATCTTCCTTTGAATGGGGAGAATTAGTAGATTTCTGCTACTAGTAGATGAGCTCCATTCACTTTTGCCCTTCTCACTAGCCAGGAAAGCTTGATCTGCAACATGCATAATGGACCTGTTCTACCTAGACCGGTCTTTCTACAAAATATCAAAGAGTAAATCCTCAAATGTTAAGGCATTTGGATTACCCTTCATCATCAATCAAAGAGTTGAAGCAAAAATCTGATATAAATCTTGAAAGACCATTCAAAACTATCTCCATAAGTGAACTCTCAAGCAAGATTTCATGAGCAAAAATCAACTACTCCTTCAAATATTTGATCTTTGTTGAAACATTATCCATAGAATCTCCTTCATTCATGTGCTCACTCTCCAAATGTTTTCGAACGTAAGCAAGATGAGCCTCATTCCTTGCCTGGTGTAAAGTAGTTAGTGTATCCAAAGCATCCTTTGCTATTTTGTAGGAGTGAATGTGGGGAATAATGGCACGTTTGATAGACAAGGCTATAATTTCATGTGCTTGAGCATCTCTACCATCCCGTCCAAGTTGCTCTACAGTAGGTGCAACAAGATTTGCAGCACAAACATGAACCTGAAGAATATCACCATCTTCGACACCATCTACATCAGCTTCAATAACTATATTTGTAGGTGAAATAGGATGTTTTCCAACACCCTGCTCAATATTCCATAGTCCCTTTGCAACCAATATATGACACATCATATAAGTCCATAATGGGTAATTGGTACCATCCAACTTATCCTCGATAACCAACATATGGAATACATGACTACTTTTAGCCATGGCCACTGAATAAAATACCCTGATGCAAAAAACTGATTGTATCTCAAAAAGTTGAACACGTATGCCCTAGCAAGTTCTGCTAAACCTATAATAGGCTTCCAGCCGCTTATATTGCGAAACCGAAACTTATATATGACCTTGGCAGAAAAAAGACAAAATTACCTGCATAAGCACTATGATAGTGCATTTAGAGGCTGAAATGACCTCAGATTGCAATTTCGACACCACATAGCGAAGCTGTTTTGAAATCCTAATCACCCTGAGTATGATCAACTATGACTATGATTGGATGGGTGTTGAAAATGCCCTAGATGAAGCAATGACTTGCTCTAATACCAATTGTTGAAGTTTGAGGTTTGTAGAAGCACGCAAACAGCACAAAGAAGAAGATGAAGCTTGGAGCAGAACACACAATACTGAATGTATTACCAAGAAAATGTACAAAGATTAGTGACCCATTAGGTTTATAGTCATATATACAAGCCAAGAGAAAAAACCTCCTAAAGAGGGAAAAAAGTTTCTCGATGATCTCAATGTGTTCACACACATTAGTACCTAATATATGAAGAGAGTGATAAGAAACGGCAAAAGATAGAAAGAATTTGTAGAAGTGACCTTTGTATGACTAACCTGAATAGATAGAGATGCCCAAAATCACATGGGAAATTGTTTCATGCCCAAAGGATTTGGGTGGTTTGGGCGTTCTCGACGTGGTCACCTTGGGTAATAAGCTAGTGGCCAAGTGGATGATTCAAGCCAGCTCTAATGATGGTGCTTCTTGGTCCAAAATCATCTTCACAAATACCGATGTCCCTCTCTTTCATAAGGGCCCCTAAATGGACAGAAATAGATCTCATCACCCTCATATTCGCACCTCTCCCAATCATCCCCAAGGAAATTTTGAAAGAAATAAAAAGCATTATTGTGACAAGACATAAGTTTGCGAAGAAGAACGACAAGACATAAAACACACTATTGTGAGATTGCCCTTGATTTACGGAGCAGCCAATACGAAACTTTTTAGTGCATTCATGAGGTTACCTTTTTGCATGAGCAGCAGTTGTGTGACCGATATACTCTCGATGCTTTCATTATCTTTTATTTGGGTTTGATGGAGACACGTTTGCGCAAGTACAACCAAACGATTTGTCACATCCATAGTACGACACTTTTTAAAACTCATTAGTTCACGAGAGGCTTTCCTCCATTTTTTTTTTTAATAAAAGGAAGTTCGGCCTTACTCTATTCTCTCAGACTTTAATTAAAGTAAAGAAGAAAAGTTACAATTGAGTGGGACTAGTGCCCATGGGACCCCCCAAATCCCACAATGCAGGGGAGGAGTGTGGCGAGCTAGAGGGCCTTACAAATGAGGCAGATAAACCTATCATCACCCTCATGTGGGACCCATTTGGGTTTCACCTTGTTGTTTTCGAGGAGATAACTACAGTGATGTTTGAACGGTGGAGATCTCTTATCTCGGGAGATTCTTTTACCTAGAAGAAACAATGATTTCTCGATCGACCATTCCTTAGGAGTTTGGTCAAAATTCACAGCACATCGCTCCCTCCAAATCTTCCAAAGGGTCTCACCCCTGATGGCATTCCACAGCCTGGATGAACAGCCGATCGCCTCACCATACAAAACCTGTTGCCAATTGATTTGGTGCGTGAGGCGCAAAACCTGTGTCACGTGATGCCAGACAATACGGGACTTGGGGCAATCGAAGAACAGGTGAGCTAAATCTTCGATGCATCGATGGCAACGCTTGCACCATGGTGGTACACCACATATTTTATTAGCCCTTGCATTGGACCAGATTCCCTTATGCAAGATCTGCCACATGAGAACAGACTTTTTGATCTCAATTAGGGGGTGCCAAATAGACATGAACTTTAGTTCCCATCGAAGTTTGGTCCAAGAAAGGCACCACCTCTTGTTGAGGGTGTGATGAACATCTAAGTTCTCTTTGAAGTTGGGTATTATGGATATTCTCTTACCATTGCTCCATTTGAGGACCTCAAGGCAAGGAAGATCCTGTTTGGAGAGAAGGCGAGAAGTTGAGCGGTCCCATGCCAAGCATCTGCCTTCAAGAAGAGTCCATTCCTCGAGGGTAACTCTATGTCTCGGGTCTAAGTCTTCAAACCTAATCCACTAGTTAGTCTCTTGTTTCTAGAGTTGTTTCCACTCTTTGAACCCCTTGTTCCATAACTGCTTTGCAGTTTGGAGGTTCCAAGGCTCCACTCCTCTAATGCCACTAATTGGGAACCAGATAGAGTCATTTTATCTTATCCCAGCCGCCCACTTCCACTCATCGCTGATTCTGATGAATTGCTTGGCCTTGTTCCAACTCTTCCATAAAGAACGCATGAGGCTAGAGCCTTTAGGGGACACTGGAAGGGGGGAGAACAAAAGCGTGAGAGTCCCTAAGTCCTTCCAGCCAGGATGGCCAACAAAGGTAAGGTCTTTCAAGTTTCTGAATATCAATTTAGCCCAAGAGGACTCACTATTGCTCTAGGCCTTGATAAGCCACTTAACTGCCAGCTTGTCAGCCAAACCCACGATATCCAAAATACCCAGGCCCCTTGAGTTTTTCGAGCTAGTGCATGTTTCCCAATTGATTTTGGGGATCCCCCTCCTCTTGGGGTCCCCAGTCCAGAGGAAGTTTCTGCAGATTCTTTCTAATTTGGCCAACTCTTTCTCCTTCGGCCTCCAACACAAGATAAAGTAAATATTCGTTGAAAGCAAAAATGTGTTAACAACCATAGCACGCCCTGCCAAGTTGACTTGCATACCTTTCCAATGATTTAGTTTGCTATCCAGCTTGGCCATCACCCAATTCCATCGTTGGTCCATTGTTATGTCGAAACCCATCGGGATGCCGAGGAGACGGAAAACTTGACCTGTGGGGATAACTTGACACCCTTGATGTAATAGCAATTAGGGTGGGGGTCCGTGGATTGCTCTAAAAGCAGTTTTAGCATGGTTGATTTTTGAGCCTGATGCCACACAAAAGGTGTCAAGGCAACTCCAGAACACCTCAATGTTGTTCATATCGTTATGCACAAAGGCATTCATATCATTGACAAAGAGTCTAGCCATCATTTGGCCATGATTTAGAGGTAGGGAAAGACCCATGAGATTGCCAGAGTCGATGTGATGTTTTAATAGACAACTGAGGTCGTTCGAGGCAATAGCGAAGAGTAGAGGAGCCAGAGGGCAGCCTTGCCTGATAGATCTTTTTAAACGTATGGGCTCAGAGAGCTTACCATTGATATTTATTCTAGTTGAAGCATTTCGGAGAAGAGTAGAAACCATTTTCGTGAACTTTTGGCTGATAGATCTTTTTAAACGTATGGGCTCAAAGAGCTTACCATTGATATTTATTCTAGTTGAAGCATTTCCGAGAAGAGTAGAAACCATTTTCAGTGATTGGAGAATAAAGTCCCATTCCAATCTGTCATATGCTTTGTCGAAGTCGATCTTAATGAATACCAGATCTTGTGCACACTCCTCAACGAATGTAAGGCCTTCCCAAATGTCGACAATTGCTTCAAGTATAGATCTACCTTTGACAAAACCTTTCTGGTCCTCACAAAGCCATGACTTTAAATGACAAGAGATTCTGTTGGCAATAACTTTGGCAATTATCTTGTATCCAGTTTGGAGCATGGTAATCGGTCGCCAGTTTCCAATTTTGTTCTTATCTCCCCTTTTGTGAATTAACTTGATGACGCCATTATTAAGACACTCAGGAAGGGCACCGAAGGACAGAGCCTCAAGCCACACCAAACGTAGTGGGGTGGCCAGCACATGCTTGAAGGACTTGAAAAACTCATTGGTGAGGCCATCAGAACCTAGACTTTTTCCATTGGGAAGAGCATCAATAACCTCGATAATTTCGTTCTCGGAAATGTGAGCTTCCACAAGAGAACTCATGTTCTGAGGGATTCTAGAATGAGCTACCCTTGAGATGGTAGCCATGCAATCCCACCTGTGTGGGGAGAGAGGAGTCGAGACCCCGAGGAGATGGGTAAAGTGCTCGACGATGATAGATCTGTTCTCGACTTCCGTTCTACATTCGATCTCGTTGTTATCAACCAAGAAGGGGATGGATTCCCTAACTTGTTTCTTTTTGAGGATGTTACACATCTCTTTCGATGGTTTGTCGGCCTTCCCTGCCCACCAGTCTTTGAAGAATATCTGTAGATTTTTCCTTTGAATCTCCTCCTCTAATCTTAGTCTTCCCCTGATTTTCAAAAGACCTTGCTGGCATTGCAAGTTACCTTTGTTCACTTCTTCTTCAAGTCGTGAGAGTCTCTGGTATACCTTTTCTCTTCTTTTTTTTCGGATATCTCTTATGGCCTTATGAGTCCTTATCAGAATTTGTCGAGTCCTTTCCACCGCGCTTCTCCAGCACTTAGTCGGTTCATTACAGAAGGCAAAGGCCTCCGCCCAAACAGCGGAAATTTCTTTGGTGGACAGAGGGGAGGGAAAAAGACGTCGGACAAGCGTGGAACCAAGGAGCTTTCCGGGGTGTGGAAATCGGTTTGAAAGAAATAGTAATCGGTTAGTGGTCCGAGATAGTCAGGTCCATGTGTTGGGAAATCGAAGGAATACCCCACTAGAGGATGGTGTTTTGGTCGATGTAACATCTATCAAGTCTTGCTTTCCTCAGAGAGTCCCCCAGTTGGAGGTTAGACCATGAGAACCCCTTCATATCTTTTACCTCGACCAAGTCGAGATGAAGCTTGATTTTATCCCATATCTCTTTCTCCTGAACGTCAATAATTTCCCCTTGTTATTCCAGCGGTCGTCAGGAAATTCAATGTCAGGGGGTTGTCAAGAGAAATGGACGCAGAGGCTTTCCTCCATTACAATTTACCACTCCCAAGGACATCATGGGACTTTTATGAGCTAGTAAAAATGCAATGAATATGCTCTTTAGAGTAAACATGCGATTCATGTAAATGTCGCACCCTAGATGAGCAGCTTGCGTGGGTCTAACCTATTAATAAATTTCGATAGTGATGTGTGTGAACACACTAGGACCGTTGGGGCCTATAACCGTAATGGATCACTTATCTTTGTAAATTCACTTGGTAATACATTCAGTATTGTGTATTGTGCTCCAAACTTCTTCTTCTTCATTGTGTTGTTTGTGTGCTTCCACAGATCTCAAACTCCAACAATTGTCAAAGAAGGTCATCATTTTGTCTAGGGCATCGTCTACACCCCTCTGGTCACAGTTTGAAAATTGCATGAAAATTGGTAAGCATACTCAGGGTGATTAGGAGTTCAAAATAGCTATCAAAATCATAATCTAAGCTCCTTTTAGCCTCCGAATTCACTATCACAGTGCCTGTGTAGGCAACTTTTTCCTTTTGTGCCAAACATATATACAGGTTTTGGTTCCCCAGTACAAGCATCTCAAAGTCTCCTACAAATCTAGTAGAGATTGATAGGGCAGCTATGTGAAACTTTTCAAGATATAGCCACATATAGCCACTTTTTGCATTAGGGTATTTTAGTCAATGGCCATGGCTGAAAGCAATGATGTATTCCATATTTTGGTTGTTGAGGAAACATTGGATGGTACTAATTACGCATTATGGGCATATATGATGTGTCATGTATTGATTGCAAAAGGACTAGGGAATGTTGTGCAAGGTCTTGAAAAAGGACCTACTACACTTGCAAATATAGTTATTGAAGGTGATATAGATGGCATTGAAGATGAAGATCTTCAGATTCATGTTTGTGCTATGGTTCCTACTACACCTATTGCAAGAAACTTCATTGGGATGGGAGAGATGCTCATGCACGTGCATTGATAGCTTTGTTTATCAAATGAGCCATTATCCCTCACATTCACTATTGCAAAATAAAAAGAGGATGCTCTAGATACACTTACCACTTTGTACTAGGAAAGAAATGAGGCTCCTGTTGCTTAGCTCCAAAAACAGTAGGAGATTGAGCATATGAATGAAGAAGATTTTGTGGATACTTTTTTGACAAAGATCAAAGATTTGAAGGAGCAATTGATTTTTGTTGATGAAGTCTTAACAGATAGTTCACTTGGGCAGACTCTTCTTAATGATCTTCCAAACTCATATTAGAGTTTTGCTTTTGCTGTTCACTTGATGAGTAAAGGCAATGCAAATGCCTTTAGATTTTAGGAGTTAATCTCTATTTTATTGCAAGAAGATTAGTCCAGACAAAATAGGTCCATTATGTGTGTTGTAGATCATGCTTTCCTAGATAGTCAAAAGGGAAAAGGTAAATGGGGCTCATCTACTAGTAAGCAAAAATTTGCTAATTTTGCATAGTTAAAAAAGGAAGACAAAGATGCAAAGAAATAAAAAAAGTAGAAATTTTTTTCGAATATTGTAAGGGAAATGATCATGTGTTAAAGAGTTATCCAAAATTGGCTACAAAAAAGGCAAAGAAAAAAGAGACTGGATGGTTGTTGGAGTTGCCTCTACACCTAAAACAAAGTCTACTAATCTTATGTAGAATGAAGAATGGGCATTTACTATTGTCTGTAGTTATGATCCATCTTCTTATGAACAGTGCATGTCTACAATAGAATCAGATGTTTGGTACTATGACTATGGGGCGACCAAATATATTACTGCAGCATAGTTTCTTTAGTTCACTGGAGCTTACCCCTATAGGAAATACTATCACATGTGATAAGAAATCCTCTTATCCCATAATGGGAGTTGGTAACATCATTTTCATTATTGTTGATGGTAGTCCTTTCACATCATCAAATGGTTTCTTTGTGCCATGAATCAAGAAAAATTGGTTATAAGTTCCTGCATCAGCCAAGATTGGCTTGGTTGAAAAGTATATTGATGATAGATGTACAGTTCAAGATTTATCAAATGGTGATGTTATAATTGCTTCTATCATTTTATGTTGTGGGTTGTATAAGTTCATAGATTATGCAAAATTTATCAATGACATAGCATGTGCAGTTCAAAATTTTTAGGCTATGTGAGATGCAAAGCTTTCGCATGCATGCTTTGGTCATATGAATTATGCTAGTTTTCTATGCTTACAGAAATCTAAAATGGTGTCCTCTCTACCCACTCTTGAGGCACCTTGAAAACATGTTTGTGAAGCTGTATTTTGGGAAAAATGCAAAATTCCTCCTTCTCAAAAGATGGTTTAGTTCGATCTACTTAAATATTGCAACCCGTTCATAGTGATGTATGTGGTCCATGCACACAACCTCTTTTGGGAACTATCTTTACTCCATGATATTTATTGATGATTTCTTCAAGCATGCATGGGTGTATCCAATGAAATAAAAGTTTGAAGTGTTTATGTGCTTCAAATAGTTATTAGTTTTCACTGAAAAATTGTTAGCATGTAAAATGGGAACCCTCCATTCTGAATGAGGGAGGGAATACATGTCTTCTAATTTGAATGCATTTTTGGTTGAACATGGAAAAAAACATCAGTGTATAGTGTCGTATACACCTCAAGAAAATGGAGTTGATAAAAGAAAGAATAGGTTTCTCATGGAGATGGCGATGTGTATGGTCAAAACCACATAGCTTCTAGCTTAAGGATATTATGTGTGCAACATATGTACTTAACAAGTGTCCCACCAAAGCACTATATTCTATTAATTAATTTGAGGCTTGGCATGGTTGTAAGCCATTTGTTTCTCATCTGCATGTTTTTGGTTGTCTAGCATATGCATTAGTGCCTGAACAACCATGCAAGAAGTTGGATGATAAAGTAGTGAAATGTATTTGAGGCTTGGCACTGTCACAATCCATTTGTTGCTCATCTACATGTTTTTTGTTTTCTAGCATATGCATTAGTGCATCAACAACAATGCAAGAAACTGGATGATAAAGTAATGAAATGTATTTTTTTTGGGTATAATTTTAAGAGCAAAGGCTATCATTTGTATCTTCTTTAGAGTAAACACATTTTGGTTAGCGGTGATGTTTTTGTGGAAGATGCAATCCAATGTTTACTTTCATGTACCAAGGACACTTCTATTAGCTCTAGAGATGTGTATGATACTTTGCTACCTCTTTTTACAAGTGGACAGCCAAGTGTTGGTCCAAATGAGGCAATTTAAATCTTTACAAGTTTCATGTGATGATGCAGATCATTCCATTTCTTATGCATATTTATATGATGCACTTGTAGATTAGAGGCATGATATAGAGGAGGCAAAAATTATATCAAAATGGCTGGTGCATACTTTACGAGATAGAAAATTATACTTTACGAGATATCAAATTAGATGCACATCTATAATATCATACTCATTTAGACTCTCATAGTGCTTCTTTTGCATCAGATTTCTATGTTATGGATGCCTCTAGTCTTTGGGATGAGAATGAGCCTATTTTGTTTGATGAAGCATGAAATTTCAAAAATTTTGATGGCTGCTACATGATTAGAATATGATGCTAGTATGAAGAATGGTACTTGGTCTACAATGCTATTATGAAGAATGGTTCTTGGTCTTCATGTGATTTGCCTCTTGGATTGGTCTAGGATTCCTTTCAAGGATTGTTCAATAGGTGAAGAAGCGATTCCAAGATGAATCCCTTTGTCATGTTGTTTTCATTACTTAGGAGTAATCTCAAGCACTTGAAGAATAAATTATCCCTAGTATTAAGAATGAAATTCTTCAAGATAATTAGACACCAAGTAGTTCCCAAGCAGTCCTAAACCATTAGTAGTGGTACTAAAAGTCCAATGATTGATATAACCCACACGTGTATCAATCTTGATGATATTCTTAGCTTTGGAATCTCAAAGGCCTTAACACATGCTTGGACTTTAGTTGCGGAAAGATCTCTAAAAAATGCCACAAGTTAGCCAAAAAGCTTTAGCTAGTCAAAGAGATCTTGAAGATAAAGACTATTTGCAAAAAAGCAGAAAATCTCATGAGAGTTGCCTCTAAAAGTATAAAATCCTAAGAAGGATTGCATTTTTGGAACTAGATGTTTCCAAAATGAAGACATAAAGAGGTAAAAGGTTCTAGACATATCCTATATATTTGGGCATAAATAGTTCTTTGCAAGAACTGGTGGGTGTACAAATAGGATAAAACACCTTAATCTTTGCTCTCAAAAGTGGCACCAACAAGGGTTAAGGAAAGGATCAATAGAATTGATCATGATAGCATATGTTGAAAATGCAAATTGGGCAAGCCCATGGACCTTAGAGAAAGGCAAGGGTCTTATAGTCATTCTAGATGTGCATCATCATCCAATTATGGGAATACAAAGAGCTAAGAGTCAAGTAAAGGCCATATGAAGAGCCAAAGGTTAGGCAAGGGTAGGTAAAGGGTCAGAACGAGACTATTTACTCATATTCTCAAGGAGAAGGTGGGACTGAGGCAAATCATGTAAGAAGAGTGAAGGGAAGACTTATGAAAGAAATTTTCAAGTGTTCTATGAGTTTTCCAAGAAGAGACAAGCATAAATCAAGAGCTACAAGTTTTCATACACCTTATAGGAAGAGTGTTTCATGTACACCGCCTACTTCTATTGTACATTTTGTTAGATAGATAAATCTAATTGAAGTGGTATTTCTTGCATTATAAATATTACATAATTACATATGTATGTATACGTCCACCAAGTATCTCTATATAATTCTTCTCTATTACAGATGAAATAAAGATGTAGTGGAACCCTAATTCTATCATAAGCTAGTGATCTACATAGTGTGTCTTGTACGAATTAATTGTCTGAACTAAACCAACCATTTGTAATGGTTGATAGCTCAAATTGTAGCTATTGAACGTTAATATGTGTGGAAAGAATGTTAGGTAAATTGGTTATAAGGTGATAGGTTAATCAAGCATAAACACATTGACTAATTGTAGAAGAGTGTGCACTAGAGGGATCGAAGGGCATATACATGATTGTGTTGTAAATTGGAGATCAAAATATCACACCTAGTATGAGAGCTAAGTAAAGACTATGAGGGATCACTAGAAGGAGTTAAGTGCAAAGGAACCAAGGTTAAGTGGACTCTACAAGCTTCAACAAAGTTATCTCACTTAAAACCTAGCTCAATATGGAAAACTGGGGACAAAAGGTTGAAGTGTTGAACAAACACAATATCAACCATGGACATTCAAAGTATCCAACTATCTTATAACAAAATTATTGTGGGTTATTGTGTGTGGTGATGAGAAAGCACCTAAATTGGATCCAAAGGACCCCAAGAGAATTGATGCAGAATTGAGAGCCTTGAAGGAGTGGGGAGAAAAGAATAGGAGAGCTAACTTCCTCATTTCCCAAGTAAACTCTAACACCATGATAGGTCATATATCAGATTTTGGTCATTCCAAAGATGTGTGCAATGCCATTGAGGAGGTTTATGCCACTTCAACTAGAAGTAGGAATATTTTTCTGGAGAATGAACTTCATACCCTAAAAAAGGCAAAACGCCAATCCATAATGGGTTATATTCTAAGAGTAAAAGAGTTTAGAGAGCAACTTGCAACCATCAACTACAAAGTGGCTGAGGAGGAAATTCTCCAAGTTGCCCTTAATGTCCTTAGAGAAGAACAAAAATGGAAGCCCTTGATCACCACCATTTTATATAGAGACCTTCTACCTATCTTGGAAGAGCCCATTCCTCACCATGTGTTAGAAGAGGCAGCCATGGGAGATTCTCCAAAGGGTAAAGATGCACATAACCACGTATTCTATAGCAATATAGGGAATGGGAAAGGAGGTAAGAAGTCCAAGGGCAGACAAGGTAAAGCAAAACAATCAAATGATGAAGAAGAAGACTCGGATGATGACTCCTAAGCCGAATCCAAGACCAAAGGGAAAGGAAAAAGCAAAGGTTCCAATCAACACAAAGGTATGATTTGTTACAATAGTGGGAAACCTAAGAGGTAATGAACAATTCCTAGCTATGAGACATGATTATGATAGAGGTAGCATGGACAAGATACAATATAATGATTTAGGATCAACAATCACATGTCATGCAAGGGGAGATATTCACTAGTATAGAGTTCATAAAGCTAAAGTTTATGTGGATAGAGGAGACAACACTAAGCATGAAATAGAGCATGTGGATGACATCAAACTAGGTGATACAAAATCCGTCAAGGTATTGCAAAAAGTTATTCATGTACCTTAAGTTCACAAGAACCTTCTATCTATAGGACACGTTAGAGAGAGGCTTTCATGCCATATTTGATGAAAAATGATTTCTTGTGAAGGATGGGAACAAATTTATAGCAAAGGAAGGAATGAAGGTAGACTATTCACACAAGATGTTGGTCCTACACATAGTCAACTATATTATGTGATGTTTGGAAATAGGAGGATTGTAAAATTGGGCCTCTAGCATAAGAGAATCGAGCATGTAAACATCCCAAAGCTCAAAATTATGAAGAAGGCACGAATTGTAAGTGGACTTCCTAACTTTGAAGGCCAATCTATTGATGATTTGTGTGATGCTTGCAAACTATGTGAGCAATCTAGACATCACTTTAATAGGAGCACCTTCATGTCAACAAAAACCTTGGATCTAATACATATAGATGTTTGGGGACCTAGAAAAGAGGCATCCCTAGGAGGATCAAGGTACTATGTGAATTTCATTTATGACGTATCAAGGAAGGTATGTATTTATATAATCAAAGAGAAATCAGATGTCTTTCCCATGTTTCGAAGGTTTAAAAATGAGTTAGAAAAGGACACTGGTAATGAAGTCAAAAGCCTAAGTTCTAATGGAGGAGGAGAGTATTTCTCCAATGAGTTCACAAAGTACTTGTAGGAACAAGGTATAAACAGGTAGTTGACATGTAGCTACATACCCTAACAAAATGGAGTGGTAGAGAGGAATAATAGGCATATTGTGTAAATAGCGAGTTCCATGATGAAGGAAGTTAAAAGTCATTTTCCTATACAATAGAGGCATTCAATGATTCAATATATCTGATGAATAGGGTGCCCACAAGTGGAGAACATGAGCTAACACCTCATGAAGCCTGCTATGGAAAGATGCCAAGCCTAGTGCACTTCAAGGTGTTTGAATTTATATGCTATGTACACATCCCATAAAAGGTAACATCTAAAATTGATCCCAAATTATAGATATGCATCTTCATTGGTTATTCCATAGAATAAAAGGGTGAAAAGTTCTACAACCCTCTAACCAAGAAGTATATGTGTAAAGATATTTTGTCTTTGATGAGATAAGGCCATGTTATGAACACAAGGGTCAGGATAAGCTACTTGAAGAAGTTTATGATGAGTATTCAAATGGTGTATTGCAGGTTAGGCCTCAAGAGTCAATCTCTTTGAGTGGACTAGAGGCTTCTAATTTGAAAGGAAATACTTGCCAACTCACTCATTTGTGCACATTATCATTTTCCTTATGTACTTTTCTTTATATATTGCACTTGTTCTATTGTTGTTTTTAGGTCATTCTTGTACATTCCTTTTATGTAATAGAAGAAGAAGAAGAAGAAGACAAAGATCATTCTTCCTTGCCTCAATCTCTGTGTGTTCTCCTCTTTGATTGTGAGAGTGTGTGTGTGAGATCTCTTCCTTATCTCCTTCCTCGTGACATAGTATGAGAGCAAGTGTGGTTGTAGAGAGCTCATGGAGAAGGCCGATGGTGAAGAGTATGTGAGAAGGCATGGAGAAAGCACGATATACAAATGACCTCATATTGCCACAAAAATTGGCCTGAAGGTAGAAGACCTCAAAATAGTTTTGAGAGTTATCCTTTTAGGATCACTTTTTTTTGTCAAATTTCTGTTTTGGTGTCATCTCAACGTCTGTTTCAAGCCTCCAAGGTGTGGCCCATAGAAAAACCAGATCAATTTGAAAGATTGTAACTTGCATTCTGTTCTACAACACTCATACATTTTGTTGTGCAACACTCATATATTCCAGATCCAAAATTTCAAGCGATTCCATGTATTGTTGGTACACAAAAACTATACTTTTTTGAGATCGAACTATCACATTAAAGTGCACCTATGTTCAAGGAGAAGTGTTACTTGTAGTGTTTTTGCAATGTTGTGAACTGCGGAAGAAATGGCAAATGCAGATGGAATGAGTCAGCTTACAAGCAATAAGCTAGACAAGAACAACTTCCATGCTTCGAGATCTAGAATGATGAATTTCCTGGTGGGAAACGGCTATTGGAAGTACATTGAAGGAGAGAATGAAAATGCTTCACAGTTACCAGAGAGGAATCAGACTGCAGACCAGTTAAGAGCATATGACGAATAGAATCAAGGAGCATGAAAGGCTATCTGTTAGAATACAAGATAACATGATTAGGCACATATAGGATGCCAAGATTCCGAAAGGCTTGGAATAGTTTGGTCACATTGTATGAGACCAATACAAAGGCACGAAAATTGCAACTCAAGAATGGGCTGCATACACTAGAGAAAAAGGGCATGTCAGTAAGTAAGTACACCTTGAAAATCAAAAGCATATGTGAGTCACTTGCATCTATTGGCATAAATGTAGATGATGATAAGGTGGAAGTGTGCCTTCATGGTCTAGAAGCTACATATAAGCAGTTCAGAATTTCTATACAGACTAGGGAAATATTCCAAATAGGCGTATATAAGTAGCCCATTAGGGCAATAGGCGTATATACAAGCTGGGTGAAAAACCTCCTAAAGAGGGAAAAAAGTGCCCCGGTGGTCCTAGAGTGTTCACACACATCACTACCTAAATATATCAACAAATCCCTCCTAGGAGTCATGCAGTGAACAAACAGTTGCCACTCATGTATAAGGAAGTGCCAAGCTATGTGGAAATCACTCCACAAAAGGAAGTAAGCCCAAAGCTTTGCGGAAAGCTTCAAACTTCTCCCTAGGCAAAGTCTTTGTGAAAAGGTCTACAATGTTCTCCTGCGTGGGCACATATGCCAAGCTGATATTCCCAACAGATAACCTCTCCCTGACATAATGATAATGCACCTCAATGTGCTTAGTGCGAGCATGGAACACAGGGTTGGTCGCAACTGCCAATGCGCTCTGACTGTTAGTGAAAATGGTGGTGGCAAAAGACTGACCAACACCCAAATCAGCCATAAGGCATCTGAACCATGCACACTCAACAATCACTGTGAAAGTTGCCCTATACTCAACCTCACAACTAGAAGTGGCCACAATAGGTTGCTTCTTGCTCAACCAAGATATACATGAGCTACCAAGCATGAAGCAAAATCCACTAGTGGAAACTTGAGTGTCATAGCAACCAGCCCAATCAGCGTTAGAAAAAGCATGCAAATCTGGCAGTAGTGATCCCCCCTTGGGATAAAACAACCCAAGTAGCTGAGTACCACTCAAGTAGCAAAACATGCATTTAACCGCCTGCCAATGCTTGACTCCTTGGCAATGCATAAACTTGCTCATCTCTGAGATAGCAAACTGAATATCTGGCCGAGTAATGCATAAGTAAATCAAACATCCAATAGCCTGCTGATAGAGAACAGCGTCAAATGCATCTCCAGCATCAAGAAGACTCAATTGTCAACATGTCTCCATAGGAGTGCCAATAGGTTTACAGTCTTTAAGGCCAAAATGCTGGAATAATGTATCAATATATTTCGTTTGACACAAAGCCATTCCACCATCAACTTGCATAAACCGAATGCCCAAATAGTGATGCCAATGCCCCAAATCAGACATCTCAAATGAGGCATGCAAATCAACCTTAAAATCAGCAATATGCTTCTCAATAGGAGCAGCATGTCATCAACATAAACCATAATGATCAGAAGTACATCATTAGCATGCTTAACATATAAGGTGCTTTTAGTTGGAATGTTCTCAAAACCATGTGCAATCAGATAGGCAAGTATCTTCTCATACCAAGCACGTGGTGCTTGCATTAAACCATATAATGCGTTTTTTAACCTGCACACCTGGTTTTCATGCCCTTTCTACACAAAGCCACAGGGCTGAAAAACATACACTTCTTCATGCAAGTCACCAGATGCAAAAGAGGCACTATGAGAGCCTGATCGAGTACGATATGATAGAGGTGCATCTAACTTGCTGTCACGCAAAGTCTGCACCAACCATTTTGGCATAGTTTTTGCCTCCTCAATGTCTGCTCTCTCATCAATAAATGCATCATGTAAATATGCATCAGAAATGGTATGATCTGCATCATCACATGAAACCTACAAAGGCTGAGAAGTTGCCTCATTAGGACTAGCACTAGACTGTCCACCTGTAAAAAGAGGTAGTAAAGTATCATACATGTCTTTGGGGCTAACAAATGTCTCCTTAGTACATGAAAGCAATGGCTGAATAGCATCTTCCACAAAAACAACATCATGGCTAACAAGAATGTGTCTAGTCTTTGGATGATAGAGATGATAGCCTTTACTTTCAGAACTATACCCAACAAAAATACATTTTATTACTTTATCATCCAATTTTCTGTGATGTTGTTCAGGCAATAATGCATATACCAAACAACCAAAAACACATAGATGTGCAACAGATGGCTTGCGATCATGCCAAGCCTCATATGGAGTGATAGACGGTAGCGCTTTAGTGGGACACCTGTTAAGTACATGTGCTGCACACATGACAACCTCAAGCCAAAAACTATGTGGTAAAGCCTGACTCTTGACCATACACGTCGCCATCTCCATGAGTGACCTATTTTTTTGTTTACCAACTCTATTTTGTTGAGGTGTATATGGCACTATACACTAATTTTTTATCCCATGTTCAGCCAGAAATGCATTAAAATCAAAAGACATATATTCCCCCCCTCGACCAGAACGGAGGGTGCCCATTTTACATGCTGACATATTTTTAGCCAAAACCAAAAACTGTTTGAAGCACATGAACACTTCGGACTTTGCCTTCAATGGATATACCCATGCATTCCTGGAAAAATCATCGATGAAAGTCACGAAGTAAAGATAATTTCCAAAAGAAGGTGTCTGCATAAGACCATAGACATCACTATGTACAAGCTACAATTTCTGAGTAGCCCGAACTGAATCATCTTTTGGAAATGAGGAGAGCTACATTTTGCCCAAAGTAAAGCCTTCACAAACATGTTTTTCAGGTGCCTCATGTTTGGGCAAAGAGGACACCATTTCAGATTTCTGCAGGCATAGCAAACTAGCGAAATTCATATGACCAAAGTGTGCATGCCAAAGCTTTGCATCTGGCATAGCCTGAGAATCATGTACTACACATGCCAAATCATTTACAGATCTTTCATAGTCTATGAGCTTATACATCCCATGACATAAAATCCTAGAAGCAATAATCAGATCGCCATTTGACAAATCATGAACTGTACATCTGTCATCAAGAAGTTTCACAACCAAGCCAATTTTGGCTAATGTAGAAACTGATAACAGATTTTTCTTGATCCCTGGCACAAACAAAGCATCTGACAAAGTGAAAGAACTACCATAAACAGAAGTCAAAATGATCTTACCAACTCCCATAATAGGATAAGAGGAGTTTTTGGTGCATGTAACAGTATTCTCTATAGGGGCAGGCTCGATTGAAGAGATGAAACTGCACTACGAGGTAATATGTTTGCTCCCCCCACGGTCAAAGTATCAAACATATGAGTCTATTGCAGACATGCACTTCTCATGAGAAGATGGATCAAAACTGCAAACAATAGTAAACACCCATTCTTCATCCTGCACAAGATTAGCAGACTCTCTTTTCGGTGTAGAAGCCTCTACAAAAACCATTCCAGCCTCCTTTTTCTTTTCCTCTTTTGCAACCATTTTTGGAAACTTATTTATGATATGATCATTCCCTTTATAGTACTTGAAAAATAATTTCTGCTTTTTTTATTTCTTCTCATCTTTATGTTGGTTCTTCGAATGTGCAGCATTTGCAGATTTCTACTTACTAGTAGAAGAGCTCCATTTTCCTTTGCCCTTTTGACTAGCCAAGAAAGCTTGATCTACGACACGCATAATGGACTTGTTCTGCCCGCACTGATCTTCCAGTAACACAACAAAGACAAGGCATTTGGATTGCCTTTCATCATCAACAGAAGAGTAGAAGCAAAACTCTGATATGAATCAGGAAGACCATTCAGAACGGTGTACACAAGTGAGCTATCTAGTATAACCTCATCAACAGAAATCAATTGTTCCTTCAAGTCTTTGATCTTTCTTAGAAATTTGTCCATAGAATCACCTTCATTCATGTGCTCACTCTCCAACTGTTTTCGGAGGTAAGCAACACGAGCCTCATTCCTAGCTTGGTACAATGTGGTAAGTGTATCCCAAGCATCATTAGCTATTCTGCAAGGGCAAAAGTCAGGAATAATGGTAAGTTTAACAGACAAAGATATCAATGCATGTGCTTGGGCATCTTTTCCATCCCAATGGATTTGCTCTACAGTAGGTGCAACAGAAACTGCAACACGAACAAGAATATGCAGAACATCATCATCTTCGACACCTTCTACATTAGCTTCAGTACTTGTAGTTGTCATAGTTGTAGGTGTGATAGGACATTTTTCAACACCTTGCACAATGTTCCATAGTCCTTTTGCAACCAATACATGTCGCATCATATAAGCCCACAACGGGTAGTTGGTACCATCCAACTTATCCTCAATAGCCAACATACGAAATACATCAGTGCTTTCAGCCATGGCCGGTGACTAAAATACCTTAATGCAGAAAATTGACTGTATCTCAAAAAGTTGAACGGAACTACCTAGACAAGTTTTGCTAAACCTGTAGCAGACTTTGAGACACTTGTACTAGTGAACAGAAACAGGTATATACCTTTGGCACAAAAAGATGAAATGTCCTACACAAGTGTTGTGATAGTGCGTTAGAGGACGAAACGAGCTTAGATCGTGATTTTGGCACCACACAACAGTTGTTTTTATTTTTGAAACACCCTGAGTATGCTCACCAAAATTCGTGGGATTCTGAGACTGCAATTGGAGAGGTATCCACAATGCCCTAGATGAAGCGGCGACCTGCTCGGATACCAATTGTTGGAGTTAGACGTCTGCGAAAGCACGCGAACAACACAAGGAAGAAGAAGAAGCTTGGAGCACAACACACAATACTAAAATGTATTACTAGAGAATGTACAAAGATAAGTAGCCCATTAGGGCAATAGGCGTATATACAAGCCGGGGGGAAAAAACCTCCTAAAGAGGGAAAATAGGCACCTTGATTAGACTAGTTCCCCAAAAAGGTTGCCAAAAACATGTGTATCTAAGTCGTAGAGCCTTAAGGACTTGTGTCAATCGATACTATACCTCAATCGCCCCCAAAGTGCATATAGTGGTAGATTGATACACATTTAATTATCAATCCATGAAATTAGACATATCAAGTGTATGAAGACATGTGCACATGTGATGACAAGTGAAGTGACAATGCTACAATGCATGCAACTTAGTTTAGCTACCTCTCCTACTTATTATCCTCTGAAAATGCATATCACGATACTTGTAATAGCAGTAAGCAAAAATTCAGACTTTTCTCTTATCTCCAAACTCCAAATATGGTCAATAGTGGATGAAGTTCTCGACAAGACACATGTAAGGGTGGTATTTTTAGTCAAATCTGACAAACGTGCTTCAAGCTATGAGCAAAATAATGAATGGTGGGAAACACTACTTCAGCTCCACAGCTCACCACGCTTCACACACACATTACAGTCATGAAACAATAGGTTATGGGGTAGACAACACTGTTGAACAGACATTTCAAGCATCAAACACAACCACAAACTCTTGGAGAATAAGATATTCAACAAAGAAGAGGCGAATTTGAAATTTCAGCTTGATTCCTCACAATGGCAAAAAGTACTTACAAAGAGTCATCAAGTAATGTATATACATGTTCCCTAAAAGAGGTCCTTTCACACAAGAGGCTCGCACTTTTATTGAAAAATACTAAATTCCTACTATGTTACAAGGATTATGTTACACTCTTTGGGATTTATGCATCTAGAGGACTCCTCTAGTGCATTTACATGGCTCATGACATATTCCATAAAAACATGAAGAAGAAAATTTGTGCCCATAATTTGAGAATTTTTGGGGCTTGCTTTTGTATGCTTCTTTCCTCTACAACACTCTCCCCCTCTTTGTCTCTGTCATCCCTTGACAGGCTTTGTTGCTTCTCTCAAGCTTTGTGTCTCTAGTAGATTTTGTTCCTTATTTCACTACATGCCAACAGTAGTGGATGAAGACTTTAGGATGGTTAGAGAATTTGTAACCTCATCTGAATCTTCAATCCTAAGCTTCTATTTGCCTCTTGATATTCCTTTTATCGACACCTCTATGTTGTTTTTTTAATTTTGGTTGCCACACATGCACTCTTTGGCAGACATTGCATCTCTTATAGTCATGCATTCATTTTAAAGGTCCTGTTCTTAAATATTCTTTTACAGCCTTTGGGACCTAATGTGTTCTCTTTAGCCTATTTATTTCTTTCCACTGCAAGCACCCAATGATCGAGGAAGCCTTCAAGAATTTCAGACAATTTGTTATCTTGTCTGAGCCTTAGTCCTATGCTTCTGGCATCCCCTTGGTATTCCTTAAATTCGTTCATCTGGGTTGTGTATTGATTTGGGTTGCTACGCATGCACCCGTAGGTAAATATTGCATCTATTTTTGTCTAACGGATGCTTCAAAGGTCCTGTGTTTAGTCTTTGTTTACATACCTTGGGACCTCCTTCTTTCACATTGCAGTATGATGCACGCCCCTACAGGGGCTTTGAGCAGAGGGTAAGTTATTTTAATTGAGATGTTTTCCGTTTTGATTTTCTTCTTCTTTGTTTTTTGCTTGACTCTCCTCCCACAATCATTTTTTGATATTCAGGTTCATTTATAAGTCCATCTTGTGCATGAAATAGAGATTGAAGGACTCAATGAATGTTTTGGGTTGAAGGATTCATGGGAATATTTAAAGGCTATGTATGACAAAGAGCAAAACTAGAAGGATCTATGGAAAAGGGATGGATGATTGAGGAGTGCATGTACTATGTTAGTGAATACCTTGAAAGATTTTATGAAGAAGCTCCACGTGCATGGACCAACGAGTCTTCTTCAAAAATAACAAATGAGGTATTATCAGGTAAGGGAGTTCCATTTCAATTTACATTGCAAGAAAAAAAAGTGATGTTTCTACTTTTGTAGCATATAAAAGTGAATGCATGCAAGCCTTCATTAGCGAGTATGAACAAGAACTTCAAAATCCTTGCAGTAAAAGATAGAGCCACAAAAGATATAGACATAATCTCAATGGTATTGAGAATACAAATATATCTTCTTTTACAGATTGGCTAGATATCGTATGCAATGAGCCAATGCAAATAATGAACAAATCTCAGATGAGCAGAGGGAGTTAATGATATGTTGTGAAAGAAAGGTAATTTAATTTTACTAATATTCTATTTTTTCACATATATGTATATTGGTTTCTCTTTAACAATTTGATTTTTATTACAAGCTCAAATGCTCACAAATATGTGTGCTTTTGGACAACATATAAGAATCAAAATGATTGATTCTCTATGTAAAACAGAGGATTCTCGCATTGTTGCTTCTTTCAAGCAACTATCATGTGCTAGCTCAAAAGATACGAACCTGATAGTTAGCAAACATGGCTATGTAGCAACCATTGTTGGTATCTACAAAATATCGTTTAGTATGTTCAAACAGGTAAACAAAAAAGTTTTTATTTTTTATGATATAGTTTATTATTCTTTAAGCACATAATAATGAATTTTTGTTTTTTTTATATTTTGATAGGTTATTTTGAAGATTGATTGGTTTCAAACTGAGTATAAAAGTAGTAATTCCACATTTAGAAGGAAGTTATGTGGGTTTGGGCAATTGATTCTTCGAAAATAATGGGATTAACTAGTGAACCATATATTCTTCCTAGGTAAATTGAACAAGAATTTTTTTATAAAAAACCTTGATGCTCATCCTTATTGGCAAGTCATTCATGTTCAAACTAGAGGTCGGTCATTGTTTGAACACTTTATAGACATTGAAGAAAGTCATGTTGATGATTCATCATAAGATATTGATAGAGTGGCATCTCAAAGAGAAGTTAGAATCATTGTACATGATAATGATAATAATCTACTTGTTGAAGACGATAATACTCTATGTGCTCATTCTTTGATGATGAAGAGGAAGAACCAAAAATTGATATTAGTCCATCAATAGATCATGTCATTTATGAGAACACAAATTTAAAAATAGAAAAAATAATATAAATCAATAAGGATAATGAAGATGAGACTATATTGATGTCTTACCGAAATGATGGTAATAATGAAAACACATGAGTAGATTAGGTAGTAGATCCTACTCTAGTTATCGATCATTAACTTGAATCATTTGAATGGTTATTAGACAATAGGTTCTCCTTTGTTCAACTAGAATATAGGTGAATCCCACCATAGAGTTGAAAACATGTTCTTTTAAGTTAGAACATGAAGCTCCGGGGTATGCCTAAAATTTTGTATATAGATTTATTTTTCGAGGATGACATTTCTTTCATGTATGTATGCATGTGTGTGTATATGTGTGTGTATTCATGTGTGATATATGTATACATGTGTTAGTATGCACATATGTGTGTTTCATGTGTATATATGTGTGTGCATGTGTGTGATATATGTATGCAAATGTTAGTATGTGCACGTGTATGTATGCATGTGCATTTATGTGATATATGCAAGTGTTTTTATAATTGTCTATGCATGTATATGTATACATGTGAGCATGTCGGCATGTATGTGTGATGTGTATGTATCTACATGTGTGTTTTATATATATGTATGTGTATATACATGATGTGTATATAACTTTATATGTATTATGGTCGTCATTGATTCAAATAGCTATATATAGAGGCATGAGGTTGGGAGGAGAGACATCTGTCTAGTATGTGGTGGGATAACTAGATGCACCAAAACTATACTTCAACCATATGGCAAACGTATACGGGTACAGAGGCATATGGTTGGGAGCAGAGACATCTCTCTAGTATGTGGTGGGAGAATTATACATCAACCATACATCAAATGTATACGAGTATGGAATCATGAAAAACGTATGGTTGAAAATACCATACATGCATATACGGATATATATACGTGTGTGCATGGTTAGCTCTTGACCCATCTAGAACCCCCTTTCCTCACTTTGCTTACTTGTACCTGACTCCCACATTAGATAAGGTTTCTTGACTACACTTTTTCTTTCAAGGCTTAGGTTGATTTACAGTGTATATATATGTGTGTGTATATACATCTTTGTGTATATAAATGTGTGTGTGTGTGTTTGTGTGTGTGTGTATATATATATATATATATATATATATATATATATATATATATATATATATATATATATATATATATATATATATATATATATATATATATATATATATATATATATATATGTGTGTGTGTGTGTGTGTGTGTATGTGTATGTATGTGTGTGTATGTGTATGTATGTGTGTGCATGTGTATGTATGTGTGTGTGTGTGTGTTTATATAAATCTCTCTCTCTCTCTCTCTATATATATATATATATATATATATATATATATATATATATATATATATATATATATATATAGAAACATAAATATAACAAATAAAAGCAATGCATACCATGCATTATCATGACTATGTGCCATAAGTATCCACATCTCTCTCATGCACCACTTATGGGACCACCCAGTGCCAAATTCTCTCTCCAATGAACTAAGAACATACTTTTTGTCTCTCTCATCAAACTCACTACAAAATAAAAAAAATCATATAATTAAAACATAAAATATTTATCTTAATGTATATGTAAAACTTATACTTACTTCCATTTAAAGTGAAAATCACGCAGGTAGGAGTCACATAAAGCTTTCATTCTTTTTTTTTAACTCCAACTCATTCCTCATGTACACTATACTCTCCTCAAGGTCTATATCGCACTGCAGCCCTAGGCTACCTATGCTTGTCCTCATAAGCACCTCTGTTGTGATCTCACAAGCTGGAGGTGGTATAGGTGTCCTGAAAATAAATAGTTAAAAATGAATAAAAACATGTGCTATAGTATCATAAAAATATTAATTTATGAAAAGAAACATTTCTCTGGCCATTTGGTAAGCATCTATATGATGAAGTATAGTGCATCATTGGGCATGTCTACATACTCATGCATGATAGCTCCTAAGGAATGAGGTGGAACTTTCCCTCTCATAAGATTCTTTATGAGAGTAAGTTTTTCCTTTCTCTCTGTAATAAGATCCATAATATATGTACATAAAGAGGAATCTCAATTATAGTGCTTATTATAGAAGCACTCATAAATGCATAGAAAGTACGCCTAAAAATTGGTTTTAAAAGCATACACATGATATCGTAGTGCAACAAGATTTCCTGTACCCTAGTCAACCGTAGAGACATGCATATGACAATGAGCTTTTCTATACATAAATAAATATATATATATATATATTGTAGTTTGTAAAAACTTAAGAAATTTTGTACACCTATGTGCAATGAGGCAATGATTCTTTCTTCCCCTATTCCCAAGGAATCCGCCTCAGACTAATGGTTTTGTGTAGTAGCTATGGTAAGTTATTTATATTTATAAAGGGTTCTGAACACAAGAGTTCACCAAACTCTAACTTGGATTCCAACACACGTATGCGTTCAAATGATGGAATCCACAATTAAGCACAGTAGATTCTATCATTTCAAAGTGAGAAGAGTTTCGACATTGATTGCAAAATATAGTACATGTATCCATTAGAACACTAACCTTCAATTCCCTTGGGAACTCCCTTTCTCCTTGAGAACGGAATTCCTCTCAGAAATTCTGTTACTAGCCCTTCATATGTGGCAAGACCACGATAAACAATCGTAGGAATTTTCTAATTCTTGAGATCTTAATGTTTGGACTTTGCTGAGCTATTGGCCCTGAGTTGAGTACTCCATATAGGTAGTGGCATTATGCAATGTGCACAGTGGATTTCACATATCAAAGTCTTGGCCTCTAGTTGCACTTGCAATGTGTAGGTTATGCTAAAAAAGAACTCGATTCAAATATACATGAAGAACACACTCCTTAAAATGTTCAGATCTCAAACAGAAATCAACGCGCATCACCGTATCATCTCGCGATCATTTACAGAGTGTAATATTATGCAGTAGATGCATGTAAGACCAATCACCACTTCAAACCATAATATCACAAAATTACCATCACCATACATGACAGAGGCAATGCAGAGGGAAACCGAGGTATTCTTTACAATTGCACTGAGAGCTCCAAATTCAAGACCACATTAAATTACCTTGGAACCAGACTCCGATACTAGAAATCTCCTAATCGTTTCCTAAAACACCCTCAGTTAATGGACCATTTACATGCCCTATCTGTTTGCACCAAACTCAAAACTGGTATCAATGCCTCCAGCCTTTAGACTATATTTTCCAGAACACATCACTTATTTACAAACCAATGCCTGTCCTTGACATATTCCTTTTTGCACAAGGATTTCCACTACACTACTGAACTCCAAACTTCATCTCCCTATTACATTACTCTGCTTCCAACAATCCTCTCCTGAATACATAACTTAGAGCCGGTACACAAAGGAGGTTGACCTGCATTTATCAACATCTATCCATAATAGAGTTCAGGAGCATAAATTTCATTGCTTTTCCCTCCCCATAACCTGAAGTACGGGTGAAGGAGTTTAAAAGTAGTCAACAGACCAACCTTATCTTTGATCAATTATCGTGCTAAAGTGAGTAGGTAACAATACCTATATTGATCATAACAAAGCAACAGTGACATCTAGAAAGTTGCATGTGTCTCCAATGATGAATTACGTGAAGAGATACTAGTCAAACATGGTGCATGGGTACATCCAGCTAAAAAGACTGGGGTGTTCCTCATCACACACCAGTGATCGCAGCAGCAGGCAGAACCCTTCTTACGATCTTAGTTATTTGATTCTTCATTGCATGTTCCCCATTAATTGAAGAGTTAGCTGAAGAATTTGACATACCTCTTACACAACCACGAGGCAATGTAGGCCAGATCCTGTAATGCCCCCTATGAATGCTCAAGTTTCTTGCTTTGAAGGAGACAAACGTTTGCTTCCATCACACCTAACAGCCATTCCCTTCCTGTCGCCTTTTTCTTTCTCGAAATCAAAAACCATGATAAAAAGAAATCATCATGAGCGCCTTCCATCGAGCTTCCCTTGCCATATTTCCATTCCAAACTTTTATACATTTTATATAATCTAATATGCATGTTTAGTGTGTTCACGTGCACTTACTCAAATCATCACACACACATATATTTACATGCACATTCATGTGCACACACATTCTGTATAACTACACACATACAGAGCACATGTTTATGGCCATAAGATTAAACACAAGTGAATAATGTCACACATGATAACACATGTTTAATCACTTCACATTATGCGCTCATTCATCGAGCGGCATGCATACATGCAATCTGTTTCCACATGCAATGCAATCACATAATGACATCCAGAGTTAAAAGTACACACTATATGAGAGCTTTTTTGCAAATCAACAAATGGAAATAAAGATAGGAAGCAATAAATCATGCAATCAACCTACGAAGTATCAACACATG
The DNA here is from genome assembly GCA_020310875.1 of Ceratopteris richardii. Lineage (NCBI taxonomy): Eukaryota > Viridiplantae > Streptophyta > Polypodiopsida > Polypodiales > Pteridaceae > Ceratopteris > Ceratopteris richardii. The sequence goes on along the minus strand of CM035430.1, from coordinate 71,634,527 downwards.
TTAAAGGATAGTTCAATGAACATAACTCATAAGTTGGCATATTTTTGGTATCACTTCTTCTATTAGATGCCGCGTCCTAGTGATCAAATTTCTTTCCAAAATAATTTCTCTTTATCTTGCATGAATAACTTGGAATTCCAATCACTACCACAATGTGTACGTGTATGTGTATGTGTATGTGTATGTGTATGTGTATGTGTATGTGTATGTGTATGTGTGTGTATGTGTATGTGTATGTGTATGTGTATGTGCATGTGTGTGTATGTGTATGTGTATGTGTATGTGTATGTGTATGTGTATGTGTATGTGTCTGTGTGTGTATGTGTATGTGTGTGTGTGTATGTGTATGTGTATGTGTATGTGCATGTGTATGTGTATGTGTATGTGTATGTGCATGTGCATGTGTATGTGTATGTGTATGTGTATGTGTATGTGTATGTGTATGTGTATGTGTATGTGTATGTGTATGTGTATGTGTATGTGTATGTGTATGTGTATGTGTATGTGTGTGTGTGTATGTGTATGTGTATGTGTATGTGTGTGTGTGTGTATGTGTATGTGTATGTGTATGTGTATGTGTATGTGTATGTGTATGTGTATGTGTATGTGTATGTGTATGTGTATGTGTATGTGTATGTGTATGTGTATGTGTATGTGTATGTGTATGTGTATGTGTATGTGTATGTGTATGTGTATGTGTATGTGTATGTGTATGTGTATGTGTATGTGTATGTGTATGTGTATGTGTATGTGTATGTGTATGTGTATGTGTATGTGTATGTGTATGTGTATGTGTATGTGTATGTGTACATGTATGTGTATTTGTATGTGTATGTGTATGTGTATGTGTATGTGTATGTGTATGTGTATGTGTATGTGTATGTGTATGTGTATGTGTATGTGTATGTGTATGTGTATGTGTATGTGTATGTGTATGTGTATGTGTATGTGTATGTGTACGTGTATGTTTATGTGTACATATATGTGTACATGTATGTTTATGTGTACATGTATGTGTATGTGTATGTGTATGTGTATGTGTATGTGTATGTGTATGTGTATGTGTATGTGTATGTGTATGTGTATGTGTATGTGTATGTGTATGTGTATGTGTATGTGTATGTATGTGTATGCATATGTATGTATAGTGTGTGTGTGTGTGTATACATGTGTATACGTATGTATGTGTGTGTCTACATGTATGTATGCATGTGTATGTGTGTGTATGCATATGTATGTGTACTTCGTGTATGTGTGTTTTTATATATGTATATGTGTGTACATTTGTTTGTATGAATGCGTATATGTGTGTATGTTATTGGAACATCAAGCTTACACTACGCTTGAGGTGGATTTGATCTACATCAAAAGCTATCGCTTGGATTACATCGAAAGAATATGCATTGGAGAGTTCTTTTAGTTATGCTCATTTATTGTATTTTTTTAAAAATATTTTTCATGGATCGTTTACCATTTTAAAAGCCTAGAGCTTTACACATGTAAAAGAAGAAAAAGAGAGATAATATTTAACCAAATTGAGGTGGTTGAGTTGTAATCAATGAATCAATCAATCACTTAAAAGTAGATCTAACTAGATCTTCACTTTTCCTAGATTGTAGGAAAGTGAATTGATTCCCTCCAACAACTAATCCTGCATTCATTTGAATTCAAAATCCACTTATAGAAGTTATGGAGCACTTCAAGAGTCTATATAAAGACTTCAAATCACTTGCACATTACATGGAAGCAATATACATACACTTGTGGCCATCATTCTCTTGCTCCATTTATCTTCATCATCTTCTTCAACAATAGTAAGCTTGCAAAGGGTTTTTCTCTCTCTATAAAGGTCCAAATTCGATGAGACAAGAGACATTGGAAAAATATTGGTGTCTAGTTTATGTGTATAAATTCTCAAAGAATTTGGATCAGTAGATTGGGCGAAATCTTAGTTTTTCTATCTTGGGGTCTATATCTACACATTCCTTAAAAATAGGAGGTACCACTGTTGAGTGTTTGGTTCATTCCAAAAGAATATTTTGCTTATTTCTTGTACTCTTGTGCATTATATACACTCAACCCTATGTGTATCACTCCTCCAAAATGATTTTTTCTAATTTTAAACACGTTGAGCGCTATGAGCATTTGAAGTTGATTGTTTCATCCAAAGATAATAAGTTTTTCCGAGCTAATCAATGCGTGAACATATCTGTTTTGTATCAACTCTTTCTCCTTGATGTGCCAAAGTATATAGTGCATTTTATTGCACTTATCACATGCCTATAAGTTTTTGAGTCTCCATAAGCTCAAGGGCTAGTCTTCTGCTGATTGGCTACACCAAACTTTGTCACTTTGCAACTCACTTTTCTACCTCCGACAAGCTTCTCCAAGTTCTTTCAATGGTAGTAGAGCTAGATCAAGATGGGTGATGGACTTCCCTTAATGATTGAGAAGCTTGATTGACACAACTATGGAGCTTGGAAAATCAGAATGGAGGCCTTTTTGCAAGGTAGAAATCTTTATGGAATTGTAACAAATGATGAAGCTATGCCTATTCCAAGATGCAAAGGAGGACCTACACAAGAGGAGACAAATAAGCTCGCACTTTAGTGTGCAAGAATTTACATACTAAACTCTATCTTTGATTTTCTATTACCATATATTAGAGGATGCACGGCATCTCAGGAGACTAGGGATGCCCTAGAGACTTTCTTTTTTGTTAGTACTAAAGCAAGAATGAATCATCTTTGGAACGAGCTCAACCAAATGAAGAAGACACCTAAGCAAACCATCACAAATTTTGTTACAAGGTCAAGCAGGTTGCAGATCAAGGATGCTATCATGAGGCAAATTCTCAGTGGGACTCAAAGTGGTAAGCAATGGAAATCCTTCACCACGGCTTATGATCTCATCATGGATGTGCAAACTCTAGACTTGAACATCTTTCTTGGACAACTCTTCAATCAAGAGGCCAATAATAGCATACAGGAAGGTAATTCCTATCATATTAATTCAACTAGTGCTCTATATGCAGATAAGAAGGAGAAGAAGTTGAAAGGAAAGAAGAAGGAAGAAGATGAAGAGGATACTTCCCAAGCCAACTTTGCAAGAAAGAGAAAGTGGAAAGGGAATAATAAAGGATGAAAGCATGACAAAGCCAAAGGTCAGAATGTTCAACCTTGTGCCATATGCAATAAGACCAATCACACCACTCAGAATTGCTGGTTCAATGGCAAGACCCAGAAAGGAAGTGGACGAGGTGGATATGGTAGCAATAGAGGCAGAGGTGCACACAACTTCAACAATAACAATAGAGGCCATAATAGAAACGACTTCAACAATTATTCAGAAGACAACCACATGGTCTCATTGCCTCGTATGAATCTAAGTCACAAAGAACGTAAAGAACATGATCATTTGTTCTACATGGATTCAGGATGTTCAAATCATGTTGCAGAAAACATTGCTCTTCTATGTGATTTGGAAAGTCCAAAGCATAGACATGAAGTTCAAATAGGGGATGACAAAGCACAATGTGGAGAAGATTGGTAATGTAAAGTCTTCCAATGGTAGGACAAACATTTTGACTAAGGTTCTATATGTACCCACTATCACTAAAAACCTAATGTGTAGGCCAAATAGTTGAAAAAGGCTTGCAAGTTAGGTTCACCCAACATGGAGTTTTTGTGGAAGATCCATGTCAAGGCTTCAAGAAAATAGCCAAAGGTGAGAAGAATGGTAGTCTTTACTTTTGAAGTAGCAGAAACTAGGAATATAGCTCTATTCACTTTTGGGTCTCAAACCCTAAGTGATCTTGAAGTGTGGCATAAGAGACTTGCTCATGTGAATGAAAGAACCTTGAAGGATATATGCAGGGATCAAAGTGTTCTTGGACTGCCAAATACATCAAAGAAGCACATGATAAACAGGTGTCATGCATGTCAGATTGGGAAGGCACAAAGACAACCATTCAACCACAAAGGCTCCATCCACAACAACTTATTGGACTTAGTACATACAGGTGCATGAGGACCAAGTCAAAAACCTTCATTGGCAGGATCAAGGTATTATGTCTCATTTATTGATGACCATAGTCCATGGACTATTTTGTACTTTATCAAGTGTAAAAATGAAGTGTTTGCTTGCTTCAAAACGTATTTAGCAAATGTGGAGAATCATACAAGTATATCACTCAAGAAGCTAATATCTGATGGAGGGAGGAGAACACTTCGCCGAAGATTTTGATGAGTTCTTGAAGGATACAGGCATCAAAAGGGAAGTAACTACCAGGTACTCTTTTCAACTAAATGGAATTGCAGATAGGAGAAACAAGACATTGGTTGGATCAGCAAGAACAATGCTTGAAGAGAAGAGGTTGCCACATTATCTATGGGCAAAGGCTATTTCAACTACTGAGTACCTTGTCAATAGACTACCATTCAAATCACTTCAAGGTATGACTCCTTACGAAGCATGGCATGGAAGCAAACCTAGTCTTGGACATTGCAAGGTGTTTGGTTGTTTAGCTTATGTTCATGTACCATCACAAATGCGAGGTAATCTCGATGAAAGGGAAACAAAGGTAGTGTTTATTGGGTATGACTCAACTCAAATGGGTTACAGGTTCTATACTCCTTCAACCGAGAACTTGACTACAAGTAGAGATGTTGTTTTTGAAGAACACAGGTCTTGGTATGATGAAGATAAACAAAAGGTAACTCTACCATATGATCTTGATTCTAATTCTCATCAATTAGGAAGCAAGCATGATACACAGGTCTAGGATCCAAGAAGTGATATGGATGAAAACCAAGATGAAAGGGAAAAGGATTACAAACTATGGAAGTCAAGAGGCAAGGCAAAGATGCAAGAGTGTGGAGAATGCTCTAAGCAAGCTCCTAGAAGATCAACAAGAGACAAGAAACAACCATAAAGGTATGGATATGATTCCACATTTCTTACAAAGCATTCAATATCCTTGGAAGAAGACTCAATTTTAGAAGAACCCTCAACCTATGAGGAGGCAAAGGGAAACCCTAATTGGGAAAACTCCATGAATGAAGAAATAGATGCATTGAAGGAGATGGACACTTGGGATTTGGTTCCAATGTCAAAATTAATTGGTTGCAGATGGGTGTTATATCAAGATAAAAGAAACTCAGATGAATCAGTTTCGAGGTACAAGGGCAAGATTAGTTGCCAAAGGATGCTCACAAACTCATGGTATAGAATATGAGGAAACATTCTCACTAGTTGCAAATATGACTACAATCAAAACAATGATAAGTGTAGCTGCTGCAAGAAATTGGAGACTCCTCCAACTTTATGTAAAAAATGCATTTCTAAATGGTTGGATAAGTTAAGAGGTATACATATCACAACCACTAGGTTTTGAAAACCCTAATCATACATCTTATGTTTACAGACTTAAGAATGCATTGTATGGATTGAAACAAGCTCCTAGAGCTTGGAATTATAGGTTGGTTACATACCTTCAAGATCAAGGGTTCAGACCTAACAACTCATATCCTTGTCTATTCATCAAAAGGGATCACAATGAGGTTATCTATCTATGCATATATGTAGATGATATTATTGTGATAGGTGATGATCTGAATGACATTGAAAGGATCAAGAGACACATGCAAGAGGAGTTCCAAATTAGTGACTTAGGTGAGCTCACATATTTCCTAGGTATGCAAGTGATATACACAGATGAAGGAATGTATTTCACTTAGAGGAGATACAATTAGGGTCTACTTCTTAAGTTCAAAATGAAGAACACTAAACTTGCAAGTACACCTTTGGAGATGACTCATAAACTTAGTGTTTATGAAGGTGAGGAAATTGAAGACATGAAAGAATATCAAAGCTTGGTAGGTAGCTTGATGTATGCTACTCATATGAGGGCAAACATTTCATATAGTGTGGGAGTGCTTAGTCAATTCATGCATTCACCAAGAAGACCACACATGGATGTAGCTAAGAGAGTACTCAAGTACCTCAAAGGAACACTTAATGAAGGTATATTCTATCCTTAGTCTTCAGATTTGGATATCAAAATCTATTTAGATGCAGATTGGGCAGGAGCAAAGGATGATAGAAGAAGTACCTCTGGATATTTAGCATTTGTAGGTTCAAAGCTAGTTTCATGGAGTTCCAAGAAGCAACCAACATTTTCTTTTCCCTCTATTGAAGCAAAGTACAGAGGTTTGACCATAGCAACTCAAGAGGCAATATGGTTAAAATCATTGTATAGAGATTTGGGACTTGTGAGTTCCAAAACTCACATATTTGGAGATAACGTAAGTTCCATGCATCTAGCAGCAAACCCTATTTTCCATGCAAGAACCAAACACATAGAGGTTCATTACCACTTTATCAGAGATAATCTCATGGCAAAGGAGATTGACATTTCTTTTGTTCCAACTGAAAAGCAAGTAGCAAATAGACAAAGTGCATTGAAGTTTGGTTCTACTTTTTTTTTGAATGAAAAGAAAGTTAGATTAATGATGGATTGTGAATCTGTACATAAGGTAGGGCCCCCACCAAGATCAAGGGGTCAAGTACATCATACAGGACAATGGAAGGGCCACCAGGCCAACAGGACCTAGCTAGAGGGCAGGGCCTCCTAATGTAAACATTGATCAAGAAAGAGAGCTCAGAAGTTAAGTACATAGAAGGGCCATTTCTAATCTGGGTGCAGAGTACAACTTTAGTAAAGACTCTCTCCATTGACTAATAGGGGTAGTCCAGAGATGTTTTACTACAGAAAAATCTTCAGCAGGGGCTTCTTTAACAGCAATGATACTCTTCAAGGCTAGAGACCTGAAGTTCTGAGTAAAAAAGTACAGAGAGGATTTTCTATATCTTCTCCAAACAACATCATTCCTACTTTTCCAGATGCTCCATAAGATCAAATCTCTCCATAGGTTCCATAAATCAATATCCATTTTGTTACAGAAGCCAAGCAAGACCTCTCTGTAAGATAGTGAGATGTTGAACTTTTGACAATAAGGTTGCAGAAGTTTCCTAAAGCTCTGAGCATGGTAGCAATTGTAGAAGAGGTGGGGGAGATCCTCCACAGTGCCACAGAATACACAAACTCCATCATTAATCTTAAGCTTCCTGCTTTTAGCACCACACCATACACCCTGATGGCTAATCAACTAGAGGAGAAAAGAATGCTTGATGTTCATGGGAAATGCCCATACGTAATTATATCTGTGGTCCCATTGACTGGGGTTCCAATTGACCTCCCACCTGAAGTCAAGTTTCTGTATGATCAGTTGCAGAGTCCCTTTTCGTCTTTTGAAATTTTGAAGAATGTCCTTTGCAACATCTTTCAACAGCACGTTCTTGTGGGATGTACATGCGGACATCTTAACCTGGAGCATTTCCTTGTGAGACAAGAGTACGTGTAGACAACCAGTAGAGAGGTTAGTGTTGCTAGTAGTCTGATCCTCTATCATAATCTCACCACCAGCTATAAGGTCCTGCCATCTGGAATATCCTTTTTTATAGCATTTCTGTGCTCTAATACCAGTGTTGCCATTATTCCATAGGCAGAGCCAGCCATTCCAAATACTTTCTTGCAAAAAGAAATCAGCTGAATTATAGAATTTTGAGTTCAGAGAGTATCCTTTTTTGGCCAACATCCAAGAGTCCTAGAACCTGCAATAGAGTTTAGTACCAACAGGGGAGTATAGGTTGGGGAAGGCTATGATGTCCCACAGAGAATGGTCTTTCCAAGATTTATAATCCATCAAGGGAAGTTTGTTTATGTTCCTTTTAATAAGCAAAGCCCAAAAATTAGAGGAGTCAATTGATCTATAAACCCATTTGGCAGCTAAATTGGTAGACATTTTTAGAGGATAGAAATTCTTGGACCACCTTCCTTCTTAGGGAGGCAACAAATATTCCAAGCTACTTTGGGCACTAAGTTGTGTTGTAAGCTCCCCCCCCCCAAAAGAAATCTTCTAGCTAGAGCAATAACCTGTTGCAAACGCTTTTTGTTAGGAGTCCATCAAGAAAGGAAGTAAACAAGAGTGGGAAGGATATAATGATTTAGCACAAAGAATCTATGAGCTAAGGAATTTTGACAAGCATATAAGTGGAATATCTTATTTCTGAACTTTTGCATCACCCACTCCCATTTTTTATTGTAAGACACCTGGAAGCCCATAGGGATTCCTAATAATCTAAATATTTCATCATCTTTGATAATGTCAAATCCAAAGGAGGAAATACAAGTAGGTATGTGGTATGTGGAGGATCTGAAAGCAGTCTTTTTGTGATTGACATGAGATCCACTAGCAAGGAAAAAAGTTTGCAGGCAATCAAGAATGCATTGGGCATAGGAATCATTGGCCTTCACAAGAATGTTGGTGTCATCAGCAAAATCTTGGAGGCACAGTTGGTTGTCTGACCCCGGGATGTGAATGCCCTGAAGATGCTTATTCTCTATGGCATCTTTTATAAGCCATCCCAAGGAATCATTGGCTATGGAAAACAGAAGGGGAGCTAGAGCGCATCCTTGCCTTATAGATCTTCTAAGTCTGAAAGGGGAGGAAAGGGTGCCATTAATGGACAGTTTAGAATGAGCATTACCAAAAAGGGTACCAACACTCCTAATGAATCTAGAGCCCACCCCAATGTCATGCAAGGATTGTAGAACAAAATCCCACTCAATCTAATCAAAGGTTTGTCAAAGTCAATCTTGAAAAAGAAAAAAGGTTAATTGGACTCTTGAGCATAATCAATTCCTTCCCAAAGGGAAATAATGGCATCAAGAATGAATCTTCCTTTTATGAAGACCTTTTGTTTAGGCAGAATAATATCTTTCATGATATGTTGAAAGCTCAATCTCCTAGCTAGAGTAGAGGCAAAGATTTTGTAGATGGTGGTAAGGCAGGTGATGGGTCTGCTATTGTTCAAGTCTTCTTTAGGCCCTTTCTTGTGAATCAGTTTTATGACTCCAGTATTGACTTCAATAGGAAGAGTGCCTCTGGTAAAGGCTTCTCTCTAGGTCAAGAGAATAAAGGTTGTCAAGAAATCTTTTAGCATAATGAAAAACTCATTCAGAAGGCCATCTAGGCCAGGAGTTTTGCAAGGTTTCAATTTACCTATGGTTTCTTTGATCTCGCCAGCAGTGAGGGGCAGGTCCAGCAAGGCACCCAATCCACTAGGAGTTGCTTTCTTCCTTTTAAGAGCAATAAGGGACCTGGCTCCGTGGATATCCTCACCCCACTTGGGAGAACCAGAGAAAACATCAGTAAAGAAGCAGGTAGCCTCCTGCAAATTCTCCTGAACAGAGATAGCATGTCCACCTGACTTTTTCATCAACATAGGTATGAAGTCTTTACTCTTTTTCTTCTTAAGCAGAGAAAACATACTTTTGCAAGGTCTGTCAAGATTTCCAGCCCAAAACTCTCTTGACGAAGAGAGAATACCTCTAGCCTCAATGTACTCCTCATACCTCAATCTTTCCTGAAGGCATAGAACCTTATCCACGTTGTCCTTGTGACCTCCTTGAGAGGAGAGAAGCTTAGCAATTTCAGAGGCAATGTCTTGTCTCCTTTTAGCCCTATGGGTTTTCTTAAGCTTGTTGTAGTAACTGAAAATATGTTGCACATCTTTAACAGATTTAGCCCAGGCAACACAAGGGCTCGTGCAATGGGAGAAGTGATGAGTGAAAATTCTTTTGGTCTGGTCCAAGACACATGGGAGATTGAGAAGAGAGGCATCCAAATGGGGCCATCTTGCTTTAAAGCTAGGGCAATTCTTCTTAAGACAAACAGACAGGGGGCTATGGTCAGAGATACATAAGGTGTGATGCATGGAAGACTTAAGGTCCCAGAATTATTGTAGGTAGGATATGTTCATGTAGCACCTGTCTAATTTGGCAGCAAGATGGTTAAGACCCTTTTGTTTATTACTCCAAGCGAAACCAGAAGTAGTCGTGATATCAGTAAGGTCATGGGAAGTAATGAGCCGAATCTAGGCATCCCACTCTTGACCAATAATAACAGAACCCTTTTTATCAAGTCTATCCTGGAGGGTAGTCACCATGTCGAAGTCCCCTAAAAGCATTAAAGGACCTTTTAATCTGTTTAACTCTTCCCAACAATTAGCTCTAAGCTTAGTACAATTAGCAGCATAGACACTAATGAGAGTGTAGTCAAAAGGTTTATTGAGAACAATACCTACCCATTGATGAGTGGGGCTAATAAGCACTTCATGGATAAGGTGCTTAATAGAGTGGGCAACACCAATCGAGGTGCCACCCCTCCCTTGGGGATGGTTGTTGTAGTACCAGTAATATTTATTAGAAACAATGTTCAGATGCATGGGGAGTCTAGATCCGTGCACTTTTGGCTCCTGCAAGCAGATGAACTCAGGTGACAACAAAAGATCAAAGAACCATTTCACCACACACTTAGCCCTAGTAGGGTCTGATTGATAGCAATCATGATTGAAGAAAGGGATAGGGCAAAGGAGAAAGTCCTTTTCTTATATTCTTAGTTATCTTACTCAAGGATGACGAAGCTTTCAAAATATCCTTATGCTTATGTTTGGAGTTACCTTCCCTTCTTCTAGCTCTGGAAACATGCTGAGCTACTTGAGCCTCATTTTCTTTTTTATTTGGTTGGTGGGTATAACAATAGCCTTGATTTTCTCTTTGATACAAGAAAGCTTAAGGAGGCTAGGTTCTAAATGAGGCCACCCATACTTAGAGGGAGAACCTTTCTTGAGGGTTATCACAATACGCTTGTGATCAAAGAGGAGCAGGGAGGAGTCGAGTTTACAGCCGACCTCCCATAATTGCCTCACCAGATGACTAGACATGTAGCACCTATCAAGCCTAGTAGCAAGGGAGTTGGCAGAGCTAGGATTTTGCTTCCAAGTGAAGCCATTGTCAGTTGAGATATCCATAAGTTCTTTTTCTTGACAAAGATTATACCACCTGGCTTTTTCGTTGCCACTAATGATGTTATCTCTAGAACAAAATCTATGAGAGACATTGGTAACCATATTAAAATCACCATTGATAACAATAGGGCCAGGAAGGGAACAAATCTTGGACCAACAGATCCATCTATTAGCAACAATATTAGCAGCATACACATTAACTACAGTAAAATTAAAAGCGTGCTTCAACGAAAAGAAAATCCATTAATGGTAATCATTGATATGAACTTTATCAACATACTTATGAATATCATGATGGTAATCATTGATATGAACTTTATCAACATACTTATGAATATCATGACTAATACCAAGAGCTGCTCTGCTTTTACCTTTGGGATGAAGTGTGGAATACCAAACATGAGGATTGGAGACAATATTTAAATGATTCAGAAGCATAATACCTGAAATCTTGACTTCCTGGACACTTATGATGTCTGGCTTATTGGGACATCCTTTCATCCAATTGTGAATACATTTAGCTCTTACCGGGTCAGAGAGACCTTTGGTATTGAAAGAAACAAGATTAGTAGAACTCATGACAAACCAAGGAGAGAATAGGCACAAGGTTACTTCCTCTTAGCCTTTTGAGGCTTAGAAATAATCCTTAGAGCTTGGAGGTTATCTTTTATCTTGGATTTAAGATGAGGTTAGGACTTATTGCCCTTTTCTTTGGAAATTTGCATGTTCTCTTCATCTTGTATAGACATGTGCTTGGAGAACAGATTCAACTGCTCAGCATCATGCATATCCAATTCTTTGGAGAACTATGTGTCTTGGTCAGAAAGAACAGGAGACAAAAGATTGACTTTGAATTGTTTCTTCTTAGTGACTAAGGTCCATTATTGCATATTTTGTGAGTCATTGGACACAGAAACATTTCCAATAGACTATTTGTGGCCTATATTAGGGGAAACATTTTCCTTATTACTTGAATTAGCATACTCCTGCTTATCCTTAGAATCTTCAGGGGGATTATATACCTCTTCTAAGAGAACATCAAAAGCATTATTCCTCTTACGATTTTTCCTCTTTATATTTTTGTGTATCGTTTTCTTATTGTTTGTCACAACAAGAGCCGAGGAAGAAGAGCTATCCTTGACCGAGTTGTCCTTGCCAACAGGAGGGGCCACATTGGAGCCTAACAAAGGGCAGTCCTTGATCAAATGTCCCAGTTGATAACACTTAAAATAGTGGTTAGGTAGGTTCCTATTAACACTTTCTACTCATGTACTTTCTTGCCCTCAGAATCCTTAATCACCAAAGAGAGTTTAATCGGTTTAAGTCCATTACCCCTAGCCTTTTGCGTAAAGACCTTACCCAGTATACTTCCAAGGCATTCCAGCCAAGGGTAAAACTCCACAAGAAGGTATGGGATGTCAACCCATATTGGGACCTTAGTAGGCTTGGCACCCCTAGGGTTGAATCCTAGGTGCCATTTGGAAAATGAGATAGGCACACTTCTAATTAACCAATGATCCTTAGAGATCACCTGGAGTGCATTGCTGGCATCGTCGAAAAAAAGCAAGAAATAATTGTTCGGGAGATACTGAATATGTTTAACAATAAGACATCTCATTTCCCACTTGGAGCGTATCCACTGCTTTGGGACCTCCTAGGGAGACGTGGGCCATGCCATACGCCTATTACTACACGTTCGATTGGTTGCAACTGCCATTGATCAAGACTATTTTTCTCAATAGTCAAAGCATCCTTGTCTTTATCCGATGCTATGTCATCTACGTTTAGTTGATGAGCGTACTCATCCTGATTCTGTTTTTCCGAACATCAGACACAATAGGAGTGCATAGGAGCTTACCTAGTTGCATAAGGCCTGGAATGAGGGGGTGGAGGCACCACGAGTAAGAGTGTGTGCATAAGACTGCTTCGGTGAGCAACACCCTTTCAAAGTGTTTTCGTTTCCATGCATGTATAGAACATGCATACTTGGATATTGAATCAGTTTGTTTGATGCATCAATTTTCTAAGACAAAGGGCTACTCGAAGATGTATGCACTTGGTGCAACCTTTGGGGGGGGGGGGGGGCATTGAAGCATTCAAGCTATCAGTATCTAGTCTGGAGGTGGAGGACTCCATGCACAACACAAAAAATCTGTTGGTGAGCACTTCGTGTAGAGCCATCCCCCCCCCCCCAGTCTGGGGAGAGGAGGAAGGGCCAATTCCCTATAGGGCAAGAAGACACAAGCACCACAAGGCCTTAATAGAGGGGGTTCATGACCCACGGCCTAAGCATTGACCTGCAGGGGGCAATGAAACGCAAAACCTAATCCTCCGTTCTCATCTTTTCTAGAGATTTTTGCATGGACAAGGCGAAACCAGATTGCCATGTGGCACATTGCAAAAAAACCTAAATTTTCTTTTTGGCAAGCATGCCTTTCTTCTTCTTTCTTTTTTTCTCGCTAAGACAAAATGAGAAAATTACATAGAAGAGAAGCGATCGGCTTCTCAATGGCACTATGGAATGCTATAAGAGGGGAAACTCTCTAGAAGATTTGGAGCGAGTGGTGTGCCTAAAATTTTGGACATCCTCGTAAAGAGTGGTCGATCGAGAAGTCTTTGTTCCTCCTCGGCAAAAGAATCTCCAACTGCAAGTGGTGCCCGCCATTTAGGCGTGATAAAGTGTTTCTCATCAAGAACAACAAGCTTAACTTCATTGAGTATTATGAGCCTGCCACTCTATTATTGGCCTTGTAGTAGACTGAAGGTGGTACTTCTTTACACTTATTCGAATCACTCATATATTTTTTTGAAAGAGATTCATCTTGATATGTTGAAATTGGTATGCTTGGGAACAAATGGTGCATTCGTGACAATTGAATATATGAATGGTCTGACTACTAGATACACAGGTTGAAACCATATATGAATTCCATTCATTATGTGGTAAGATGCAATAAGAAAATCACTTTATGCAAAAAACATTGACATTATTGTGATTGACATTGTAGGTATCTTTAACAAACGTTCTAAGAGAAGCAAATTTCTAGAGGCCTTAGAGGCTTAATTTGGATGTGCTATTCTTCATATGAGTCACGTTCATATTATGTGATTGCTGAATCGTGCTAATATGGTAGACAAAGTTTATGAATCATTTGAGCCATTGGTAGTGTTTTTGAATGAACATAATATTTCTTTATTCAATAAATTTAAATCGTTTCAATTCATCTATGGTATCCATTTTATGAGTGATATGTTTGATAAGCTTTCCTACTTGAGTAGGATGTTTCAAAGTGAGTTTGTGGATGTAAGTATGGCTGGAAGGATCATAGAGATAAATATAATGCTTATAAAATGAGAGTTTGTAGAGTCACCTTTCTTTGATGCAAATGCAAGGACTATTGATGATATGTGCTATGACATCATTCCTAATTAAGGGCCAATGGTTGGCTAGCTTACTACATTTTGTGCATCGATGCAAGGAAATATGTACAAATCAATGATTGTTGAGTGAGACTTAGATGGATCAGATATGAAAAATGCAATTACATTTCAAAAAGAGTTTACAAACTTTGTGATATAGAATCTAATGGAGCGTTTCTTGATAGAGAGATTACTTCATTCTTCAAAGCACTTGCATCTTGCAGATTTTTTATTGGTTTAGAAATAAAGAATTATAAGTACAAAGAGATTGACACACTTGCAAGGTTCTATGGAGAGAAAAAGAAATCCTTTAACACTAGTTTGGTACCAAAACAGGACACTTAAGTGTCCTTTTTTGACAATTTTCCAAAAAATCACATACCTTGTACAAAGAGAATTTGAGAAAATCCTTTAAACATACTTCAAAGGTTAATGCAAAAATATAAAACACAATAAATCATGTTTTGTGTTCATGTAAATAGCCTCTCAACATGCTATGGTAGTGAACACATATTAAACATACTTCAAAGGTTAATGCAAAAATATAAAACACAATAAATCATGTTTTGTGTTCATGTAAATAGCCTCTCAACATGCTATGGTAGTGAACAGGATGAAAATTCCTAATCAAATGTATTTTTATCAAAAGAAAAAAATTCACCATATGAAAGAAAAAATTATACATATTCCTTGAAACATAGAACACATGGTATGAGCCTGAAAATCACTTAGAAAAATCATTTCAATTCAAATAAAATCAATTATTTTGACTCTGTACACCAAAAGCAACAACTAGTTCTAATTATGGTTCAAACAAACTTATGGGAGTCCATAGAAGTGTACAAATGTGCCAACAATCAAACACGTTATGAAGACAACAACCAAGGTATACACATATAAAATCAACTCATATGAGTGTAGTCACCAAAAATAGAAAATTAAAGCCAATATATGACTCAAAAGAATTTATGGACATCATTCAAGGTGTACACATTCAAGTTACCAAGTAAAAAATATGTGACATAAAAAACCAAAGCTTACATATACGAGGCTAAATAATTTATTGAAATCCACCAAAATTTTCATGTCTTTGGAGAGAACCAAGAATCTTTTATTGTGTGGGCATCAACCAAATTCTATACATACAATCATGAATAGTTTGTGGACACATACTCAAAAGCCTTTGATATAATCTTTGATATCATAAAAGGATAAGGATTATTTCAAAACATTTCATCATTTCCATCATGGATGCCATCTTCTTTTTGTCAAGTGAAATATGTATGCCAATTATTTTCATTCTTATCACAATCACCATTGGGGATCACATATTATTTGACGAGATTAAGAATGAAACATGGCATGAAAGCATATTTTGGAAGGTTTAATACTTAGAATATCATTTAAATAATTATTATTTTTCATCATAATTTTTTATTCCACCTTTGGAGCTATGTTCTTTTTGTGAACATAGAAATATATGCTTTGCCAATTCAGCATGAAAGTTAGCACCAAATGGAATGGCTACTAGTTCAAAGTAGAAGCCTTCTAACTTGGAATAAAAATATGCATTCAATTAGTATGAAGGTTATCCATTGATAACTTGCCAGTGAGCCATTCTTTAAAAGGTGTGATAAATTGCAGTGCCCTAGAGAAGACAAGGTTTGAGTCCATGTTTATCACTTATGTAAGTGTTCAACCTTCTCCAAAGATCCCTAAACACTTGCTTTACACTACCAAAGTCCATGAATAGCTTTCCATTTCCTAAAACATATCCAATTTGTCAAAATGTTTGCATTGTGTTATTTTTTCAGTTATGCAAAAAGTTGAGTTTTCAAAAATCCCCATTTTCTTCTTCATTTAATAACACATGTGAAGTTGTAAAATGTCAAAGATTATATTTTTCTCTAAAATTACATGATGTGGGCTATCAAATTCAAGTGAGTATGCCACCAAAGCCTCAAGGGCGTCATCAAGAAAAATCAATCAATTTGGTGTAAAAGCAGGACACTTAAGTGTCCCAGGACACTCAAGTGTCCTAGTAGAGAACTAGTGTTAATAGATATAGTTTTTGTGAAGAGGGAATACCAATACATCAAAGCATAAGCATCATTTGAATAGAAAGGTCATAATTTCACATTAGTTCCATACTAGGACACTTGAGTGTCCTGGGACACTTGAGTGGCTTGCTTTTGCAACAACTTGCTTGATTTTTCTTCACAACACACTTGAGGCTTTGATGGAATATTCACTTTGATTTGATAGGCCACATCATGTTCTTTAAGAGAAAAATATAATATTTAACATTTTTCAACTTCATATATTTTATTAAATGAAGAAAAAAATGGGAATTTTTAAAAGCTCAACTTATAGCATAATTCAAAAAATAACTTAATTCAAACATTTTGACATATTGTATATTCTTTAGGGAATGGAAATTTATTGTTGGATTTTGATAGTATAGAGAAACTTTTTGGGGATCTCTTTAGAAGGTTGAACACTTCAAAAAGTGAAAAACATGAACTCCAAAATTGTCTTCTCTAGATCATTGCCATTTATCCCAACTTTTGGGGAACGGCTTACTATGATCTGTGTGTAAGTGAGATTGAAGAGAATTGGAAATTTATTAGTGGATAAACTTCATGCTAATTGATGCACATTTTTATTTAAAATTAGAAGACCACCCACCTCGAGCTAGTATACATTGCATTTGGTGTTGATTTTCATGCTGAATTGGAAAAGCACTTATTTCCATGTTCATGAAAAGAACATAGTTCCAAAGCTAGAATTAAAATTATGATGCAAAATAATAACTCTTTAGATGTTATTCTAAGTACTAAACATTCCAAAACATGCTTTCATGCCATTTGTTCATTCTTAATCTTGTCAAAAAATATGTGGTAGGCAATGGTGATTGTGAGGAGAATCAAAACATTGGCATACATATTTCATTTGAAAAATCACAGAACGCATCCATGATGGAAATGATAAAATGTTTTCACATGATCCTTATTATTGTTATGATATTGAAGACTACATCAAAGACTTTTGAGCATTATTTTTAGTATGTGTGGACATGGGATTATGTGTTTGCCTTTGAAAACGGTAAGAAATCAGCCTATGCTTTTAGAAACCGATTGATATTTATAAATCTCAGCTAAGATTTAGCGTAGTAGGTATTTTGATTGGTTCATAAAAAGGATTTTCGTGAGCACTCCTACACATGCTTTTAACTAGAACTATAAAGCAAAAATAATTGAATGCTTCAAAAGTTAGCTTCAAAAGATGGAGTCATGTTGTTGGGCGACTTCTTAATCAAAACATTGTTAAGCTTCAACTCTCTATTGGAAGCCTACAAGAAATCATAATAAAATGTAATTCTCTCAACATCAATTCTAGAAATAACAAGACATTAATCAAGCTCTCTAATTGTGTTTCCTATATAAATAACGAAATCAAGAAACTATCAGTTATGAGTCCTTCTTCTACTCCAAAAACTCGCCAATAGGTGGAAGACTCAATGGAAATCTCATCAATAGATTGACAGAATCAGATATATTTGGCTATCTCTATTGGAATGCAAACATAACACTTTACAATGGCTGATAATACATGATGTCATATGTTCGAGAGAGAGAGAGAGAGAGAGATCTTGAAAAAAATAATCAGTGACTGAATATGTAAAGTGTATGAGAAACGCAATGATGTTTATAGATGTCTCTATAAATAAGTGTGACATGAGATTTCCTCTACCCTTAATTGAGAGGGTCATTTTCGTTTATCTTGTTTTGCGAAAAAAATCAATAAATACAAAGTTACATAAAAGAACCATCTGAGAGGAATGACTATGGAAAAGCGAATATCTCCATGCACAAAGATAAGAACAAGGATTTAGACTCACAAAAAAACATGAACAATTGATGGACAAAAACATGGCAAAATCTGTCCATTGAATACATAGAAAGAGGAGGGTATCTTCCTTTTTTTTTTTTTTTGAGATTACTGTTTGAAAGTAGAAGAATGCTGCACTTCTCGTGGCAAAGCTTATTTTATGGAGTGTAAACTCGTGAGTCCAATGTTGCTAATCCCATGGCATGCATGAAAGTGAACAAAAAGATTTTTTACCACTGTTGAAGACCCTTTGGTTTTTGCTCATCCAAATGTGCCACAGAACGTGTGCTCTCTCTCCACAGATACCATAAGCCAATACCCATCTTGTAGCAAAGGAAAGAAGTATAAAGTTGATGAAGGGTTGTGTACTTTATGTGACAGGGAGGAAGATTTGCCAAAAGGTTCTAGCAGGTCTTTTTAGGCAAAATCAATCGAGGAGGATTTGCCAAAAGGTTCTAGCCGGCCTTTTTAGGCAAAATCAATCTTATAGCAAAGGAAACAAGTATAAAGTTGATGGTGGGTTGTGTACTTTGTATGACAGGAAGAAGATTTGCCAAAAGGTTCTAGGAGGTTCCTCTTCCCTACTGTAAAAATCAATATATTGTAATAGAAAAAAATAAACAAATCGAGAGAGAGAGACATTACCTTTTATAGCTATAAATAATAGAGTAGATACTAATACTTTAGCTTGACCAACAAGGTTCCTACTTCAACCACCATTGGAGAAAGCTGCTCATAACGTCCCTCTTCCAAGCGCTTATGGTATATACGAAAATGGAGGTTCGACAACCACCTATTTCTTCGAGCTTTAACTTTGAGAAAACAACTCTATAAGTGAGTAGACATAGTATTTGCAGGACCTCCTATATCCCACAAAATAGGGGTTAGACAAAGTTCTAACTGGCTAAAGTCATTACATGTCTAGCCCGGAGGTTGAAAACAAGACCTCAGCATCAAAAGGCTAGGCTAGTTTCAAACCAACCTACCTATAGGATGTGGACGAAAAATAATATATAGTATATAGAAAAAGGTATGCTATAAATGCAGCGAAAAGTAGAGTACTGGCTGCGGCATAAATCAACGGCAACCTTGGATAAAGTAATGTTTTGGATTCTTTTAAAGAAAGCGTCATCTTTGGGCGACAACTCACATGTTGAACGGAGGAAAGTGCATGAGCATTGAGCTACTAATTTGCACATCAAAAATATTTGAAAGACCGTGACTATATTTCAAAGAGGATGAATCGACGGACATGAAAAAAGTACTTGAATCGACGGACATGAATCTTCTGGCACTAGAGACTCGGAGACATACTAAAGATGGCAAAGATGGTAAAGACCTACAAACAGCTTTTTCTACGTAGTTCAGCGGCCTCAATTTTTCAAAAAGGCCTCAATTTTTCTTTTTTTGAGCAAAAAACAGAAATGATAAAATTGATGCAAGGAAAAGAGAAATTACAGACAACCTCCAAGAAAAAATGGACCACAGGACCAGGGCAAGAATCCTCAGGGGGGAAAAAGACAACACCCAACCAACACACAATTTACATCATATATCCATCACACAACCAACACACAACCAGGGTAAAAGTTAATGAATCTAATCAAGCTATCTCTGTCTCTTGAGTGCAACTCGATCAATTTGTTTCTCCAGGAATTACAAGGGTAATTTTTTATGATAGCTATAGGATTAGTTTCCAGCATATGTCCACTGTGGGAATAAGAAGCTTATTGAAACTCTGCATGAAGCAGCTTCAATTTTGAGGTGACAAATCACTGAACTACTAATTCCGTGGTAGGTAGAAAGCCCCTCATAAAAGAAGAAGAAATAATGAAATAAAAAGTACATTATTTTAGTCGCATATCAAGTATAGTAGAGAGAGACTACTATCAATGCTACCATCTCACGATGATCTTTGGTCTTCGCGCCCATCGGCCGGTCTATCGCGCGGTGTGGCCGTCTATGTATCGTGAAGGGGTGGTCTATCGTATGGTTACTCCCGGCTGCCTTGGCGCTGAGCGACCATTTAATAAGAGCAAAAAGCAGCGTCTTTAGCAGTCGGCAAACTCGAGACCCAACAGCTTCAGTCTATCGTCTATCACGCGATAGACACACGTGTGGCACCTCACGAGCTGCTCTTTTATTTAAAATTCTGGAGCCATCGCTTGATGCATTATTTAAGCCACTCCATTAGCTTTAGCTGCCAAGTGGCAGGGTCAAGCAGAGTCTCTTCGTGATGGGTCAGAAGGTTAAGAGTTCATAAAAAAAGAAAAGTAAAAAGAAAGAAAAGAAAAGTGGTGTTGGGGGGGGGGGGGGGGGGGATTTTGGTCATTAAGATGCCGACCCTTATTCCCTCATTTGTCATGAACAATGTGGCTCCCCCTCAGTCCGTGTCCCCCCTTGAGATGGATTCCGTCCCAATGGACGTTGTGCCCCCAGAGGTCTCTTTATGCAAGGAGTCTGTGGCGGCAAAGCAAGAAGAACTGATGAAAACTTGCCTCATCGGTCAAATGTTTGGCCCTAAGTGTGAGAACTTGGCTTCGCAAGGAGTGGTTCCCGCGTGGCCTAATTGTGTCCAAATGTCAATTCCTGCCGGCGAATCACCTGCTTCTAGTATTTGAGAACGAAGAGATGTCTTTCCAAGCCCTGCAAGCCGGCTCCTGGCAAGTGGGCCGGTCCACCCTTTGCCTTTTTAAGTGGACCCCAGACTTTGTCCCGAATAGATCAAAGCCTCTTCGTTACCCGCTTTGGGTGGAGCTTCCCAATCTGCCTTTCTTCCTGTATGGATTTCTTCGTGAAATCGTCTCACCGATCGGTCGCCCGATGGCCTCAAGATAGGATGTTGGGGGGTTAATCTACGATGGTGCTCAACATTCTTTCAATGCAAGATGGCATCCACAGATCTGCGTTGAAACAGACCTGAACCAGGTCCTTCCCTCGAAAATCTCCATAAATTGTGGGGATGGTAAGACCTGGACACAAGAGGTTACTTACAAGAATTTGCCAAACGCGTGCTTCCGGTGCAGGCATCAAGGTCATAGGATCAAAGACTGCCCCCTGAAGAAAAGTACCAATAAAAACAAGCTTAAACTAGATGGGACCCTAGACCCTCTCCCCCAAGATGACACTCGGGGTCATCCCCCTCCAATGGAGGAAGAAGAGGGAACTCGCGTTGCTGAGACAGATTCAGAAGGATTCACTGAAGTGAGACGCAGGAGGAAAGTTAGCCCTCGAAGATCAACAGCAAGGAATACTACGACAGTTGCCCCCTCGAATAACATATACTGTAACCTAGAAAAAGAGATTAATGAGTTTGACTTCCCAGGGGACAACCACTTTGAAGAAGACCCCACTGATAATACCCTTGGGTGCTCTACCAGCAAAGAAGACAACCAAGAAGGTTATACCACGAGTAAAGAAGAAGGCTTCACTACCAGCAATGAAGACAACCCAGACAGCGAAAGCTCCTCTCTTGGTCCTACCCTCTTGATATGCTTTCCAAGATTACCGCAACAAAAGTCAAAGCTTAAAGGAAAACAACTTCCGGCATGCCTTGGAAGAGCCCCCTCAAGAGTAGGATCCTAAGTCAAGAAGTAGGAAGGAGAAAAGAAGACCACAAGAAGAAAAAAGATCGGGTCCCTCCCCTCAAAGAGGGCAACCATCATTAATGAAATTCACATCTCTAAACGTCAGGGGTCTGTCTGACCCGTCAAGAGCTTCGATTCTTGGTCAATGGTTCAAAGACAAGTGCTTTGCCCCTGACTTTATTTGCTTACAAGAGATTAAAACCGACGGAGAGGATCTACAGAAATGGCTTAAATGCATTTCTCCGAACCACCTTTGGTTCTCCACTTCTCACCCTAGAGGGACGGGGGGTGCTTCTATCGGCATTAGTCACTCCTTGTCTGGCAATGTGACCTCGACTTTTGAAGGTCGGAATCATCGTTGGATTGCTACCTCTTTCGATTTCCTTTCCAGTTCACTGTGGTCTCAATTTATGCCCCTAATGGTGAAGCAGATAGAATGGATACTTGGGCTTCCCTCGACTCCCTTTCACACAATGTTCTGATTTGTGGGGACTTCAACATGGTTGAGTTTCCTGAGGACCGATGGAATAACAAAGGAAAAATTATTGATGGTCAGGAGAAAGAGATATGGGATAAAATCAAGCTCCATCTCGACCTGGTCGAGGTGAAAGACATGAAGGGGTTCTCCTGGTCAAATCTCCAATCGAGGGACTCTTTGAGGAAAGCAAAACTTGATAGATGCTACATCGATCAGAACACCATCCTTCAGTGGGGTATTCCTTCGATTTCCCAACACATGGACCTGACTATCTCAGACCACTATCCGATTACTCTCTCTTTCAAACCGATTCCCATGTTCCAGAAAGCTCCTTGGTTTCATGCTTGTCAGACATCGTTTTCTCTCCCCTCTGTCCATCAAGAAATTTTTGAGGTGTGGACGGAAGCCTTTGCTTATTATAATGAACCGGCTAAGTGTTGGAGAAGCGCGGTAGAAAGGACTCGAAAAATTCTAATCAGGACTCAAAAGGCTATAAGAGAAATCCGAAAAAAAAGAAGAGAAACGGTGTACCGGAGGCTCTCACGGCTTGAAGAAGAGGTGAACAAAGGTAAGTTACATTGCCAACAAGGTCTTTTGAAAATTAGGGGAAGACTAAGATTAGAGGAGGAGGTTCAAAGGAAAAATCTTCAAATTTTCTTCAGAGATTGGTGGGCACGGAAGGCCGACAAACCAACGAAAGAGATGTGTAACATCCTCAAAAGGAAACAAGCTAGGGAATCCATCCCCCTATTGGTCGATAACAATGGAACTGAATGTTGCACGGAAGTGGAGAATAGATATATCATCGTCGAGCACTTTACCAATCTTCTCGGGGTCTCGACTCCTCTTTCCCCCCACAGGCGCGACTCCATGGCAACCATCTCAAGGGTTGCTCAAACCAGAATCCCACAGAACTTGATTGCTCTACTGGATGCTAACATCTCCGAGAATGAAATTATCGAGGTTATTGATGCCCTTCCCAATGGGAAAAGTCCGGGTCCGGATGGCCTTACCAATGAGTTTTTCAAGTCCTTCAAACATCAGGTGGCCACCCCACTGCGCCTCGTGTGGCAAGAGGCTCTCTCCTTTGGTGCCCTCCCTGAGTGCCTGAATAATGGCGTCATCAAGTTAATCCACAAACGGGGAGATAAGAACAAAATTGAAAACTGGCGTCCGATTACCATGCTCCAAACAGGATACAAGATAATTGCAAAAGTTATCGCCAACAGAATCTCTTGTCATTTAAAGTCATGGTTGTGCGAGGACCAGAAAGGTTTTATCAAAGGTAGATCTATACTTGAAGCAATTATCGATATTTGGGAAGGCCTTGCTTTTGCTGAGGAGTCTGCTCAAGATCTGGTATTCATTAAGATCGACTTCGACAAAGCATATGACAGATTGGAATGGGACTTTATTCTTCAATCATTGAAAGACCTTGGATGCAGCCAAAAGTTCACGAAGATGGTTTCCACTCTTCTTGGAAATGCTTGAACTAGAATAAACGTCAACGGTAAGATCAATTAGGCAAGGCTGCCCTCTGGCTCCATTACTATTCGCTATTGCCTCGAATGGACTCAGCTGCCTATTAAAGCATCACATAGACGCTGGCAATCTCAAGGGTCTTTCCTTACCTCTAAATCACGGCCAAATGATTGTGAGACTTTTTGCTGATGACATGAATGCCTTTGTGCATAACGATATAAACAGCATTGAGGTGTTTTGGTGGTGCCTCCACACCTTTTGTGTGGCATCAGGCTCAAAAATCAACCATGCTAAAACTGCTTTTAGAGCAATCAGCGGACATACTCCCCAATTGTTGGTGGATCAGGGGTGTCAAGTTATCCCTAGCGGTTAAGTCTTCCGTCTCCTTGGCATTCCGATGGAATTCGACATCTCAATGGACCAACGCTGGGACTGGGTGCTATCCAAGCTGGATAGGAAGCTGAATCATTGGAAAAGTATGCAAGTCAACCTGGCAGGGCGTGCTATGGTTGTTAACACTTTTTTGTTGTCGATAATTATTTACTTTATCTCGTGTTGGAGACCTAAGGAGAAAGACTTGGCCAAAGTGGAAAGAATCTGCAGAAACTTCCTTTGGACTGGGGACCCCAACAGGAGGGGGATTCCCAAAATCAAATGGGAAACTTGCATTAGCCCTAAAGACTCAGGGGGCTTGGGAATTTTGGATATTGTTGGATTGGCTGACAAGTTGGCGGCAAAGTGGCTTATCAAGGCTTGGAGCAATAGGGAGTCCTCTTGGGCTAAATTGATCTTCAGAAACACGGAAGACCTTACCTTAGTTGGCCACCCTGGTTGGAAGGACATAGGGATTCTCACGCTTTTGTTCTCCCCCCACCCGATCTTCCCTAAAGGCTATAGCCTCGTGTGTTCCTTATGGAAGAATTGGAACAAGGCCAAACAGTTCATCAGAATCAGTGATGAGTGGAAGTGGGCGGCTGGCATAAGACAAAATGACTCTATTTGGTTCCCGATCAGCGGCATTTGGGGGGTGGAGTCTTGGAACCTCCAAACTGCAAGGCGGTTATGGAACAAGGGGTTCAAACAGTGGAAACAACTCTGGAAACAAGAGACCAGCCAGTGGATTAGGTTCGAAGAATTGGATCCGAGACTTAGAGTTACCTTTGAGGAATGGACTCTTCTTCAAAGCAGGTGTTTAGCATGGGACCGCTCAACTACCCGCCTTCTCTGCGGTCAGGATCTTCCTTGCTTGGAGGGCCTCAAATGGAGCAATGGTAAGAAGCTATCCACAATCCCCAACTTCAAAGAGGATTTAGATGTTCACCACACCCTTAACAAGAGATGGTGCCTTTCTTGGAACAAACTTTGGTGGGAGCTAAAATTCATGTCTATTTGGCACCCCCTAATTGAGGTCAAAAAGTCCGTTCTCATGTGGCAGATCTTGCATAAAGGTATCTGGACCAATGCAAGGGCTAACAAAATCTGTGGTGTGCCGCCATGGTGCAAGCATTGCCATCGGTGCATCGAAGATTTAGCTCACCTGTTTTTCGACTGCCCCAAGTCCCGTGTTATCTGGCATCACGTGACCCGAGTATTGAGACTCACGAACCAAATCAACTGGCAACAAGTGATGTTGGGTGAGGCGATCGGCTGCTCATCGAGGATGTGGAATGCCATCAGAGGTGAGACTCTCTGGAAGATTTGGAGGGAGCGATGTGCTCTCAATTTTGGCCAAACTCCTAAGGAATGGTCGATCGAGAAATCCTTGTTTCTCTTAGGTAAAAGAATCTCCCGAGTCAAGAGATCGGCACCGTTTAGACATCACTGTATTTATCTCCTCGAAAACAACAAGTTGAAACCCAAATGGGTCCCACATGTGGGTGATGATAATTTTATCCGCCTCATCTGTAATGCCCTGTAGCTTGCCATACTCCTCCCTTGCATTCTGGGATTTGGGGGGTCCCATGGGCACTAGTCCCATTCACTTGTAACTTTTTTTCTTTATTATAATTAAAGTTCGGGAGATTAGTCTAAGGCCGAACTTCCTTTATTAAAAAAAAAAAGGCTGTAGGTCAAGAAGAAAACTCACGAGTCGATCGGACAAACTCTGTGTTTCTCCTCCGCCGTCGTTTGCCAAACTTGACTCCTCAAGGCACTGAGATGCCGTCTCCTTCTTCAACATCTGTCCAGAAGAACAGAGGCACAGATTGCTGAAGTGAGTTTCACGGCGATGGCCAGCGACATGGCATTGGATCAAATCTGCTTCAAACCTCCTTCTTGGCGATGGACCCTCGCGCAGTAGACTCGTCGCTCCGTCAGTCGTCCTTCGTACCTTCGCTCGTGGAGGTTTGCCGATTGACACTCGTGTGTCCATCGCCATTGACGGCACCTTGGGGTCGGTGCTCTGTCAATCGTTATTTAGTCGTCAATCGTCATTTAGTCCTCGTTCGCGTCAGTTGTCCATCGTGGAGTTAGCCGGCGCACGTCCTTGGTCTTTAGTTCTCTGTCCATCGTAGCTTCAGTCCCCAGCGGAGTTCCCTATCAATCGCTGGTTCATGTGACGGCCCTGTATTTCTATCCAGCCCATCTTGGTGCTTGGGTGGTATTCCCTGCTGCGCCGAATTGTGCGCAACTATAAGGGGAGTGGGTTCCGTGACATCCTCTGCACGGCGGACCGGACTGGAGTGCCTCCAACGTGCGGGCTAAGAAGCACTATGGACGTGTGTGCCGAGCCTTCCCTTCCTCACCGTTTTGGAGAACGTCGGTTGTCTCTAGAATCGTGGGTAGATGCCCGGTAACGGGAGCGTCCCCCGCCCCGTCTCGGCGGGTCTTGGGTCCCTTGACGGTTATGAGCCGTGAGGTTGGCACGCCTAGGCCGGCCACCTCGTATCTTCAGGTTGAGGTCCCTTTGGGGTTGGCTTGAGCATGACGGCCTCCCCGTTTCGGTTTAGGACTAAACGTCCGCTCCACACTTGGGTGTGCGTCTCATCGTTTGATGGTGCCCCGCGAGAACGCGTTTGTCTACGGCGGCCGTTCTCAACTACTTGGGGAATTTCTAAGTCGCTTCCGCATGCGTAGGCCTTCGGGCCGTTCTATCTATGTTTGTAAGCTTCTGCGCGTTTATCTTTGGAGTCCCTTCGTTTTCGGGTTACTCTCGAGCAATGGCCCTTTGGACGTCCCTTCGCGCAAGTTCAAGTTTCAAGCGGGGCCGATGGGCTGCCCCTTGGACTTGGGTTTGCATCTTTACTTCACAGTTCATCTCGTTCAAGTAAAGCGTTCGACGATCGACGATCGACGGCTAACCCTTCCGGCTGATGGAATAAGCTTAATCCATCGCGTTCCTTATCAGTCGCGACCGACGGGGAACTGGTATTCTCGGGGACTTCCTCGGAGTTCCTTATCCGTCGCAATCAACGCCTAGCAGTTATGCGCATTGTTTTGAACCTGGGGGCGCGTTGTTTTGAACCTGGGGCAGGTGCATATCACGAGAACTAAGTTTTTGCATCGCGGGCGTTTTCAGTGGCGATCCAGGAGTAACTTCGTGGGGAAAGTTTTCTAGTCTCCGGTTTTCTCGGTTTGCCACCTAATCGTACTCCTTCGCTATCTAAAAGGGAAAACAAAAAGGAAAAAGATTTCGAAATTTCCGGAGCTAAATTGACGTTCCTCATGGTTTTCTACTTGATGGTTGGTGATTTGGAGAGAGATACCTTGATGGTTGGTGGGTTTTGGGACATGCTCATGTGAGACACTCTCTACACATTTTCCAACCATTGGGTCATCTGCAATTTAAGGGTAGAACACAATTGGGATTTGTAACAAAATTCGATGCACCTTGAACCTTTTTATCTCCCATTGATCTTTTGTGGAAGCTTGAAAGGTTTCTTCCTCTTTTGGTGAATCAACTTGAACTGTTCAATGCTTACTCTCTAATGTCGACCGTTATCCCCTCGATGGTATTGAGCAACGTGGCCCCCCCAGAGTCCCAATGCCCCCTTGAAATGGATTCTATCTCATCCGAAGCCGACCCTCCGGTGGTTTCTTTGTGTAAAGAGTGTGTAGAGGCAAAGCAAGAAGAACTGAGGAAAACTTATCTGATCGGACAAGTTTTTGGCCATAGGCCCCCTCTAGAAAGGGTGAGAAGTTGGTTGCGCAAAGAGTGGTTCCCTCGTGGCCTAATTGTGCGCAAATGTCAATTCCTACCGGCGAATCACTTGCTTCTTGAGTTTGAGAATGAAGAGATGGCCTTCCAGGCCCTGCAAGCCGATTCCTGGCAAGTGGGCAGATCCACCTTTTGCCTATTTAAGTGGACCCCAGACTTTGTTCCAAACAGGTCAAAGCCTCTTCGATACCCGCTTTGGGTGGAGCTTCCCAATCTGACGTACTTTCTGTATGGATTTCTTCGAGAAATCGTGTCACCGATTGGTCGCCCGATGGCCTCTACAGAGGATGTTGGGGGGTTAATCTACGATGGAGCTCAACACTCTTTCAATGCAAGATGGCACCCACAAATTTGTGTTGAAACTGACCTGAACCAGGTCCTTCCCTCGAAAATCTCCATAAACTGTGGAGATGGTAAAATTTGGACATAGGAGATTACTTACAAGAATCTGCCAAATGCGTGCTTTCGTTGCGGGCAACAAGGTCATAGGATCCAAGATTGCCCCTTGAAGAAAAGTAACAAGCTTAAACGAGATGGGACCCTGGACCCTCTCCCTCAAGTTGACACTCCAAGTCATCCTCCTTCGATGGAGGAAGTAGAGGGAACTCGCATTGCTGAGACGGATTCAGAAGGATTCACTGAAGTAAGATGCAGGAGGAAAGTTAGCCCACGAAGATCAACAGCAAAGAACTCTACGACAATTGCTCCTTCGAATAACATGTACTGTAACCTAGAAAAGGAGATAAATGAGGTTGACTTCCCAGGGGATAACCATTATGAAGATGACCCCACTGATAATACCCTTGGGTGCTCTACCAGCAAAGAAGGCAACCAAGAAGGTTATACCACGAGTAAAGAGGAAGGCTTCACTACTAGCAATGAAGACAACCCAGACAGTGAAAGTTCCTTCCTTGGTCCTACCCTTCCGGTTTGCTTTCCAAGCTTACCGCAACAAAAGCCTAAGCTTAAAGGAAAACAACCATCGGGCATGCCTTGGAAGAGCCCCCTCAAGAGTAGGATCTTAAGTCAAGAAGATGGGAGGAAAAAAGAAGCCCATAAGAAGAAAAAAGATCGGGTCCCTCCCCTCAAAGAGGGCAACCATCAATAATGAAGTTCACATCGCTAAACGTCAGAGGTTTGTCTGACCCGTCAAGAGCAGCGATTCTTGGCCAGTGGTTCAAAGACAATTGCCTCAACCCCGACTTTATCTGCTTACAAGAGATTAAAATCGACAGAGAGGATCTCTAGAAACGGCTTAAATGCATTTCTTCGAGCCACCTTTGGTTCTCCACTTCCCAGCCTAGGGGGGCAGGGGGTGCTGCGATTGGTATTAGTCACTCCTTGTCTGGGAGTGTGAACTTGACTTTTATAAGGACTCAGAAGGCTATAAGAGATATCCGGAAAAAAAGGAGAGAAACTGTGTACCGGAGGCTATCATGGCTTGAAGAAGAGGTGAACAAAGGTAATTTACAATGCCAACAAGGTCTTTTGAAAATCAGGGGAAGACTAAGATTAGAGGAGGTTCAAAGGAAAAATCTTCAAATATTCTTCAAAGATTGGTGGGCAGGGAAGGCCGACAAACCATCGAAAGAGATGTGTAAAATCCTCAAAAGGAAGCAAGCTAGGGAATCCATCCCCTTCTTGATCGATAACAATGGAACCGAATGTAGCATGGAAGCTGAGAATAGATCGATCATCGTCGAGCACTTTAACCATCTTCTCGGGGTCTCGGCTCCTCTTTCCCCGCACAGGCATGAATCAATGGCAACCATCTCAAGGGTTGCTCAAGCTAGAGTCCCACAGAACATGATTTCTCTGCTGGATGCTAACATTTTCGAGGATGAAATTATCAACGTCATTGATGCGCTTCCCAATGGGAAAAGTCCGGGTCCTGATGGCCTCACCAATGAGCTTTTCAAGTCCTTCAAACATGTGGTGGCCACCCCACTACGTCTGGTGTGGCAAGAGGCTCTCTCCTTCGGCGCCCTCCCTGAGTGTCTTAATAATGGCGTCATCAAGTTAATCCACAAAAGGGGAGATAAGAATAGAATTGAAAACTGGCGACCGATTACAATGCTCCAAACGGGATACAAGATAAATTGCAAAAGTTATCGCCAACAGAATCTCTTGTCATTTAAATTCATGGCTTTGTGAGGACCAGAAAGGTTTTATCAAAGGTAGATCTATACTTGAAGCAATCGTCGATATTTGGGAAGGCCTTGCGTTTGCTGATGAGTCTGCACAAGATCTGGTATTCATTAAGATCGACTTCGATAAAGCGTATGACACATTGGAATGGGACTTTATTCTTCAATCATTGAAAGACCTTGGTTGCAGCCAAAAGTTTACGAAGATGGTTTTCACTCTTCTCGAAAACGCTTCAACTAGAATAAATATCAATGGTAAGCTCTCTGAGCCCATACGTTTAAAAAGGTCAATTAGGCAAGGCTGTCCTCTAGCTCCATTACTCTTCGCTATCGCCTCGAATGGACTCAGTCGCCTACTAAAGCATCACATGGACGCTGGCAATCTCAAGGGTCTTTCCCTACCTCTGAATCAAGGCCAAATGATTGCGAGACTCTTTGCCGATGACATGAATGCCTTTGTGCATAACAATATGAACAGCATTGAGGTGTTCTGGAGGTGCCTCGACACCTTTTGTGTGGCTTTAGGTTCAAAAATCAACCATGCTAAAACTGCTTTTAGACCAATCAGCGGACCTACACCCCAATTATTGTTAGATCAGGGGTGTCAAGTTATCCCTAGAGGTCAAGTCTTCCGTCTCCTCGGCATTCCAATGGGATTCGACATCTCAATGGACCAACGGTGGAACTGGGTGCTATCCAAGCTGGATAGCAAACTAAATCATTGGAAAGGTATGCAAGTCAACTTGGCAGGGAGTGCTATGGTTGTTAACAACTATTTACTTTATCTCGTGTTGGAGACCTAAGGAGAAAGAATTGGCCAAAGTGGAAAGAATATGCAGAAACTTCCTATGGACTGGTGACCCCAATAGGAGGGGGATTCCCAAAATCAAATGGGAAACTTGCATTAGCTCGAAAGATGCAGGGGGCCTAGGAATTCTGGATATCGTTGGGTTGGCTGAAAAGCTAGCAATTAAGTGGCTTATCAAGGCTTGGAGCAATAGTGAGTCCTCTTGGGCTAAATTGATCTTCAGAAATAGGGAAGACCTTACCTTTGTTGGCCTTCCAGGTTGGAAGGACATAGGGATTCTCACGCTTCTGTTCTCCCCCCACCTGGTGTCCCCTAAAGGCTCTAGCCTCGTATGTTCGTTATGGAAGAGTTGGAACAAGGCCAAACAATTCATTAGAATCAATGAGAAGTGGAAGTGGGCGGCTGAGATAAGACAAAATGACTCTATCTGGTTCCCGATTGGTGGCATTCGGGGGGTGGAGTCTTGGAACCTCCAAACTGCAAAGCGTCTATGGAACAAGGGGTTCAGACAGTGGAAACAACTCTGGAAACAAGAGACCAGCCAGTGGATTAGGTTTGAAGACTTAGACCCGAGAGTTAGAGTTACCCTCAAGGAATGGATGCTTCTTCAAGACAGGTGTTTTGCTTGGGACCGCTCAACTACCCGCCTTCTTTGTGGTCAGGATCTTCCTTGCCTGGAGGGCCTCAAATGGAGCAATGGTAAGAAACTTGCCACAATCCCCAACTTCAAAGAGAACTTAGATGTCCATCACTCTCTTAACAAGAGGTGGTGCCTTTCTTGGACCAAACTTCGATGGGAGCTAAAATTCATGTCTATTTGGCACCCCCTAATTGAGATAAAAAAGTCCGTTCTCATGTGGCAGATCTTGCATAAAGGTATCTGGTCCAATGCAAGGGCTAACAAAATTTGTGGTGTGCCACCATGGTGCAAGCGGTGCCATCGATGCATCGAAGATTTAGTTCACTTGTTCTTCGATTGCCCAAAGTCCCAGGTTATCTGGCATCATGTGACACAGGTATTGAGACTTAAGAACCAAATCAATTGGCAACAAGCTCTATTGGGCGAGGCGGTTGGCTGCTCAGCAAGACTCTGGAAGATTTGGAGGGAGCGATCTGCGGTCAATTTTGGCCAAACTCCTAAGGAATGGTCGATCGAGAAATCCTTGTTTCTTCTAGGTAAAAGAATCTCCCGAGATAAGAGATCCCCACCGTTTAGACATCACTATATTTATCTCCTTGAAAACAAAAAGTTGAAACCCAAATGGGTCCCACATGAGGGAGATGATAATTTTATCCGCCTCATTTCTAATGCCCTCTAGCTTGCCATACTCCTCCCCTGCATTGTGGGATTTGGGGGGTCCCATGGGCACTAATCCCTTTCACTTGTAACTTTCTTCTTTATTTTAATTAAAGTCTGGGAGAATAGGCTAAGGCCGAACTTCCTTTTATTAAAAAAAAAAGTACATTATTTTGAGAACTAATAAAGGCTGCAAGTAGACAGCTCAAAATAGTGCAAAACTGTTGGAACACTCACACACCCAACTTCGTAAGGTAGAGGCACCTATCATGAGAGATTCATGGACTTGTCCAACCAAGACTTGAACTCAAGACTTTCTCTCATAGTTTCAAGGTGTCCACCACTAGGCTATGCAGGCTCGAACCATGTGGTTTGACAAGGCATGAAATCAGATTTCCATGTGGCACATTGCAGAAAAATCTAACTTATCATTTTGGCAAGCATGCCTTTTTTTTTCTTCTTTTTTTCTCCGGTGAAAACAAAATGAGAAAATTATAAATAAGAGAAATAAGATAAGTTATGAAGTAGGTTAATAAACATGTCGTCCGGTTAATGGGGATCCATTTCTTCTTTAGCTTAATCCTGAAAACTGGTAAGATGAATAACCCTTTTGATGTTCTCTTCGAAGAGCTGTATAATCCCTTTGAAGATTCTGAGGATAAGCAAGAGTATGTTGATTAAGGTAATAAGGAAATTATTTCCTCTAATACATGACATGGACAGTCTGTTGGGAATGTTTCTGTGTCCAATGACTCGAAGAATATGCAAGAATGGACCTTAGTTACTAAGAAGAAACAGTTCAAAGTCAATCTTTTATCTCCTATTCTTTCTTACCAAGACACACAGTTCTCCAAAGAATTGACATCATACGTCTCGAGGAAGTCAAGATTTCAAGTATGATTCTTCAGAATCATTTGAATATTGTCTCCAACCTTCATGTTTTGTATTCCACGCTTCATCCCAAAGGTAAAGGTGGAGCAACTCTTGGTATTAGTCATGATAGTCATAAGTATGTTGATAAGGTTCATATCAGTGATTACCATCAATGGATTTCCATTTCGTTGAAGCATCTTTTTAATTTTACTGTAGTCAATGTGTACGCTGCTAATAGATCTATCTCTTGGTCCAACGTCTGTTCCCTTCCTGGCCCTATTGTTATGAATGGTGATTTTAATATGGTTACTAATGTCTCTGATAGATTTGGTTCTAGAGATAACATCATTAGTGGCCATGAAAAAGCCAAGTGGCATAATCTTTGTCAAGAAAAAGATCTTATACATATCTTTACTAGCACTGACTTCACTTGGAAAAAAAATCCTAGCTCTACCAAGTCCCTTGTTGCTAGGGTTGATAGGTGCTACATGTCTAGTCATATGTTGAGGCAGTTTTGGAAGTTCAATTGTAAAGTTGACTCCTCCCTCCTCCTCTCTAATCACAAGCCTATTGTGATAACCTTCAAGAAAGGTTCTCCCTCCTTTAAGGCTCGGTGGCCTCATTTAGACCCTAGCCTCCTTAAGCTTCCTTGTATCAAAGAGAAAATCATGGCTATTACTTCCAATCACTTCTCCTCGGGATCCTCCCCGACTAGATGTTGGGAGCACTCTATCTTTGATATTCAAAAGCTTTTTAGAGATAGACGATTATTGACCAACTTGCCAAAATTGACCAAATGAGGAGCCCTAAATCAGCCTCTGATCTCCATTATCAATTGAAGTGTAAGGCTAGTATGTCTTTATCCCACTCAAGAGAATTTTGGGATGAGAAGTTGAATAAACCTAATAAATGGATGTTTTCCCTCCTTACGAATAGAAAAGCTAGGGATTACATCCCTTTATTAAAGAAGAGGGATGGAGGGCATGCTATCAACATCAAGGACAACTTGTAGGAGGCCCAGTGCTTCTTTATGTATGTTTTCTCTAGTTCTCCCAAGTGGGGGAGGATATCCAGAGAGCCACAACCTCTATTGCCTTAAAGAGACAAAAAATGGTCTCACCTAGCCTGGCTTCTATCCTGGACCTGCCCCTTATCGGCGATGGGATTAAAGAAACCATTGATAAATTCAAACCCTGCAAGCACTTGGTATTGATGGGATTCTTAACGAGTTCTTCATGACTTTCAAAGACTTCTTGTCCCCATTTATTCTCTTGATTTGGAAAGAGGTGTCTAGTAAAGGTGCTCTCCCTGCTTTCATTAATACTAGAGTGATAAGACTGATTCATAAAAAAGGTAACAAGGAGGATCTTAACAATTGGAGACTTATAACCTGCCTCAACACTATCTACAATATCTTTGCCTCTACCCTAGCTAGAAGACTTAGCCCATTAATGGACCAAATCATCCTGCCTAGGCAAAAAGGCTTCATTAAGGGCAGATTCATTGTTGATGTCATAATATACCTATGGGAAGGCATGGAAGTGGCCAAGGAGCCTAAACAAGACTTCTTTTTTTTCGAAGTGGATTTTAATAAAGCCTAAGATAGAATTGAGTGGGATTTTAATTTTTATCCTGTAGTCCCTCCATGATATTGGGTTGGGTACGAAATTCATTAGGTATGTCAACACCTTATTTGGGAATGCCTAATCTAGAATTGCCATGAATGGTAATCTTAGCAATCCATTCAAGCTTTGTAGATCTATTAGGCAAGGCAGCCCCTAGCCCCCCTTCTATTTGCCATAGCTAGTGATGCCTTAGGGTTGCAGGTTAAAGCTGCTATGAATAAAGGTACCTTGAAAGGTATTTAGATCCCTTGTTCGAACTCCCAACGTGGCCTTCAAAGGTTTTCGCATGATACAAATATGTGTACTAATGCTGACTAGACCTTTGTTGCCTCTTTTTTGGATTGTTTGAACATTTTCTGCCTTGCTAGTGGTTCCAAAATTAATCATAAGAAAACTGGTTTTACATCTTGTAACAATGTTATTCCTTCTTTTATTACACATCTTGGCTGTGAGATTTTGCAGGATGGCTCCATTTTTAGGTTGCTCGGAATCCCAATAAGGTTTGAAGTCTCTTTTCAACAAAGGTGGATTGGATTCTCCAAAAATTGAGGAATAAGTTCACAAGGTGGTATAACTGCTATTACTCTCTCGCTCACAGGATCTTTGTTTAGAATCACTATATTATGTCTTGCATCATATATTTTTTGATGTGCTGGTTACCCACTAAGAAACAATTGGCTCAAGTTATTGCTTTGGCTAGGAGATTCCTTTGGGGAGGCAATGGTCAATCCAGCAAGATCACGAAGGTTTCTTGGACTACATGTTGACGTGCTAGTTGGCTCAGGTTATTGCTTTGGCTAGGAGATTCCTTTGGGGAGGCAATGGTCAATCCTAAGAGTGAGGGTGGATTGGGGCTTTTATGTCCGATCAGAGTGGCTGACACACTTTCTTCTAAGTGGATTGTTAGGCGTTTACACTCTAAGGACATTTGGGCAGTGCTCATTAAAAGAAGAATTGAGGAGTTTACTTTAAAAGGATATAAATCCTGGTTCAGTAACTCCTTATGGGATATTATTGTGTCTCCTCTTCAGTACTTCACCGTTGGTAGCCCTTTGGTCATCAAATTTTGGTCTATCTAGATGAAAGTGAAGGCTAACTAAATTCCCAATAATGAGTTTCTTTTCAACAATAACTTCTACTTGTAGGAATCTCCCTCGAATGGTTGGCTTCCCCACTTGAACAACTTCCACCCTGACATTAAAGAACATAAATGCTTCAAATAGGGATTCAAGTCTTGGAACTCCTTCCTCTAGAATGGAGAGATAATAAATGATGAGATTATAAGTACCAATAATAAATTATCTTATGCTTATGTGTAGGTTCTTATTACCTATAAGAGGCTGTTGACCACCAGATTAGAGACCTTCATCAACAGACCCATGTAGTTGCAAGATGTGGTTGTTGACATGTTCATCCAGTTCAAGAAGAACAAAGGCTCTTTTGCTTTGATTGTCCACAAGCTCAACAAGAGATGGAAAGTCCAATGGTCCTGCTCTCAATTGAAATACAGATTTAAGTGTATATGGGCCTTCCTAGCGAGATCAAAGTGTCCATTCTCCAATGGCTCATAATCCACAATGGTCTATGGACAGGTGAAAGGGCCAAGAAAAGTGGTATTAGTGATGGAATATGTACCTTCTATGGCAAGGAGGAGGATTTACAACACCTGTTTATAAGCTTCAGTCATGTTAAGGAGTTTTGGTAGCACCTCAGTCCCTACATGCTTCTTAAGGGCACTCATACTCTGAATTATAAGGACTTGTTGTTAGGTCAAGCCAAGGATATGGACATTGCCCTCTGGAATACTTGGAGAGGGATCTCTCTTCGGTATATCTGGAAGAGTAGAAACCAGAAAACTTTCTCTTCGGTTTAAATCCCTTGCCAAAACTGGATGGCAATCTTTATGTTAAATGTGTAATGTCCCTGACCTTGATCAGTCCTTTACCGATATCATGTATTCCCAACCCTCTAGTAGATGGAAAAAGGTGCTTTGTTCTTACGATTGTGCTTGATAGACTTTTGATGTATACCCAAGCTAGATTTAAGATTCCCCCTTGAGACCTCTCTATCCTGGGTGGTTTGGGGCTCAATGCTTCCCCTCGTGTATTGTTCAGGTGATGTGTGGGCTCCTGCCCTTGACTAATTGTACTTTCCATTTCTAATATACTTTTCTGTTTTCTAAAAAATAAAAGAACAAAAAAATAAATAAACAGTTATAACGTTGCAGCCATCATGCCATGGTCCAACCAACCATTACAATCCTTTCTTCCCTTTCTGTCACAAGGAAGTTCCAACAGGTCTGCACTATGTTTTTTTTTTTAATATAAAGAAGTTTGGCATTAGCCTACTCTCCCGGACTTGAATTAAAGAAAGAAAAGTGCAAGATCTACTTTTTTCTAATAAAAGGAAGTTCGGCCTTGGCCTATTCTCCCGGACTTTAATTAAAATAAAGAAGAAAAGTTACACGTGAATGGGACTAGTGCCCATGGGACCCCCCAAATCCCCCAAAGTACAAGATCTACTTGCAGCCTTAATTAGTTCTCACAGTAATGTACTTTTATTTTATTTCTTCTTTTATTAAGGGCTTTCTACCTACTACGGAATCGGTAATTCAGTCATCTGTCACCTCAAAATTGAGGCAGACGAGATTGTAGGCCTCTACCATCTTCTTTACCATCTTTAGTATGTCGCCGAGTCTCTCGTGCCAGAAGACATGTCCATCATTCAAGCAATTTAAGTACTTTTTTCCATGTCCGTCACTTCATCCTCTTCCAAATATTTTTCAATATCTCACAGTAGTCTCAGACTAAGCTCTCAGTAGTCACGGTCCTTTAAATATTTTTCATGTGCAAATTAGTAGAACCAAACTTCAAATGCACTTTCCTCCGTTCAACATGTCAGTTGTCGCCCGAAGATGACGCTTTCTTTCAAAGAATCAAAAACTTTAGTTTATTCAAGGCTGCCGTTGATTTATGCTACTTTTAGCTGCATTTATAGCATACCCTTTTCTACGTACTATATATTGTTTTTTGTCCAAGTTCCATAGGTGGGTTAGTTTGATACGAGTCTTCTTTTTTTTTTTTCGAAGAAGCAGGAAATTTAAAATTGATGCAAGAGAAAAAAAAAAGAACAGTGAGCCTTCCAAAAGGAAGGGAACACTTACAACTTAAGTCCTTCAATATGCCACCTGATGAATGTGGTCATATTATCTCTAGTTACAGAATGAGATTGTAGTAATTTGGATCTCCACATATTACAAGGGTACTTTTTAATCAATGACTGAGGGTTAACATCACCTAAGGAGCTTCTACAGGAGTTTCTGAGACACCAATCAATAAGACTATTCATTCCCATCATACAAGGGAAAAAATGATCCTTACAATGTTTATCAAAAATTTTACTGTTCTTGTCTTTCCAGATAGCCCACAGGATGTGAGCTCTCAACAATTGCCAAAGCACAATGTCCATTCTATTAGCTTCTCCAATAAGAAGAGCTCTGGAGTTTGGGGGTTTAATTCCAGCAGTTTGACAGTAAAGGTAGAACACATTCCAGTATCTGGCAGAATTCTTGCATTTGAAAAATAGGTGTTCCAAATCCTCATTCTTGCCACAGAAATGACAGTTTCCTGCATCAATTTTAAATTCTGTGGCCTTGCTTCCAGTCCATATGCCCCTGTGAAGGATCAACCACAGAAGGTAGGAGTGTTTAATGGCCAAAGGAAAGGCCCAAACACACTGAAATCTGTATCTCCATTGATGAGTAGTCCATAATAGAGACCACTTCTTGTTAAGTCTTCCAATCAGCAGCCTGATACTGTTGCCAGATCTTTTGAAGTTGTTGAACATATCCTGAGAAACTTCATCAAGACTGACAGTCTTCTCCCAATATTAGTAGCCATCTTTTCCATCAGCACAGTCTTTTTGTCTTGCAGAATCTGTTTACATGCAACAGACAAGGAATCAATGTTTAAAATTTGTCTATCATCAAGTAGATTACCATTGCTCATCAGATCGTTCCATTTGCTGAATCCCTTCCTTCTACATTTGTTCCACCTGATAGGGAAGGAGGTGCTGGTTTCTTTAACATGCCATCCTATCCAAATAGAGTCCTGCAATAAAAAAGAGTAGTTAAATTGAAACCAAACAGGTAATCTGTACTCCCTTTTAATAGTCATCCAGGACTTCCAAAAGTTACAAATAAGCATACTTCCTTTGGGCACAAAAATAGCAGGAGAGACAACAACATCCCATATATCAAAATTTGTCCAACACTTATTATCTGCAATCCTGAATTTAGGAATATTCCTTTTGATGAGACAGGCCCAGAAATCATTAGAAGAGACTGCCCTACATATCCATTTAGCTGCCATCTGAGTAGCCATTCTGGAAGGACAAATCAATCCTAGTCCACCTTCAGACTTCCTCATGCAACAGGTATTCCAGGCCACCTTGGGAATCTTATTTTCTCCCCATAAAAATCTTCGAGCAAGAGAGATAGCATGAGCCAGCTGTTTCTTGTTAGGATGCCAACAAGACAAGAAGTAGGTTAGACAAGGAAGAATATAATGTTTGAGAACAAAGGATCTTTGAGCAATATTAGTCTGAAAATCAATCCACTTAAAAATTTTTTTTCTAAACTTGTCCAGGACCCAGTTCCATCTTTGTTCTTGAGTGATTTCAAAGCCCATGGGGATGCCCAACAACCTGAACACAGAGCCTTTTTTTATGATATCACAACCTGCCATTTTAACACATTCTGGAATACAGCCATTAGAGGAAAAAATACCAGTCTTTTCATGATTAACAACAGAACCACTGGCCAAGCAAAAGGTATTAAGACACTGAAGAAAAGCATCAGCAGAAGACTCCTCAGCTTTCATAATAAGGTTTGTATCATCAGCAAATGTTTGAAGACACAATTGGGAATGGGCTTGGGGAATCTCAATACCCTTGATGTAATTTTGATTGATAGAGTACTTCACAAGCCACCCAAGAGCATCAGACGTGATAGCAAAGAGAAGGGGAGCTAAAGGACAACCCTGACGAAAAGATCTACAAAGCTTAAAGGGAGAAGAAAGCTGACCATTCATAGCTACTTTAGAATGAGCATTACCAAACAAGATGTTAGTGTACTTAATAAACCTTTTACCCAAACCAATGTCATGAAGGGATTGAAGAATAAACTCCCAATCAATCCTGTCATAAGCCTTGTCAAAATCAATTTTGAAGAAAAAGGTGTCAATGTTCATCTCTTTGGTATACTCATACCCTTCCCACATGGAAATGATAGCATCAAGAATAAACCTACCTTTAATAAAACCTTTCTGCTCTGGAAGAATGATACTATCCATCAAAGGACTCAACCTTCTAGCAAGGGAGGAGGCAAAGATTTTATAAAGAGAAGTCAGACAGGAGATAGGTCTCCAGTTGTGAAGATCTTCTTTAGAACCTCTTTTGTGTATCAACTTAATGACACCAGTATTAATGAAGGCAGAAAGAGTTCCTCTTCTCATGGCTTCCTGCCAGATCCAAAGAATAATGGGCACCAAAACTTCTTTGAACTCTTGAAAAAATTCATTGGGGATACCATCATGACCAGGAGACTTGCCAGGCCTCAATTTACAAATGGTTTCTCTAACCTCACCAGCAGAGAGGGGGAGATCAAGGAGGCAGACCAAGCCACGAGGAACCATTTTCTTCCTTCTCTGGGCAATGGCAGCTCTTGCACTCCAGATGTGGTCCCCTCTCTTGGGAGGAACAGAGAAAACATTGGTAAAGAAGCAGACAGCCTCCTGAAGGTTTTCTTCTAAGCAAGTAGTAAAATCACCATTACTTTTTTTAACCAGGGGGATGAAGTCCCTGGTTTTTTTCTTCCTCATAAGATCAAACATATGCTTGTTAGGCTTATCAATTTTACCAGCCCAAAATTCTCTAGACGAGTCTTCATGCTAAGGTCTTGTTTTCAAGCTCCGGGCTCGACATGGAATGGCCAAATGTCCAAAGTTCAATGCTCATGCACTTTCCTCCGTTCAACATGTCAGTTGTCGCCCGAAGATGACGTCAGTTGTCGCCCGAAGATGACGCTTTCTTTCAAAGAATCCAAAACTTTAGTTTATTCAAGGCTGCCGTTGATTTATGCCCCAGCCAGTACGCTACTTTTAGCTGCATTTATAGCACACCCTTTTCTACGTACTATTTATTATTTTCTGTCCACTTTCCATAGGTGTTAGTTTGACACTAGTCTCTTGATGCTGAGATCTTTTTTTTTTTAATAAAGGAAGTTCGGCCTTAGCCTAATCTCCCGGACTTTAA
Source organism: Ceratopteris richardii (assembly GCA_020310875.1). NCBI lineage: Eukaryota > Viridiplantae > Streptophyta > Polypodiopsida > Polypodiales > Pteridaceae > Ceratopteris > Ceratopteris richardii. The sequence goes on along the minus strand of CM035430.1, from coordinate 71,593,519 downwards.
TTATAATAAAGAGAAAAATTTACAAGTGAATGGGACTAGTGCCCATGGGACCCCCCAAATCCCACAATGCAGGGGAGGAGTATGGCAAGCTACAAGGCATTACAAATGAGGCGGATAAAATTATCATCACCCTCATGTGGGACCCATTTGGGTTTCAACTTGTTGTTTTCGAGGACATAAATACGTGATGTCTAAACGGTGGCGATCTCTTGACTCGGGAGATTCTTTTACCTAGGAGAAACAAGGATTTCTCGATTGACCATTCCTTAGGAGTTTGGCCAAAATTGACAGCACAACGCTCCCTCCAAATCTTCGAGAGAGCCTCACCTCTGATGGCATTCCACAGCCTCGATGAGCAGCTGATCGCCTCACCCAACATCACATGTTGCCAGTTGATTTGACTCGTGAGTCTCAAAACACGGGTCACGTGATGCCAGGTAACACGGGACTTGGGGCAGTCGAAGAACAGGTGAGCTAAATCTTCGATGCACCGATGGCAACGCTTGCACCATGGCGGCACACCACAGATTTTGTTAACCCTTGCATTGGTCCAGATACCTTTATGCAAGATCTGCCACATGAGAACGGACTTTTTGACCTCAATTAGGGGGTGCCAAATAGACATGAATTTTAGCTCCCACCGAAGTTTGGTCCAAGAAAGGCACCATCTCTTGTTAAGGGTGTGGTGAACATCTAAATCCTCTTTGAAGTTGGGGATTGTGGATAGCTTGTTACCATTGCTCCATTTGAGGCCCTCCAAGCAAGGAAGATCCTGACCGCAGAGAAGGCGGGTAGTTGAGCGGTCCCAGGTTAAACACCTGCTTTGAAGAAGAGTCCATTCCTCAAAGGTAGCTCTAAGTCTCGGATCCAATTCTTCGAACCTAATCCACTCGCTGGTCTCTTGTTTCCAGAGTTGTTTCCACTGTTTGAACCCCTTGTTCCATAACCGCCTTGCAGTTTGGAGATTCCAAGACTCCACCCCCCGAATGCCACTGATCGGGAACCAAATAGAGTCATTTTGTCTTATGCTAGCCGCCCACTTCCACTCATCACTGATTCTGATGAACTTTTTGGCCTTGTTCCAATTCTTCCATAAGGAACACACGAGGCTAGAGCCTTTAGGGAAGACCGGGTGGGGGGAGAACAAAAGCGTGAGAATCCCTATGTCCTTCCAACCAGGGTGGCCAACTAAGGTAAGGTCTTACGTGTTTCTAAAGATCAATTTAGCCCAAGAGGACTCCCTATTGCTCCAAGCCTTGATAAGCCACTTTGCCGCCAACTTGTCAGCCAACCCAACAATATCCAAAATTCCCAAGCCCCCTGAGTCTTTAGGGCTAATGCAAGTTTCCCATTTGATTTTGGGAATCCCCCTCCTGTTGGGGTCCCCAATCCAAAGGAAATTTCTGCAGATTCTTTCCACTTTGGCCAAGTCTTTCTCCTTAGGTCTCCAACACGAGATAAAGTAAATAATTGTAGACAACATAAATGTGTTAACAACCATAGCACGCCCTGCCAGGTTGACTTTCATACCTTTCCAGTGATTCAGCTTCCTATCCAGCTTGGATAGCACCCAGTTCCAGCGTTGGTCCATTGAGATGTTGAATCCCATCGGAATGCCAAGGAGACGGAAGACTTGACCACTAGGGATAACTTGACACCCCTGATCCACCAACAATTGGGGAGTATGGCCGCTGATTGCTCTAAAAGTAGTTTTAGCATGGTTGATTTTTGAGCCTGATGCCACACAAAAGGTGTGGAGGCACCACCAAAACACCTCAATGCTGTTTATATCGTTATGCACAAAGGCATGCATGTCATCAACAAAAAGTTTCACAATCATTTGGCCGTGATTTAGAGGTAAGGAAAGACCCTTGAGATTGCCAGCGTCCATGTGATGCTTTAATAGGCAGCTGAGTCCATTCGAGGCGATAGCGAATAGTAATGGAGCCAAAGGGCAGCCTTGCCTAATTGATCTTTTTAAACGAATGGGCTCAGAGAGCTTACCGTTGATGTTTATTCTAGTTGAAGCATTTCCAAGAAGAGTGGAAACCATCTTCGTGAACTTTTGGCTGCATCCAAGGTCTTTCAATGATTGAAGAATAAAGTCCCATTCCAATCTGTCATATGCTTTGTCGAAGTCGATCTTAATGAATACCAGATCTTGAGCAGACTCCTCAGCAAAAGCAAGGCCTTCCCAAATATCGATAATTGCTTCAAGTATAGATCTACCTTTGATAAAACCTTTCTGGTCCTCGCACAGCCATGACTTTAAATGACAAGAGATTCTGTTGGCGATAACTTTTGCAATTATCTTGTATCCTGTTTGGAGCATGGTAATCGGGCGCCAGTTTTCAATTTTGTTCTTATCTCCCCGTTTGTGGATTAACTTGATGACGCCATTATTCAAGCACTCGGGGAGGGCACCAAAAGAGAGAGCCTCTTGCCACACGAGGCGCAGTGGGGTGGCCACCTGATGTTTGAAGGACTTGAAAAACTCATTGGTAAGGCCATCCGGACCTGGACTTTTCCCATTGGGAAGGGCATCAATAACCTCGATAATTTCATTCTTGGAGATGTTAGCATCCAGTAGAGCAATCAAGTTCTATGGGATTCTGGTTTGAGCAACCCTTGAGATGGTTGCCATGGAGTCGCGCCTGTGGGGGGAAAGAGGAGTCGAGACCCCGAGAACATTGGTAAAGTGTTTGACGATGATAGATCTATTCTCCACTTCCGTGCAACATTCAGTTCCATTGTTATCGACCAATAGGGGGATGGATTCCCTAGCTTGTTTCCTTTTGAGGATGTTACACATCTCTTTCGTTGGTTTGTCGGCCTTCCCTGCCCACCAATCTTTGAAGAAAATTTGAATATTTTTCCTTTGAACCTCCTCCTCTAATCTTAGTCTTAAAATTCTAATCAGTACTCAAAAGGCTATGAGAGAAATCCGAAAAAAAAGAAGAGAAACGGTGTACCGGAGGCTCTCATGGCTTGAAGAAGAGGTGAACAAAGGTAAGTTACATTGCCAACAAGGTTGATGCTGAGATCTTGTTTTTAAACTCCGGGTTTTTTTTTAATAAAAGGAAGTTCGGCCCCTTAACATTGATGGAAATAATATGAAGTTCAGACATTAAGAACTTCCTAGGGGCTAACTGATCCAGTTAGACCGAAGATGATTAACAAGTGGCTAAGTTCCTTACCTAAGATGCCTGATGTGCTGTGTCTCCAGGAGGTCAAGGTTGGTGGGCAGCTGCTCAAAATTAATCTTAATCTTCTGTCTTCCAGATACAAATGGTATTCAACCAACCACCTTGGGGGAAAAGGAGGAGCTGTTATTGGTTTGGTCCTTCCCTTGTCTCACTTGGTTGTTGGCTTTTCTGTCAGTACTTCTAACCAGTGGTGTGGTTTTAAGCTAGGGAATCCCTTTGATCTGAGTATCGTCTCTATTTATGCTTCCAACTCTAGTTTGTCCAGGAAGGCAGGAAGACTCTAGTCGGTGAAAGACATCCAGCTCCTTTTCACCCATTGCAAGAAGCGGGCTAGAGCTATGAGAGCCAAAAGACGTGAAACCCTTATGAATAAGCTGAAATCTCTTGATACCACTTCTCAAGAATTCCATGACACTAATTTGAGTTTAGCAAGGAATGCTACCTTGAAGCTAGCTACTCTCTTGCCTCCTCAAAGGAGTTTTGGAGTGAGAAAATTGACAGGAATAATAAATATATGTTCTCGTTGTTGAAAAAAAGCAAAGTTAGGGACTTCATCCCCATGATTCAAAAAAGAGATGGTGGGCATACTAGAAATATTGAGGAGACTCTATAGGAGGCCAAAAGCTTCTTTATGGATGTTTTCTCTGGTTCTCCCAAGCGGGGGGAGGATATCCAGAGGGCCAGAGCTACTATTGCCCTAAAAAGGAAGAAAATGATTCCTGAGAGCCTGGTTCCCATCTTGGACTTGCCCCTCACTGCCGATGAGATCAAAGAAACCATCAATAAATTGAAACCCTGTAAGTCTCCTGGACATGATGGTCTTCCCAATGAGTTTTACATGATTTTAAAAGATTTTCTCACTCCTTTCATTCTTTTGGTGTGGGAAGAGGCTACTAGTAAAGGGTTCCTTCCTTGTGATATCAACATAGGAGTTATTAGACTTATTCACAAAAGAGGCAACAAAGATGACCTGAACAATTGGAGACCTATTACCTGTCTTAACACCATTTACAAGATCCTTGCCTCCACTATAGCTAGAAGACTTAGTCCTCTGATGGACTCTCTCATTCTCCCTGAACAAAAAGGGTTTATAAAAGGCAGGTTTCTCCTTGATACCATTTTCTCCCTTTGGGAAGGTATGGACTATGCTAAAGAAAGCAGTCAAGACTACTACTTCTTCAAGATTGATTTTGACAAAGCTTATGATAGGATTGAATGGGATTTTATCCTTCAATCTCTTCAGGACCTTGGTGCTGGTCGTAGACTCATAAAGTATGTTAGTACCCTTTTTGGTAATGCCCTTTCCAGAATTGCTATCAACGGTCATATTTCTGAACCCTTCATTCTCAGTAGGTCCATCAGGCAGGGTTGCCCCTTAGCTCCCCTTTTATTTGCTATTGCTAGTGATGCTCTTGGGTGGCTTGTCAAGGATGCTATGAATAGGGGGTTGATAAAAGGTATAAGTATTCCTAACTCCCCTTCCCCTCTTTGTCTTCAAATGTTTGCTGATGATAGTAATGCTTTGACGAAGGCTGATGAAAATTATGTTTCCAATTTTCTTGAATGTCTGAATACTTTTTGTCTGGCTAGTGGCTCCTTGGTTAACCACAAGAAAACTGGTTTCAAGTCTTCAGATAATGTGATTCCTGAACATGTCTCCAGGCTTGGATGCAATATCCTTAAAGAAGGTGAGATTTTCAGGTTACTTGGGATACCGATGGGTTTTCATGTCTCTACTGACCAAAGATGGGACTGGGTGGTGGATAAGTTCAAAAAACATCTGCTCTTTTGGTATGATTCTAACAGCTCCCTCCCCCACAGATCCTTCCTCCTCAACCATTTTATTCTCCCTAAGTTGGTTTATTTTCTCTCATGTTGGTTCCCCTCCAACAAGCAAATTAAACAGGTTATTACCATGGCCAGAAATTTCCTGGGGGTGGTAAGGCTAACTAAAAAGAAATTGTAAAAGTAGCCTGGAGCACTTGTTGCTTGCCCAAGGCTCAGGGTGGGCTGGGAATCATTTGTCCCCTGAAGATGGCTGAAAATCTAGCTTCAAAATGGGTTTTGAGAAGTCTGCACAGTACAGATATTTAGGCTTGTCTTCTTAAAAGAAATACAAACAATTTTTTTTTGTCTAACTACAGGTCTTGGACTAACATCAGTTTATAGGACATCATTGTGTCTCCTCAACCTATATCCCTTGTTGGAAGTACCATGTCTTGCAAGATCTGGAAAGCTTGGTTCAAGGCCAAAAGCTTCTTTCACCCTCCTCCTGATATGACTGTTGATACTGAGTTCTTTGTGCAGGAATCCCCATGGTTGGGGTGGCTTGCTTTCTGGAATAAAAGTAGAATTGCTATATTAGAGCATAAATGTCACAAAGCTGGGCTTAGTACTTGGAAAGATTTTCTGACCAATATTGAAAATGTTGATGACATGCAATTGGTTCTTAATGCTAACTTGTCCAGATCTTGTCTGCAGGTTTTGAACAACCACAAGGAAATGCTGAAGGAAAAGCCGGTCTTCTGTCAAAGTAAAAAGTTGAAGATTCATGACATTGCTGCCTTCATCTTCAAAAGTTTCAAGAAAGCAAGAGGGACTTTGGATCATCTACTGTCTAAACTCAATTCCAGATGGCAGGTTAACTGGTCTTCCCACCAGTGGTCATACAGGTTCAAAACTTTGTGGGCTCTCCCAGACTACTGTAAACACTCCTACCTACAATGGCTGCTGATTCATCATGGTCAGGAAAGTTTTTTATAATGAAGGACTGTGTACTTTCTGTGGCTCAGTGGAGGATGTTTCCCACCTATTTTTCCATTGTGCTCATGCCAAGAAATTTTGGAAACCTGTTGAGAGCTACCTGCATAGTAAAAAGCTCCCCCAACTCAACAAATGGGATGTCTTACTTGGTTGTTGCAGGAATTTGGACATTTTGCTCTGGAATATTGGAGAGGGCACATACTCTGGCACATCTGGTTGAGTAGAAACAATGCTACTCTGAATAATGGGAAAAGAAATTATCTTAGGTCCCTGACTAATAAGCTTAGAAGTGCCTCCCTTGTGTGTATTCAAAAAATTTCTTCTGCCCCCTTGTATAATGTGAACTTCTCCAATCTTATGGCTGAGCATAAGTCTTCAGCTTGGAGAAACATTTTATCCTCATTGTACTCCCAACAAAGGCTTGATATGGCCCTCTTTATGTAACTGGTCTGCTTTGGTGGCTCCTGCCCTGAGCACAGTCTGTATCATCCTTTATTATTTTAACTTTCCTATTTTATAAAAAAAAAAGGAAGTTCGGCCTTGGCCTATTCTCCCGGACTTTAATTAAAATAAAGAAAAGTTATAAGTGAATGAGACTAGTGCCCATGGGACCCCCCAAATCCCACAATGCATGGGAGGAGAACGGCAAGCTAAAGGGCATTACAAATGAGGCGGACAAATCTATCATCTCCCTCATGTGGGACCCATTTGGGTTTCAGCTTGTTATTTTTGAGGAGATAAATATAGTGATGTTTAAACGGTGGAGATCTCTTATCTCAGGATATTCTTTTGCCTAGAAGAACAAGGATTTTTCAATCAACCATTCCTTTGGAATTTGGCCAAAATTGATAGCACATGGCTCCCTCCAAATCTTCCAAAGTGTCTTGCCCCTTATGGCATTCCATAGCCTGGATGAGCAGCCAACCGCCTCGCCCAACAGCGCCTGTTGCCAATTGATTTGGTTCATAAGTCTCAATATCTGCGTCACGTGGTGCCAGATAATGCGGGACTTGGGGCAATCGAAGAAAAGGTGAGCTAAATCTTGGATGCATCGATGGCAGCGCTTGCACCATGGAGGTGCACCGCAGATTTTGTTAGCCCTTGCATTGGACCAGATACTCTTATGCAAGATCTGCCACATGAGAATTTGCATTCCAACGGAGATAGCCAAACATATCTGATTCTGTCAATCTATTGATGAGACTTACATTAATTAAATCTTCCACCTATTGTCGAGCGTTTGGAGTAGAAGAAGGACACAAGACTGATGATTTCCTGACTTCTTTATGTATATAGGAAACACAATTAGAGAGCTTGATTAATTTCTTGTAATTTCTAGAATTGATGTTGAGACACTTATATTTGATGATTTCTTGTAGGCTTCCAATAGAAATTTGAAGCTTAAGAATGTTTTAATGAAAAAGTCGCCCAATATCTGGATGGACAACATGAGTCCATCTTTTGAAGCTAACTTTTTCTTTATAGTTCTAGCTAAAAGCACGTGTAACAGTGCTCACGAGAAAACATTTTATGAACCAATCAAAATACATTCTACTCTAAATCTTAGCTGGGATCTATAAATATCAATCGGTTTCAAAAGGCATAGGTTGTTTTCTTACGGGTTTTTAAAGGCAGTGAAATAAGAACGTAATTAAAATTTTTAATAACACTGCTCATAAATAAGCATTATCTTAAAAGAATAGCTAAAATCATGTTCATTTAAAAAAAGAATGCGATTTTCATGCACTCCAATCATCAAAAAATCATAATCATTCCATACACCAAGATAAAATCTAAGAAACAAAGATGAATGATGCTTTATGCATGAAGTACATCTCTTCTCAAATACAATGAATAAAACTTTTCTTGAACATGCCAAGCAAATTCAAGGTGCAATCAACCTACCTATAGTCATTTCATACTAATAGAATTAAAGAAAAAGACTTCAATTCTTAGCATCAAAACTTGAAAGCATTCATCACTTTTGAAGTACACCATTAACGCTACATAAAATATGCATCAAGATATTGGATAGAAGCAATATGGGTAAACTTAGTATATCTCATGCTTTCTCGATATATAAGACGACTTATTTCTGCTCCATTTTTCTAGATTTGTAAAACATAACCAAATGCAAACTATTGAAGTGGAGGACCCTCAATGTGTATGCACATCAATGCAACGAGATTTTTCATATTAAGAGAATTCAGTAGATTTGTCTTAATCAGATTTTGGGCACTAAAGCCCCTTTCACATATAGAACTACTTAAGCATTGAAGCATAGATATATGAGTTAACCTTAATAGCATTGGATGCTTCATGGGTAGTAGATTTTCTACAAATTGTTACCCAACTATCCTTAAACTATGATCTTTCCATTCAAATGATGCTTTTGCTTTGAAGTATTGGTATTCGGTATTCAAAACAACCATATCGATTAAAGGAACAAGCAATTCACCACTTTCAAGCTTCTTTTTCTATCCATAGAACCTTGCAAGTGTCTCAATCTCTTTGTAGCCATAATTCTTCATTTCTAAACCAGTCTAAAATGTGCAAGATGCAAATGCTTTGAAGCATGAACTAATGCCCAATGCTCCATTAGATTCTATATCAAAAACTTTGTAAACTATTTTTGAAATGTAATTTCTTTTTCCATATCTGATCCATCTTAGTCTTGGTCAACAACCATTGATCTATAAATATTTCCTCGTAATGATGCACATAATGTAGTAAGTTGGCCATCCATTGGACCATAATCAGGAATGATGTCATAGCATATATCTTCAATAGTCCTTGCATTTGCATCAAAGAAAAGTGACTCCGCAAACACTCATTAGCATTATTTCTATCTCTATGACCCTTCAAAATGTACTTACATCCAAGAACTCACTTTGAAACATCCTACTCAAGTAGGCAAGCTTATCAAGCATATCACTCATAAAATGGATACTATATATGAATTGAAATGATTTGTCTTTCTCGAATAAAGAAGCAATATGTTCATTCAACGACATTTACATCGGCTCAAATGATTCACAAACTTTGTCTACAGTGGTAGCATGACTCAGCAACTGCACACTATGAATGTGAATCATATGAACAATAGCACATCCAGATTCAGCCTCCAAGGCCTCAAGCAATTTGCTTCTCTTAGAACTTTTGTTAAAGGTACCTACCATGTCAGTCACAATAATGTCAATGGTTTGTGCATAAAGTGATTTTTTATTGCATCTGTAAGGGATAGGGTTGTCATGTGTGCCACATAATGAATGGAATTCATATATGGGTTCAACTCTATATCTAGTAGTCAACCCATTCATATGTCCAATCATAGTTGATGCACCATTTTTACCCAATTATACCAATTCAGCATATCAAGATGAAACTCTTTCATAAATATATGAATGATTCGAATAAGTGTAAAGAAGTACCACCTTGAATCTCTAGAAAGCCCAATAATAGAGTGGTAGGCTCATAATCCTCAATAAAGGAGGCATAGACCACCATGTGTTGATTTAGCTTAATGTGAGTCGACTCATCCACCGTTAAACTAAAATACATAGATGATATCAATCAATTCACAAATTGATGCAAGAGTATCTCATTAATATATTGAATGAATGTGGCACAAGCTATGTCATTTTGGTACATGTCTGTAGTGAGATTTGGACATCCACATGCTTCAAGAAGGGCCAAAGTTCTTGGAAAACATGAAAATGCATGATCCTCTTTGGCACCATAATAAGCACACCTAAAAAGATTAGTTACTACATCTTCTGCAATATCCTTGTATAGAATCTCCCATTGATTATCTTTCGGATTACATCATGAATAATATCAACCAAGATAATAGAAATGTAGATAAAATGGAAACAAATAGCCTCCACCTTACACTTGAGTGTTGTAGGTCCAAAGGAAAAAAAAAAGCTTTTATGACGTACGTGACCATGAGACATATACACTCTTGAGTCCTAATAGCTACTACAGAGTGCACATTCTCCACAATACTAGCATCGGACAAGGTTGAAACTTGAAAGTATTAATGGATGGATAGTGTCTGTTACCCATTGCTATGTACTCTCTGAGGCTTGACTTTGAAGTTTTAGTCTGCAATGCGACTCATGAGTAAGCCTCAAGGTCTTGACTCTTAGGTGAATCATGAACTGGTGATTCATACGATGTGAACTAACAAGGCAACGATTAATGACTCAAAATTTAGAGAAAGAGCTTAACACTTATAGCTAGTAGTATTTATAAATCAGACTCCAAGCCTTAAGACCCAAGGGTACTTAATGATAGGCCACAAAAAGATTAAAATACATCTCATCTAACCACGTAGAACCAATTTGGAGTTATATGGAAACATACATATTGCATAATACATATTACATAATACATATTAGATATGTACTATGCACATTGTAGTTTGTTAAATCTCTATGTATAATATATATTAATATACTATATAGCTACCTACATATAATATATATTAATATACTATATAGCTACCTACATCTTATCATACTAACCATTTTTAAGGGGTTTTTTCACACAACCTTTAAAAGAAGGGTGTTCACAAGGAAGAGTTAATAAATTTAAGAGCCACCCCAAAATGTTAGGTGGCTTAAAATAAGGGCATCAAATAGGGAAAACTAGTTTTTCCCAAAACTAAGTAGTACAATTACATTTTAAGGGTGGTTTTTGCGAGAATTGATGTGTAGTATGAACAAACCTAGGAGAATTATATAAATGGATTTTGGCCTTAGTAGCTAGATTAGATAATAGGAATTTCCTTTTAAAGTCCATGGGAGCTTTCCACCTCCTAGATCAAAGGGAGCTTCCAATAGGCTGAAAAGAGATGAGGGCCACACTAAGTTTCCAAATTATTATATCTTATAGATAGAACAGATTAGTGGATCTTTTAATCAGTGAAACCCAAACATGTGCATTATTTCCCTCTAGTAGCAACTTATTCTCTATTTCGATAAGTTCATATATTGACATATTTCGGTAGTGATGTGTGTGAACAAACTTAGGATTGTTGGGGAACTTCTTTCCCTCTTTATGAGGTTTTTCCCTTGGCTTGTACATATGCCTATGACCTTAAGAGGTCAATTATCTTTGTCCATTCAGTTGGTAATACTTTCAGTATTGTGATGTGCTCCAAGCTTCCTCTTCTTTCTTGTGCTCTTCATGTGCTTTTGTAGACCTCAAACTCCATCAATTGTTATCAAAGTAGGTTATCGCTTCAACTACAGCACCAAAATGAAATACAGTGAACATACTCGAGACGATTAGGATTTCAAAATAGCTTTGTTATGTGGCAGAAAAATTTTGATATGAGCTCGTTTTGGACTCTGAATGCACTATCACAATGATCGTGTAGGCAATTTTATCCTTTTGTGCCAAACATATATACACATTTTGGTTTTCGAGTACAACCAGCTCAAAGTCTACTACAGGCATGGGAGAGCTCAATAGGGTTTTCTATTCAACTTTTTTGGATAAAGTCAATTTTTTGAATGAGGGTAATAAGTCACTAGGCATGGCTGAAAGCAATGATGTATTCGATATGTTGATTGTTGAGGATAATTTGGATGGTACTAATTACCGATTGTGGGAATATATGATGCACTATGCATTGGTAGAAAATGGGTTGCGGAATATTGTTTAGGGTGTTGAGAAACTTCCTACTATGCCTACAAAAATAGTTATTGAAGGTGATGTTGATGATGTTAATGATGTTCAAGATGATGATCTTCAATTCCTCATCGTGCTATGATTCCTACTACATTTACTGTAGAGCAACTTTGTTGTGATGGCAGAGATGCTCTTGCACATGAATTGATAGCTTTGTCTATCAAACATGCTATTATCCTTCATATTGGCTTCCACAAGATAGCAAAGGATGCTAGGGATACACTTACAACTTTATACTAGGCAAAGAATGAGGCTCGTGTTTCTTAAATCCAAAAATAGATGGAGAGTGATCATATGAATGAAGGAGATTATATGGATCGCTTTTTGAAAAAGATGAAAGATTTGAAGGATTAGTTGATTTTTGCTGATGAAATCTTACGATATAGTTCACTTGTGCAGACTATTCTTAAGGTCTTCTAGGTTCATGTGAAATTTTTCATTCTACTCTTTGATTGATGATGAAAAGCAATCCAAATGTTATAACATTTGAGGAGTTAATATGTGTTCTGTTATAGGCAGATTAGTTAAGCCACAACGAGTCAATTGTGCATTTTGTAAATCAAGCTTTCTTACCTAGTGGGAAAAGGTAAATAGAGCTCATCTACTAGTAAGCAGAAATTTGCCAATGTTGCACATCTGAAGAAGGATGACAAAGATGAGAAGAAAATAGAAAAAAAAAAGTTTTTCAAATACTATCAGGTGAATGATCATGTCATAAAGAGTTGTTCTAAACTAGCTACAAAAGAGATAAAGAAAAAAGAGGTTGGAATGGTTGTTGTAGAGTCCTCTAAATATATAAAAAAAAGTATGTTAATCTTGTTCAAAATGAAGAATGATCATTTACTATTGTTTGCAGCTACGAGCCATCTTCTCATTGCATGAGTACTGTATGTCTAAAGTAGACTCAGATGTTTGGTAGTATTATAGTGGGGTAACCAAATATATTATTGCAACAGAATTTCTTCACTTCACTTGAGCATTCCCTATAAGGAAAATTATCACATGTACTAACAACTCCTCTTATCTTCTAATGGGAGTCGATAAGATCATTATGACTACTGTTGATGATATTTCTTTCACATTTTCAAATATTTTATATGTGCTAGGGATCAAGGAAAATCTAATGTGAGTTTTAGCATCAGCCAAGATTGGCTTGGTTGTGAAATTTGTTGATGAAAGATGTACTATGTATGCTCTCTCAAATGGGTTGTATAAGCTCATAGACTATGCAAAATCTGTGAATGATTTAATGTGTGCACGTCAAGATTCTCAAGCTATCTGAGATGCAAATCTTTTGGCGTGCACCGTTTGGTCATTTGAATTTGGCTAGTTTGCTTCACTTGGAGAAATATGAAATGGTGTCCTCTCTTCCAAAACTTGAGGCACATTGTAAAAATGTTTTCCAAGGTTTTATTTTGGGAAAAATATAGTGCTTCTCCTTCCCAAAAGATGGTTGGATTCAAGTTGCTCATAAATTGGAAGTTGTTCATTCGCATGTCTGCAGTCCTATGCAGACACCTTTATTCGGGAACTACCTATAATTTGTGAATTTTATTGATGATTTCTCTAGGCATGCATGGGTCTATGCATTGAAAAAAAAAGCAAGAAGTGTTCATGTGTTTCGAACAGTTCCTAGTTATGGCTAGAAATCTTTTCGCATGTAAATCGAGCACCCTCCATTTTGATGGAGGGGGCAAATACATGTCCTTTGATTTTAATTCATTTTACTTGACCACGAGATAAAACATCCTTATACAATGCCATATACACCTCAAAAAAATGTAGTTTCTAAAAGAAAGAACATGTCTCTCATGGAAATGATGAGGTGTATGGTAAAAAATTACATAGCTTTTGGCTTGAGGTTGTTATGTGTGCAACATAAGTACTTAACAAGCATCCCACCAAAGCATTACAATCGATCACTCCATCTAAGGCTTGCATGGTTGTAAACCATTTGTTTCTCATTTGCATGTCTTAAGTTATGTGGCATATGCGTTAGTGCCTCAACAACAATGAAGAAAGTTGGATGATAAAGTAATGAAATGAATTTTTGTTGGATACAATTTTGAAAGCAAAGGATGTCATCTATATCGTGCATAGAAAAAACACATTTTGGTTAGTGGTCATGTTGTTTTTGTCGAAGATGTAATCCAGCCATTACTTTCATCTACCAAGGACACATCAATTAGCCCCAAAGTTGTGTACGACACTTGGTGCTTCTTTTTATAGGTGGAAAATCAAGTTTTAGTTCAAATGAGGCAATTTTTCAGTCTTCATGGGTTTCAAATAATGATGTAGATCATTCAATTTTTTTATGTAGATTTACATGACACATTTGTTGATGAGAGGGCTGACATATACGAGACAAAATCTATGTTCGCTCTTCAGTGTCTTAGGCCACTTGTTCACTCTTTGCAATGCTTGATCCCGACACAAATGTGTCGAGAGAAAGATTTTTTTTTTCCAATTCATCTACCGTCATTTATGCGACACCAAAGCATCACAGGTAGTTTGCCCCCATCACCATAAGCATTGCTAGCCTTCAATGCTCATAGTGATGGTTGGCATAAGCATCACATAAGTGATGCTAGGCATTGCATATGTGATGCTCTCGATTTATTTTTTTGTTTTTTTTTCGAAACTTCGTTTATGCAAATTTTTTTTACAAAAGCATCGCATAAGTGACAAACCTCGCTTTTTTTCAATTGAGCGTGTCACTATACCCCGGTTATTCTTGTAGTGACACAAAGAGATGTGTATCTTTTCTTCTCAACCATATCTCTCTATATATAGCTCTCTCCAGGGGATTGCCTACTATGGAATGTGGATACTAACCATCCAAGTGTCGGCCATGTAACTACATGTGTGCCAAGTGTCCTATTTTAGCTAGAGTTAACTCAAGTGGATGCTTTAGCTCTTGGGAAAAACACTCTCCCATGACTCTCATAGGACTTGAACCCAAGACCTCCTCTTTCCTATCCACATGTCAACCACAAGGACATGCACCTTTTTTTTTATGTAGAGAGAATAAGAACCTTCACTTCAGTCTACTCTCAAGACATCCAAAAGAATGATTAAATGATGTCCGATCTCAGATATGTCTGAACCTATCGGGACTTTATAATAGAGAGAAAGGAGGAGGCAGAAAGGTAGGAGTGTGAGAGGGGTGGAGGTAGGGAGGGGTGGCAAATGGAAAGCTTGGTCAAGAGGGAGGGTGGGGCTAGAGGGGCATCCTCAGGGGGAGGGGGGGTTGGGAGGGTGATGTGTTGAATAAGGGGGTGGGAATGGGTAGTAGTAGGGGAGGGGTGGCATGGACTAGTTGGGAGGTAGATGTTGGCAGCAAAGGAAGTAGGAGGGGGGTGCAGAGAGGGTAGAGGGGATCCATGTGGGGTGGTGAATGGGATGTGTAGAAGGGACCCAAATAAGCAGAGGGTGCTACATGGCACAGAGAGAGAGGGGGGGGGGAGAGAGAGAGAGAGAGAGAGAGAGAGAGAGAGAGAGAGAGAGAGAGAGAGAGAGAGAGACTTCTAATGTGTTTGATGTGAATATTTCAATTGTCAAGTCCAAATGTTTTTTATGTTTTATGTTTTGTTACATTAGGTTTTTATGTCTTGTTTCTACAGTTTAGGTATTTTAAGTTTTAAGTTTTTGAATTCTGATGTTTTTAGAGTTTTAATCTTTTTATCCTTTTTAGTTTTAATGTGTTTTATGTTTGAGTTTCAATATTTGTAGTTACTTCTTTGTTCTTTTGAATGTTTTATTTTAATGGGATACATGTAACCATGGTGTAATGTGGTGTAATATGGTTGAATATAGCATAAACTTGGTATAATATGGTGTAATCTAGTGTAATCATGGTGTAATATGCTGTAATCAAGGTGTGGTGTAATCATCGTGTTATCTGGTATAATCTAGTGTAATCATGTTTAGTGTGGCGTAATGTGGTGTGATCTACGATATTTTGGTCTAATTTAGTGTGGTGTAATGTGGTGTAATTTGGTGTACTATGGTGTAATGTGTAATCCACTGTAATCATGTTTAGTGTGGTGTAATGGCAATTGCACAAGGCAAGGATCATGTGTAAGATCTCCATTGAGAGTGGTACTCAAGGAAATGTGGGATTCCTGATGTCAGGTTGAGATTATCCAAGAGCCAATCTTGGGGTTTTGATGTATTGCAGACGATATTGTGCAATTAAGAATGCCAAATTTTGAATAATACTGCAAGTATGGACGAATAGACACTCAATCAGATGCTCAATAATGCAAACAAATTGAAGTGCCTATCACTATGGAAACAGTGCCCGAGTGAAGTTGGGATGTTATTACAAAAAAGTTGGGAAGGTGACTTCTTGGCTTGCAAAATGAATCGATGAAGACTACTCCAAAATAATGAAAAACAAAAAGAAAAAAACTATACAACGTATGGGTTTTGCTAAGAAGCAAGAGCTCTAGTTATTCGCGAAATGAAAACCAAAAAATGACAACTATACAGCAAACAACTATAAAAATAAAAAAAATAACACTATAAAAAACGTATGGATCTGTGAATGTAATAGTAAACATCCTCCTCCTTGACATTGTATTTGAGGTTCATACTTTAGTCTTCACTTGCCCTTGCAATGATATGTGAGAAAGGCATGATGTAATCAAGTGTTCTCTCCAATAGTGTTGAACCTTGCAAGATCCAACCTACAAGAAATGGTGAGGTTCCTAAGTCACCATCATCGACTAGATCCTCGTCCTTAGAAAAATTGAATGCCTTATTGTGTTCCTTTGGCCATAGTAGTGTCCCCTCAAATTCATTAGTGCTCATCTTTCCTTGTATCCAATTGTGGGTTATCTCTGGAAATCTAAGGGATCCTATTTAGACACTTCCTTCCTTCATCATTATTATCTTCGTGTACCTTGGACTTCTTACGCACTCTATGATCCCTTATAAGTTTTTTGAGCCCAATCAGTTATGTGGTCTCTTTGGGTTTATGTGTAGTAGAAGCGATAGTGTAGCACTGTGGAGATTCCACCCCCATCCATTCCACTAGCTCATCCTCATGATCAATGGTACTGAGCTCCTTCCATTTTCATGGAATTAGTTGCTCCTCGTGTTGTATGGTCTGGTCCATCTTCCATGTGTGCGTGCTTCATGGCGTGGTCGTCTTGTATCCACATTAAATTGGGTATCCACATATAAATATATACAAACACACATCATTCACACATTTTCCGTATACACATTACAAGAACATCATCACACATTTGTTAATGCTCGTTTTAATGCGTTTTTATAGGTATAATAGAGAGAAATCAGTTACTGATAGATAAATAGAAGAGATTTAAAATATCACCACAAAATCAAAACCAGAGAGTTCAGTTCTTCCAAAGAAATCCTTATTTTCTTAGAAATCAATCTTGGTAGGGAATTATTCTTTGAGTTGATCTTTTGCACAACCAACCTATTAAGATCAAGCATCGATAGGAAGTTTCTACAGATCTCTCCAACTTGTTCATATCCTTCTTTCTCCGTTTCCAAGAAGCCGAGAAGTAGATGATAGAGGAGATAAGGAAAGTGTTAACTACCATCACTCTCCCTGCCCCATTAACTCTAGTTCCCTTATAGCAAAGCTTGTTGTCAAGCTTTTCAAGAACCCGATTCGAATGGTGACTCAAATTAACCTTGAAACCCATCAAGTTAGCAAACAAGTGGAAGAATTGAAAATATGGAGGCTCCTAGCATCCTTGGACTCTCAAAATTTGTGGGGGTCACTCTCGAAGCATCTTGAAAGAGGATTGATAATGATTAATGCTTAACACGGATACTACACAAGGGATGTGAAGGCAAAACCAATAGTGGGAGACAATACTTGTTTCATTCAATTAAAAATCATTGGTGTCATTGATAAAAGGTCTAAGAATCATTTGATCATGACCATTTTGGAGGGAGATGACCCCAAATATGCCCTAAATGCATTTCATTTCTAAAATGCAACTAAGACCATTAGCAGTGATGGCAAAGAGTAAAGGCAACAAGGACAGTCTTATAAGATAGCATGTTTTAAGAAGATAATCGAGGAGAGTTGGACATTAATCATGATCTGATTTGAAGCCTTACCTAGAACTATGGAGGCCATTTTGAGGAATTTAGGACCACAAGCAAGGTCCTTGAGGGATTAAAGAATGAAATCCAAATTTTAGTATGTCACAATCTCTATGAAAATCTATGTTGAGACGGAAATTATTTTGGGAAGATTCATTCACATACTCTAAGCCCTCCCAAATATCAATGATGGATTCAAGGATGGATATGCCTTTGATGAGGCCTTTCTCATCCTCATGGATCTATGAACAAAGATGTCCGGCAATGCACTTGGATAGGATGTTAGTGAATACTTTGTAACCAATCTAGAACATGGTAATAGGTCACTTTTTTTAGTTCCACTCATGTTGTCTTCCTTGCGGATGATATTTTTCATGCTTTCATTCAATAATCTCGGTCGAGCACAAAATATAAGAGCTTCCCACCAGACTAGGCAAAGCTGGTTCACCAAAACATCTATGAGGGCTTGAAAAACTCGTTAGTAAGGCCATTCTGACCCATGTTTTTTCCTTTTGGGAAGGGTGTCAATAGCTCGTTGGACGTAATGAAGATTCAGGGCGAATCAAGAAAGTGTGCAATGCCTTGAAGGATCTTTTTTTGATCTAAAGTTCAAGATGAGGGTCGTGGAATCATGCCTTTGAGGAGAAAGGGCATTATACGTGTCAAAAAGATGAGCGAAGTAATTGACAGTCACCTTGCAATTATCGGTTTCCAAAGAGCACTCAATGCCAATATTTTCAATCAATATAGGGGAGGATTGATCATGAAAGGCCTCTTGAGGAGAGAAATATTTCTGAAAGAACGAAGGCAAAAGAGAACACCATAGAATCAACATGGAACCAGATATCTTTCCATCTTCCTACTCAAAGGCTTGAAAGACATCACAATGGGGTAGTGGTCATAAAATCCAACATCAAATCTTTTCAAGAGGGAGGGGAGACCCAAGTGATCGTTTATGGTTTGAGAAATGTAACATTTTTCAAGCTTAGCACCCTCGAAACGATCAACACCTAATGCAAGGTTCGACTAGGAAAGCCCATGGTAGTCCTTGACCTCAACCAAATCTTTTTTTGTCCCTTCCATAATGTGTCCTTTATTGCTCCCATCTATTTGAAAGCACATTCACCATGTCATAGTCAATACATTGAACAATATATGAGTACAAAGGTTCCAAATACTACCACATGTCAATTCTCTCAAAATTGTGGTTCAAGAAATACAAAAAAGCGATGGTAAATGGGCGTGACCAAACAAAAGAAGCCACAATCGATTTATGTCTCGGGTTTGGAGAGGATCCCAAAAAGGTAGAGGACCAATGGTTTGTCCCTTTGATCTCTAGATTCTTATCCGATCGCAAAGGCATTGCTCTTAGCGGTGTTATATAAATTGGGCTTGGTGTGTCGAGTCTCTCTAATCTTTTTCATTTTTGATAAGGTTTTCTCTATAATAGGGACCTCAACCACCAGGTTCATGGTATCTTCTCCAGTTATCACTAACAGCTACACCGCTTCTCTCTCCACCTTTCTTTTCCTTATTGGCTCCCTTTCTTAAAAAGAACTTCTTAATTCTATGGTTGTGCATACCACAATAAAAGCATGCAAAAGGGCCTCCTCACCTATATGGATCTTGATCAAGGAGTGGATTTCCTTGTTCATATCAAGAGAGAGAGAGGGGAAGAGATGAACACAAGTAGCAGACCAATTAGAGGAGGGAGAGATAGATAGAGAGAGAGACAGACAGACAGCGAGAGAGAGAGAAAGAGAGAGATTACAAAATCAAACAGAGATTGAGGATGAAGGATTTGGAGAGATTTAGAGAGAGAGAGAGATAGAGAAAGAGGGATTTAAAGAGAGAGAGAGAGAGGGAGAGAGGGAGCGAGGTGTTTTGACAGGGATAGGGGTTGGCAAAAGAAGAACCCAAAGAGGGGAGAGAGAGAGAGAGAGAGAGATGGATTTAATGAGAGATAGAGAGAGAGAGAAAAGAGAGAGAGAGAGAGAGAGAGAGAGAGGTGTTCTGACAAGGACAGAGGTTGGCAAAGATGGACCAACATGGAAGAAAGAGGAATCCAAAGAGGAAAGAGAAAGAGAGAGAGAGAGAGAGAGAGAGAGAGAGAGAGAGATATTCCAGAATCAAATAAAGATGGACAACGAAGGATTTGCAGAGACAAAGAGAGAGAGAGAGAGAGAGAGAGATACACAGAGAGAGAGAGATTTATATACTATATTTTTATAATGCATAGTTTTTTTTATAGAAAGATGTTTTTAATATTGTTTTTTATCAAATATATCATTTGGTTTTTGCTAGTAATGATTGACCAATTTTCTTTATTTTATTTATTTTTTATTTTCTTATTTATTTAATTTTTACTTATATTATTTAGAAGATTGAAAAAAAAGAATACAACTAGCTAATTAAATAAGAAACATAAAATTAGGAGCTAGAAAACTCAAATAACTAAAATAAAAGAAGAAAAGGAAATATGTATATATGCTTATAAATAAAAAGAAAAAAATAATTTACTAATTAATTTTTGAAGAAAAGAATATTTGTATAATAAATAAAAAGAAAGGAAAAAGAATAATAAGAATGTTTTGTTTTAACTATGAGAGTTTTTTTTGTTTTTTAACATTACCAATGTGATAACACTTTACGAATGATCTTTTTCATAGGTTAATGAGCATTGGGGAAATAGAAGACTTTGAAGTGCTTAGCAGCAACAACATCGTGATGATTGGGCTCTCTTCATGTAGCAGAGTTTGATGACTAGAGCTCTCTGCTTGACGCAGAGATTGAAGTTTGGAGATCTTTGCTTGTTGCAGAGCTTGAAGATTGGAGAGCTCTACCTGTTGTAGAGTTTGAAGACAAGTGATCCTTGGAAGGAAATCGTCTTTTCCTCCAAGCATATGTTTTAGGGGCTATCTAGATCCCCTGATTTTTTTATTATTTATATCACAAAAAACAAAATTGTTCATACATTGTATTTCCTCATGGACAGTAGCAATAGTCATATTCCTTTACACTCTATATCTATTGCAACTTCTTTTTCCTCAGCTACTTTGACCCCTCACGTAAAAGTTGATCACATTTTGTTCATCCATGAATTTCTCTTAGCTCCTACCGCTCGAGTAAACCTCGATCATGTTCCATTCATCCTAGAATTTCTCTTACCCCAACCATGTAATTCTTTTTTTTCCCTTCAAGCACAGGCAAAGGTTTGTGGACTGACTTTGAAGTCACCTAGCATTCATCGCCACTTGCCAGATGGACGACAGTCTTCTGATTGCATCCCTTCCTTCCCCACAATGCATCCCTTACCAGTCTTCTGATTGCATCCCTTCCTTCCCCACAATGGTGAGGATGTAATCGATCTTATTCTTACCCTTGCCTAATGAATTAACCATAGGGTTATCGAGCCTACCCGTGTTGAACAACGAGTTGAAAAGGCTAGTGAAATGGGGACTCAGAATCTCTTGCAATAGACAGCTTGCCTTCACAATGCATGCATCCTATAGCACTATTTCGAGGAGGTAGGCTTTCTTTTCGACATTTTTCTGTGTTTCCTTGTACTCTATAAAAAAGAATAGAAAAATAAATAAACATTTATGACGTTGCAGCCTTTTACCTAGAAGAAACAAGGATTGATTGGATTTCTATTGATGAGCTCTCACCAAATTATTCACTTGGGAGGTGCTGGAACGAAGCGCGGCGATGGTGACGGAACGACAAAGGTGACAGAGCTCGCCGACAGAATCTCCTTCAACAGAGCTCGCCGACATAAATCTGCTACCGATAGAGCGCAACATTGGCGGCGATGGTGAACGACAGGGAAACGCTAAACCTGGAGCGTGCGCTTTGATACTGATCTCAAATATCTGAAAGAACAGCGGGACTTCGAAGGTGTCGGCGAATGCTCGCATAGTCCTTCCATCATGTGGACCTTGGTAGGTATGGCGGAGCTTGAACTGATGTTGAAGGAGCGCTGCCGGCGCATTGGACATGTCTCTGGCAACGACACCACATGCTGAGTGTCGCGACACGCTGAAGGGCCTATCGCGATACTCCACCCCTGCGATTCCCGAGGCGCTTTTCGCGACACTCCTCTCTGGGCCTATCGGGATACTTCATCTCTGCGATTCCCGCGGCGATACTCCACCCTGAGTATCGCGATACTTCTTATGTGTGCCGTTCCTCGTGGACTTTCTCCGCGTTAATACTTCTTCCGTGGGCCCGTCCTCGTGGCCGTTGTACAACGCTTTTACATGGGACTCTGAGAGTGCGACCCTTTGAAAAGTATTACAAACTTTATTCCCAGTTCTACCAAACAAAGGAGGACAACGGTTTTGAAAGCCATTTTTCATTCGATTAGCTAAAAGAAGATGAAAAAGAGGGGAAGATAAAGAGAAAAAAAAAGAAGAAAAAAAAAAAAGAAAAAGAGAAAAAGAGAAAAAAAAAAGAGAGAAAAAAAGAAGAAGAAGTACTGTTTTCTTTGGGGGCGGGGTGCTTCCTTCTCTCGTGGGGTTTTGGGCTTTCCCTGGTGTCTCTCCCTCAGAGTGTTAGAGTTTGATCTTCTCGTTTGTCTTGCGATGTGATTGGTGGGGGTGTTGGTGGGTCTTGCCGCTGGGCATTGAAAATTAAAAGTGGTGCAAGCTCCTTCAGCCATGGATGTGGCTTCGTCCTCTCTCGTGAAAAGTAATCGGGCCCCCCCCCCTGGGGTGACCGGCACTCTGGCCGCTCTGTTGGAGGGGGGGTCATGTGCCGCTCCTGGGGCATCCGAAAGTGTTGATTCCCCCATCGTTTCCCTCAGTAGACCTGCAGTGCTGTCTGCTCAGGAGGAACTCAAGAAAGTTTGCCTCGTCGGCCAAGTGTTTGGCCCTAGGCCCCCGCTCGAAATCGTGCGACAATGGCTTCGAAAAGAGTGGTTCCCTCGAGGACTAATTGTCAGCAAATGTCAGTTCTTACCAGCAAACCACATGCTACTAGTCTTTGAAAATGAAGAGATGGCGTTCCAAGCCCTAAGCGTTGGCACCTGGCAGCTCGGTCGGACGACCCTGTGCTTATTCAGATGGTCCCCGGACTTTACCCCCGACAAATCGAAATCACTTCGGTACCCTCTTTGGGTTGAGCTCCCTAACCTCCCATACTTCTTGTACAACTTCGTGTGGGACATAGTCTCCCCTATCGGCAAGCCGTTGGCTTCACGAGAAGACATTGGTGGTCTCATCTATGAGGGTGCAAGACACTCGTTCAATGCTAGATGGCACCCACAAATCTGCATCGAGGCCGACCTCAGTTCGCCGCTTCCTGCAACGATCAAAGTGGACATGGGCGAAGGAGATGTTTGGGAGCAGGATATCACCTACAAAAACCTCCCCAACGCGTGCTTTCGTTGTGGCCAGCAAGGTCACAGGATTAAAGACTGCCCTCTCATGCAAAAAAACAAGCGATCTCAAGAAGCCTCCAAAACTGCTCAAGACAACTTTGACGTTTTGACCCACTTGACCAAGGAAGGGGAAGGCAAGGGCCTCCGCAATCCACAAGCTGATGCCGATGGCTTTACCGAAGTTAGAAGAAGAAGGAAAAGAAGTCCGAGGGCCAACGGGGAGAGGCACAACCTGCCAATTGCCCCACACAACAATCTGTATTGCAATCTAGGAGAGGAGATCAACGAGCTCGACTACCCAGGTGGGAAGCCACCTGCGGGAGACAACTACGACGAAGCCCTAGAGATCCGTGACAACAAAGAAACCCCCCAGGAGGGCTACACTACAAGTAAAGAAGATGGTTTCACTACTAATAATGAAGACAACATGGATAGTGAAAGTTCCATCATTGGATCGACGATCCCGGAAACGATGCCGAGCACAGAGCCCAATTCTCCCCAGCGGGGGGCATCCCGCAAAGGGAAACAGCCTTTGGAGTTACCCTGGAAAAGCCCCCATAAGAACCGATTTCTAAGTCGGGATCAGATCCCAGCGAAAAAGAAAGATGAAGCCAAGAGAAGAAAAGACAAGGCTCCCTCCCGCAAAGAGGGATCAATACATAAATGATTGTCATCTCGCTAAATGCTAGGGGGCTAACCGACCCCTCAAGAGCGGCCATCATTGGTCAATGGCTCCGCGACATTAGCTTAAAACTAGACATTATATGCATTCAAGAGATTAAAATTGACGGAGAAGACCTTCTGAAGCGACTCAGACAGGTTTCCTCGGCCCATGTGTGGATCCCAACAAAGCACCAGCGGGGGTCCGGTGGAACGGCTATTGGTGTTAAACAACCCTGGCTTGAAAAGCTGGAGAACTCCATTGAAGATGTAAATCACCGCTGGATTGCGGTTTCTTTTGGTGCTCCCCTCTGTGTCACTATGGTTTCTTTGTACGCCCCTAACGGGGATTTGGAGAGACTGAACACTTGGACTTCTCTTGACTCGCTTCCCCACAAAGTGCTTATATGTGGAGACTTCAACATGGTGGAGGACCCTATGGACAGATGGATGGGCAAGGGCAGGGTCATCGACAGTCGGGAGAAAGAAACGTGGGACATGACCAAACTCCACTTGGATCTGGTCGAATTCAAAGACTCGAATGGCTTTTCCTGGTCGAATCTCCAAGCGGGCGAGGATCTGAGGAAGGTTAGACTTGATAGATGCTACATCTCTCAGAGCTTTACTCAACTGTGGGGCCACCCTTCCATCAAGCAACGTACTGACCTCACCATTTCTGATCACTACCCGATCGTTATCACCTTTCAACCTTCCAACAGGATCCACAAGGCTCCGTGGTTCCATGCCAACGCTTCCACCTTCTCTCTCCCCTCCGTCCACCAAGAGATTGCCGATGTGTGGAAGGTGGCGTTCGCCTCTGGCTTGGCCCCAGCCAAGTGCTGGAGAAGTGCGGTCGACAAGTCTCGCAAGATCATGATCAGAACTAAAAAGATGCTCGAGACAGTGCGGCGGGCTCGTAGGGAAGCGCTTTACCACAGACTCTGGCGACTCGAGGAGGAAGTGAACAAAGGAAAACACCAAGCCCAGAAAGGTCTCCGAAAAATCAGAGCAGCGTTGAGATACGAGGAAGAAATACAAAGGAAAAACTTGCAAATCTTCTTCAAGGAGTGGTGGGCTGGAAAAGCCGACAAACCCACCAAAGAGATGTGCAGTATCCTTAAAAGGAAACACAACAGAGAGACGATTCCCCTACTGCTTGACCCACATGGCAATGTATGCAACTCGGAAGAAGATAATTTTGGCATCATCGAAGGGCACTTCACGAGACTCCTGGGAACCTCGAACCCCCTCTCCCACCATAGAAGGGACTGCATGGCTGCCATTTCTAGGGTTTCCCCCCGGAGAATACCACCCAACCTCCACTCCCTGCTTCATGCCTCGATCTCTGAATCAGAAATCATTGAGGTCATTGATGCCCTCCCTTTCGGTAAAAGCCCGGGACCCGACGGACTCACTAATGAGTTTTTTAAATCCTTCAAGCTGGTGGTCGCCACCCCTCTTCGGTTGGTTTGGCAAGAAGCGCTAAAATTCGGTGCTCTTCCCTCTTGTATAAATAATGGAATTATCAAGCTGATTCACAAGAAGGGGGAAAAAAACAGAATCGAGAACTCGCAGCCAATTACGATGCTCCAAACAGGATACAAGATCCTCGCCAAAGTCATTGCCAACAGACTTGCGTGCCACCTGAGATCTTGGCTTAGTGAGGACCAAAAAGGTTTCATCAAAGGCAGGTCCATCCTGGAAACCATTATGGATATTTGGGAAGGTATTCAATTTGCAAATGAGTCTAATCAAGATGTGGTCTTCCTCAAGATCGACTTTGACAAAGCTTACGATAGGCTAGAATGGGACTATATTCTGCAGTCGCTCCAAGACCTCGGATGTAGTCAGAAATTCACCAAGATGATCGCGACCCTTCTCGGCAACGCAACGACCCAAATTAACGTTAACGGCAAACTTTCGAAGGCGATCCATCTTAAAAGATCTATTAGACAAGGGTGCCCCCTTGCCCCCCTTCTCTTTGCCATCGCCACTGAGGGGCTGAGCAGACTTGTGGCTCATCATGTGGAGGCTGGCAATATCAAAGGCCTCCAGCTACCCCACGACCACAGTCAAATCATCATGAGACTTTTTGCCGACGATATGAATGCGTTCGTTCACAATGATAATACCAGCCTGGAGACTTTCTGGAGGTGTCTTCATACCTTTTGTGAGGCCTCTGGATCCAAAATCAACCACAATAAGACCGCCTTTAGGGCCATTGTGGGACATCAACCTGGCCTTCTCATTGATCATGGCTGCCAAATCATTCCGCAGGGCCAAATCTTTCGGCTGCTAGGAATCCCCTTGGGGTTTGGCGTCTCTATGGAGCAGCGATGGAACTGGGTGCTGGCCAAACTTGAAAACAAGCTCAATTACTGGAGAGGCATGCAAATCAATCTCGCTGGACGGGCGATGGTTATCAACACGTTCCTCCTCTCGTCTACCATCTATTTCCTTTCTTGCTGGAGACCGAATGAGCAAGGCCTGTCCAAACTGAATAGCATCTGCAGAAACTTTCTTTGGACGGGTGATCATAACAGAAGGGGGGTGCCTAAAATCAAATGGGCCATCTGCACCAGCCCTAGAGATAGCGGGGGGCTTGGCATCTTGGACATTGGGTGTATGGCTAACAAACTGGCTGCCAAATGGATGATTAAAGCTTGGTGCAATAGGGAGGCCTCGTGGGCCAAGCTGATCTTCAGAAACAAAAATGAGTTGGCTCTCACGGGGTCCCCGAACTGGAAAAACCTTGACATCATGACACTGCTATTCTCCCCGATACCTGTCTTCCCGAAAGGCTCCAACCTAGTCTGCTCTCTTTGGAAGGGCTGGAATAAAGTCAAAAGCTTCACAAGAATTAGTGAGGACTGGAAGTGGGCGGCCGGAATCAGACAAAACGATTCTATCTGGTTTCCGATTCATGGCATCAGGAGTGGAGCCGTGGAACACTCAAAATGCCAAGAAGTTATGGAACAAAGGATTCAAAAAATGGAAACACCTCTGGAAACATGACACCAACAGCTGGATCAGCTACGAGGATATCGACCCTCGCATAAACATCTCCTACGAAGAATGGAACACCTTGCAAAGCAGATGCCTCGCTTGGGATCGTCACAAAACCCGCCTTCTCATGGGACATGATGCTCCGAACGCGCGTGGTCTCAAATGGCACAATGGAAATAGCCTACTCAAAATCCCGAACATCAAAGAAACGACTGACCTCCAGATCAGCCTCAACAAGAAGTGGTGCCTATCTTGGACGCGGCTTCGGTGGGACATGAAATTCATGGGTATCTGGCACCCACTTATAGAGATTAAGAAGTCTGTTCTCTTATGGCAAATTCTTCATCGAGGAATTTGGACTAACCATAAGGCAAACAAAATTTGTGGGATCCCTCCGTGGTGCAAGCGCTGCCACCGTGCAATCGAAGATGTCCCACACATCTTCCTTACTTGCCCCAACTCCTACAGAATCTGGCAGACGGTTGGACTGAAAATCAGAGTTCAGAAACAGCTTAGTTGGAAACAAGTCCTTTTGGGAGAAGCGATTGGATGCTCTGCGGCTCTCTGGAACGCAATCAGAGGGGAAGTCCTGTGGAAAATTTGGCGGGAGCGGTGTGCTCTCAACTTCGGCGACCCTCCCAGGGAGTGGTCGATTGAAAAATTTCTTTTCCTCCTTGGCAAAAGGATTGTCAACAGTAAGAAATCCCCCGCCTTCAGGCACCATCAAGTCCTCCTTTTGATCAACAACAAGCTCAAACCCAAGTGGGTCCCGCATGAGGGCGACGAGAGGGTGATCAACCTTCTTTGTAATGCAACCTAGGAATCAACCAAGCTTCCCCTGCTTTGTGGGATTTGGGGGGTCCCGTGGGCACTAGTCCCCTTCTTTTGTACCTTTGTTTCTTAATTTAATTCAAGTCCGGGAGAGTAGGCTATTGCCGAACTTCCTTTATAAAAAAAAAAAAAAGAAACAAGGATTTTTCAATCGACCATTCCTTTGGAATTTGGCCAAAATTGAGAGCACATCGCTCCCTCCAAATCTTCCAAAGAGTCTCGCCCCTTATGGCATTCCACAGCCTGGATGAGCAGCCAACCGCCTCACCCAACAGCACCTGTTGCCAATTGATTTGGTTCAAGAGTCTCAATATCCGTGTCACGTGGTGCCAGATAATGCGGGACTTGGGACAATTGAAGAAAAGGTGAGCCAAATCTTCGATGCCTCGATGGCAACGCTTGCACCATGGAGGCACACCACAGATTTTGTTAGCCCTTGCATTGGGCCAGATACTCCTATGCAAGCTTTGCCACATGAGAATGGACTTTTTGATCTCAATTAGGGGGTGCCAAATACACATGAACTTTAGTTCCCATCGAAGTTTGGTCCAAGAAAGGCACCATCGCTTGTTAAGGGTGTGATGAACATCTAAGTTCTCTTTGAAGTTGGGGATTCTGGATAGTTTCTTACCATTACTCCATTTGAGGCCCTCCAGGCAAGGAGGATCGTGTCCGTAGAGATGACGGGTAGTTGAGCGTTCCCACACTAAACACCTGCCTTGAACAAGAGTCCATTCCTCGAGGGTAACTCTAAGTCTCGGGTCTAGGTCTTCAAACCTAGTCCACTCGTCGGTATCTTGTTTCCAAAGCTGTTTCCGCTGTTTCAACCCCTTGTTCCATAGCCGCTTAGCAGTTTGGAGGTTCCAAGGCTCCACCCCCCTAATGCCAGAAATCAGGAACTAGATAGAGTCATTTTTTCTTATTCCAGCGGCCCACTTCCACTCATCACTGATTCTGATGAATTTTTTGGCCTTGTTCCAACTCTTCCATAGGGAACACACAAGGCTAGAGCCTTTAGGAGACACCAGGTGGGGGGAGAACAAAAGTGTGAGGATCCCTATGTCCTCCCAGCCAGGATGGCCAACCAAGGTAAGGTCTTTCATGTTTCTGAACATCAATTTAGCCCAAGAGGACTCACTGTTTCTCCAAGCCTTGATAAACCACTTTGCCGCCAACTTGTCAGCCAACCTAACGATATCCAATATACCCAAGCCCCCCGAGTCTTTTAAGTTAATGAAATTTTCCCATTTGATTTTGGGAATCCCCCTCCTGTTGGGGTCCCCAGTCCATAGGAAGTTTCTGCAGATTCTCTCCACTTTGGCCAACTCTTTCTCCTTAGGTCTCCAACATGAGATAAAGTAAATAGTCATAGAAAGCATAAATGTGTTAACAACCATAGCACGCCCTGCCAAGTTAACTTGCATACCTTTCCAATTTGGATAGCACCCAGTTCCATCATTGGTCCATTGAAATGTCGAAGCCCATTGGAATACCAAGGAGACGGAACACTTGACCTCTAGGGATAACTTGACACCCTGATCTAACAACAATTGGGGTGGGGAGCACGAATTTCTCTAAAAGCAGTTTTAGCATGGTTGATTTTTGAACCTGATGCCACACAAAAAGTGTCAAGGCAACTCCAAAATACCTCAATGCTGTTCATATCGTTATGTACAAAGGCATTCATGTCATCGGCAAAGAGTCTCGCAATCATTTGGCTGTGATCAAGAGGTAGGGAGAGACCCTTCAGATTGCCAGCGTCCATGTGATGCTTTAATAGGGGACTGAGGCCATCTGAGGCGATAGCGAAGAGTAGAGGAGCCAGTGGGCAGCCTTGCCTAATAGATCTTTTTAAACATATGAGCTCAGAGAGCTTACCGTTAATATTTATTCTTGTAGAAGCATTTTCGAGAAGAGTGGACACTATCTTCGTGAACTTTTGACTGCATCCAAGGTCTTTTAGTGATTGAAGAATAAAGTCCCATTCCAATCTATCATATGCTTTGTCGAAGTCTATCTTAATGAATACCAGGTCTTGTGCAGACTCCTCAATGAATGCAAGGCCTTCCCAAATATTGACAATTGCTTCAAGTATAGATCTACCTTTGATAAGACCTTTCTGGTCCTCACAAAGCCATGACTTTAAATGACAAGAGATTCTCTTGGCAATAACTTTGGCAATTATCTTCTATCCAGTTTGGAGCATGGTAATGGGTCGCCAGTTTTCAATTTTGTTCTTATCTCCCCTTTTGCGAATTAATTTGATGATTCCATTATTAAGAGACTCAGGAATGGCACCGAAGGAGAGAGGCTCTTGCCACACCAAACGTAGTGGGGTGGCCACCACGTGCTTGAAGGACTTGAAAAACTCATTAGTGAGGCCATCAGGACCCGGACTTTTTCCATTGGGAAGAGCATCAATAACCTCGATAATTTCGTTCTCGAAATTGTTAGCTGCCAGTAGAGAATTCATGTTCTGTGGGATTCTAGATTGAGCTACCCTTGAGATGGTAGCCATGCAGTCACGCCCATGTGGGGAAAGAGAAGTCGAGACCCCAAGGAGATGGGTAAAGTGCTCGACGATGAAGGATCTCTTCTCAACTTCCGTGCTACATTCGATCCCATTGTTATCAACCAAGAAGGGGATGGATTCTCTAGCTTGTTTCCTTTTGAGAATGTTACACATCTCTTTCGAAGGTTTGTCGGCCTTCCCCGCCCACCACTCCTTGAAGAATATTTGAAGTTTTTTCCTTTGAACCTCCTCCTCAAATCTTAGTCTTCCCCTAATTTTCAAAAGACCTTGCTGGCATTACAAGTTACCTTTGTTCACTTCTTCTTCAAGCTGTGAGAGCCTCTGGTAAACCGTTTCTCTTCTTTTTTTCCGGATATCTCTTATAATCTTATGAGTGCTAATCAGAATTTGTTGAGCCCTTTCTTAGCTGGTTCATTACAGTAGGCAAAGGCCTCCGCCCACAGAGCAGAAATTTCTTGGTGGATAGAGGGGAGGGAAAACAACATCTGACAAGCATGAAACTGAGGAGCTTTCTGGAGCATGGGAATCGTTTTGAAAGAAAGAGTAATCGGGTAGTGGTCCGAGATAGTCAGGTCCATGTGTTGGGAAACCAAAGGACTACCCCACTGGAGGATGGTGCTTTGGTCGATGTAACATCTATCAAGTCTTGCTTTCCTCAAAGCGTCCTCCAATTGGAGATTAGACCAAGAGAACCCCTTCATGTCTTTCACCTCGACCAGGTCGAGATGGAGCTTGATTTTATCCCATATCTCTTTCTCCTGACCATCAATAATTTTCCCCTCATTATTCCATCGGTCCTCTGGAAACTCTACCATGTTGAAGTCCCCACAAATCAGAACATTGTGTGAGAGGGAATCGAGGGAAGCCCAAGTATCGATTCTATCCGCCACTACATTAGGGGCATAAATTGAGACCACAGTGAACTGATTAGGGGACCTGAAAGATGCAGCAATCCAACAATGATTTTGATCTTTAGAAGTCCAGGTCAATTTGCCAGACCAGAAGTAACTAATACCAATCGCAGCTCCCCCTGCCCCCCTAGGGTGCGTAGTGGAGAACCA
Organism: Ceratopteris richardii; assembly: GCA_020310875.1. NCBI lineage: Eukaryota > Viridiplantae > Streptophyta > Polypodiopsida > Polypodiales > Pteridaceae > Ceratopteris > Ceratopteris richardii. The sequence goes on along the minus strand of CM035430.1, from coordinate 71,562,286 downwards.
AAGGTGGTTCGAAGATGCATTTAACCTGTTTCTGGAGATCCTGTGCATCAATTTTAATCTCTTGCAGGCAGATAAAGTCGGGGTTGAGACACTTGTCTTTGAACCACTGGCCAATAATCGCCGCTCTTGAGAGGTCAGAAAAACCCTTGACATTAAGCAATGTGATTTTCATTAGTGATGGTGGCCCTCTTTGAGGGGAGGGACCCGATCTTTTTTTTCTTGTGATCTTCTTTTTTCCTCCCAACTTCTTGACTTATGATCCTACTCTTGAGGGGGCTCTTCCAAGGCATGCCCGACGGTTGTTTCCCTTTAAGCTTTGACTTTTGTTGTGGTAAGCTTGGCATGCATACCGGAAGAGAAGGACCAAGGAAGGAGCTTTCATTATCTGGGTTGTCTTCATTGCTAGTAGTGAAGCCTTCCTCTTTACTCGTGGTGTAACCTTCCTAGTTGTCTTCTTTGCTGGTCGAGCACCCAAGTGTATTATCAGCAAGGTCTTCTTCATCATCATGGTTATCCCCTGGGAAGTTGACCTCATTAATCTCCTTTTCTAGGTTACAATACATGTTATTCGAAGGAGCAATGGTCATAACGTTACGTGTTGCTAATATTCGAGGACAAACTTTCCTCCTACGTCTTACTTTGGTGAATCCTTCTGAATCCGTCTCTACAACAGGAGTGCCCTCTTCTTCCTCCAATGGAGGGGGATGACCTCGAGTACCAAGTAGAGGGAAAGGATCCGGGGCCCCATCTGGTTTAAGCTTGTTTTTGTTGGTACTTTGCTTCAAGGGGCAATCTTTGATCCTATGACCTTGGTGCCCGCAATGGAAGCACGCATTGGGCAAATTCTTGTGCGTAACCTCCTGTATCCAAATCTTACCATCTCCACAATTTATGGAGATCTTTGCGGGAAGGACCAGGTTCAAGTCTATTTCAACACAGATTTGTGGGTGCCATCGTGCATTGAAAGAATATTGAGTTTCATCGTAGATTAGCCCCCCAACATCCTCTTTTGAGGCCATCGGGCAACCGATCGGTGAAACAATTTCTCGAAGAAATCCATATAGGAAATACGGCAGATTGGGAAGCTCCACCCATAGCGGGTAGCAAAGAGGCTTTGACCTGTTCGGAACAAAATTTGGGGTCCACTTAAATAGACATAAGGTGGACCGGCCCACTTGCCAGGAACTGGCTTGCAAGGCTTGGAAGGCCATCTCTTCATTCTCGAACACTAGTAGTAGGTGATTTGCCGCCAGGAATTGGCATTTGCACACAATTAGTCCCCGCGGGAACCACTCCTTGCGCAGCCCTATTCGCATATTTTCTAGAGGGGGGCGCCATGCTAAGCCCGCCTCAACAATCATTGAAGAACTAAGAGGACAAAGGGCCGCAGCTGTCGCACGGAGCAACATTGAAGGTCCCTAGGTTGCACGCATATAGCAAACCAGAGAAGGGACGGGTGCTCCCTGCGATGGACAGGGAGTCGAGCCGTCATGAGGGACACGGACCGCGATGGACAGGGAACTTCCCGATGGACACAGAGCCCCTCAGTCGTGATGCACACGTAAGCACGACCGACACGAGGGGACGCACGATGGACAGTGAGTCGATCAGTCGCGATGGATGCAGAACCACGACGAACAAGAGGCGATGGCTTACAATAATGCCTCTTTCTTAGAATGACGACATCGACGAGTCCTCCAATAGATTCCGTCGCTCTTCAGGTACTCTGTTGCTTTCTTCATACTACAACGACGACATCCATGAAGCCTTGTGTTCTTATTCTTCTCCCATAGATTTTCGTTTCCCATAAGTTTTTTTTTTTCTTATAAAAAGGAAGTTCAGCCTTGGCCTATTCTCCCTGACATTAATTAAAATAAAGAAGAAAAGTTACACGTGAATGGGACTAGTGCCCATGGGACCCCCAAATCCCACAAAGCAGGGGACAAGTTCGGTAAGCTAGAAGGCATTACAAATGAGACGTACAAAACTATCATCTCCCTCATGCGGGACCCATTTGGGTTTCAGCTTTTTATCTACGAGGAGATAAATACAGTGGTGCCAAAATGGTGGAGATCTCTTATCTCGGGAGATTCTTTTACCTAGAAGAAACAAGGATTTCTCAATCGACCATTCCTTTGGGGTTTGGCCAAAGTTGACAGCACATGGATCCCTCCAAATCTTCCAAAGAGTAACACCTGTGGTGGCATTCCACAGCCTTGATGAGCAGCCAACCGCCTCACCCAATAGCGCCTGTTGCCAATTGATTTGGTTCGAGAGCTGCAAAATCCATGTCACGTGATACCAGATAACACGGGACTTGGGGCAATCGAAGAAGAGGTGAACAAGGTCTTCAATGCATCGATGGCACCGCTTGCATCATAGAGGCACACAACAAATTTTGTCGGCCCTTGCGTTGTACCCTTATGCAAGATTTGCCACATGAGAACGGACTTCTTGATCTCAATAAGGGGGTGCCAAATGGACATGAACTTAAGATCCCATCAGAGTTTGGTCCAGGAAAGGCACCACACCTTGTTAAGAGTGTGATGACCATCTAAGTTTTCTTTGAAGTTGGGAATTTTGGATAGTTTCTTACCATTGCTCCATTTGAGGCCCTCTAGGCAAGGAAGATCCTGTCCACTGAGAAGGCGGGTAGTTGAGTGGTCCCACGCTAAACACCTGTTTTGAAGAAGAGTCCATTCATCAAGGGAAACTCTGTGTCTCAAGTCTAAGTCTTCAAACTTGATCCACTGGCTGGTCTCTTGTTTCCAGAGCTGTTTCCACTGTTTGAACCCCTTGTTCCATAGCCGCTTAGCTATTTGGAGGTTGCAAGGCTCCACCTCCCTTATGCCGCTAATCGGGAACCATAGAGTCATTTTGTCTTATTCTAGCAGCCCACTTCCACTCCTCACTGATTTTCATGAATTGTTTGTCTTTGTTCCAACTCTTCCATAAGGAACACATGAGGCTAGAGCCTTTAGGGGACACTAGGTGGGGGGAGAATAAAAGCGTGAGGATCCCAATGTCCTTCCAACCGGGAAGACCAACTAAGGTAAGGTCTTTCAAATTTCTGAAGATCAATTTAGCCGAGGAGGACTCTCCATTACACCAAGCCTTGATAAACCACTTTGCCGCCAACTTGTCAGCCAACCCAACGATATCCAAAATACCCAAGCCCCCAGAGTCTTTCGAGCTAATACAAGTTTCCCATTTGATTTTGGGAATCCCCCTCCTATTGGGGTCCCCAGTCCATAGGAAGTTTCTACGGATCCTTTCCACTTTGGCCAATTCTTTCTCCTTAGGTCTCCAACACGAGATATAGTAAATAGTCGTAGAAAGAATAACTGTGTTAACAACCACTGCATGCCTTGCCAAGTTAGCTTGCATACCTTTCCAAAGATTTAGTTTGCTATCTAGTTTGGAAAGCACCCAGTTCCACCGTTGGTCCATTGAGATGCTGAAGCCCATCGGAATACCGAGGAGACGGAAGACTTGACCACTAGGGATAACTTCACATCCCTCATCAATCAACAGTTGGGGTGGAGTCCCATGGATTGCTCTAAAAGCAGTTTTAGCATGGTTGATTTTAGAACCTGACGACATACAAACGGTGTTGAGGCAACTCCAAAACACCTCAATGCAGATGCTATCGTTAAGAACGAAGGCATTCATGTCATCGACAAAGAGTCTAGCAATCATTTGGTCGTGACCAAGAGGTAGGGAGAGACCCTTGAGATTTCCACCATCCAAGTGATGCTTAAATACTCAACTGAGGCCATCCGAGGCGATAGCGAAGAGTAGTGGAGCCAGTGGGCAGCCTTGCCTAATAGATCTTTTTGAAGGTATGGGTTCAGAGAGCTTACCGTTGATATTTATTCTCGTTGAAGTGTTTCTCAGTAGAGCGGAGACCATCTTCCTGAACTTTTGGCTGCATCCAAGATCTTTCAGAGATTGAAGAATAAAGTCCCATTCCAATCTATCATATGCTTCCTCGAAGTCAATCTTAATGAATACCAGATCTTGAGCAGACTCCTCGACAAACGCAAGGCCTTCCCAAATATCGACAATTGCTTCAAGTATAAATCTACCTTTGATAAAACCTTTCTGGTCCTCACAAAGCCATGTCTTTAAATGACAAGAGATTCTATTAGCGATTACTTTGGCGATTATCTTGTATCCAGTTTGGAGCATGGTAATCGGCCACTAGTTTTCAATTTTGTTCTTATCTTCCCCTTTCGTGAATTAATTTGATGACTCCATTATTAAGACACTCAAGGAGGGCACCGAACGAGAGAGCCTCTTGCCATACTAGATGCAGCCGGGTGGCCACCACGTGCTTAAAGGACTTGAAAAACTCATTGGTGAAACCATCAGGGCCCGGACTTTTCCCATTGGGGAGAGCATCAATAACCTCGATAGTTTCGTTCTCTGAAATGTTAGCATCCAGCAGAGCAATCATGTTCGAAGGGATTCTAGGTTGAGCAACCCTTGAGATGGATGCCATGCAGACACGCTTGTGCGGAAAAAGAGGAGTCGAGACCCCAAGAAAATGGATGAAATGCTCGACGATGATAGATCTATTCTCAACTTCCGTGCAACATTCGTCTTCGAGAAGTTTTTTTTTTTAATTTAAATAAAGGAATTTCGGCCTTAGCCTAATCTCCTGGACTTTAATTATAATAAAGAAAAAAAGTTACAAGTGAATGGGACTAGTGTCCATGGGACCCCCCAAATCCCACAATGCAGGGGAGGAGTATGGCAAGCTACAGGGCATTACAGATGAGGCGGATAAAATTATCATCACCCTCATGTGGGACCCATTTGGGTTTCAACTTGTTGTTTTCGAGGAGATAAATACAGTGATGTCTAAACGGTGGCGATCTCTTGACTCGGGAGATTCTTTTACCTAGGAGAAACAAGGATTTCTTGATCCACCATTCCTTAGGAGTTTGGCCAAAATTGACAGCACATCGCTCCCTCCAAATCTTCCAGAGAGTCTCACCTCTGATGGCATTCCACAGCCTCGATGAGCAGCCGATCGCCTCACCCAACATCACTTGTTGCCAGTTGATTTGGTTCGTGAGTCTCAATACTCGGGTCACGTGATGCCAGATAACACGGGACCTGGGGCAGTCGAAGAACAGGTGAGCTAAATCTTCGATGCACCGATGGCAACGCTTGCATCATGGCGGCACACCACAGATTTTGTTAGCCCTTGCATTGGTCCAGATACCTTTATGCAAGATCTGCCACATGAGAACGGACTTTTTGACCTCAATTAGGGGGTGCCAAATAGACATGAATTTTAGCTCCCACCAAAGTTTGGTCCAAGAAAGGCACCATCTCTTCTTAAGGGTGTGGTGAACATCTAAATCCTCTTTGAAGTTGGGGATTCTGGATAGCTTCTTACCATTGCTCCATTTGAGGCCCTCCAAGCAGGGAAAATCCTGACCGCAGAGAAGGTGGGTAGTTGAGCGGTCCCATGCTAAACACCTGCTTTAAAGAAGAGTCCATTCCTCAAAGGTAACTCTAAGTGTCGGATCCAATTCTTCGAACCTAATCCACTGGCTGGTCTCTTGTTTCCAGAGTTGTTTCCATTGTTTGAACCCCTTGTTCCATAACCGCCTTGCAGTTTGGAGGTTCCAAGACTCCACCCCCCGAATGCCGCTGATCGGAACCAAATAGAGTCATTTTGTCTTATGCCAGCCGCCCACTTCCACTCATCACTGATTATGATGAACTGTTTGGCCTTGTTTCAATTCTTCCATAAGGAACACACGAGGCTAGAGCCTTTAGGGAAGACCGGGTGGGGGGAGAACAAAAGCGTGAGAATCCCTATGTCCTTCCAACCAGGGTGGCCAACTAAGGTAAGGTCTTTCGTGTTTCTGAAGATCAATTTAATCGAAGAGGACTCCCTATTGCTCCAAGCCTTGATAAGCCACTTTGCCGCCAACTTGTCAGCCAACCCAACAATATCCAAAATTCCCAAGCCCCTTGAGTCTTTAGGGCTAATGCAAGTTTCCCATTTGATTTTGGGAATCCCCCTCCTTTTGGGGTCCCGAGTCCAAAGGAAGTTTCTGCAAATTCTTTCCACTTTGGCCAAGTCTTTCTCCTTAGGTCTCCAACACGAGATAAAGTAAATAATTGTAGACATCATAAATGTGTTAACAACCATAGCACGCCCTGCCAGGTTGACTTGCATACCTTTCCAATGATTCAGCTTCCTATCCAGCTTGGATAGCACCCAGTTCCAGCATTGGTCCATTGAGATGTCGAATCCCATCGGACTGCCAAGGAGACGGAAGGCTTGACCGCTAGGGATAGCTTGACACCCCTGATCCACCGACAATTGGGGAGTATGTCCGCTGATTGTTCTAAAAGCAGTTTTAGCATGGTTGATTTTTGAGCCTGATGCCACACAAAAGGTGTGGAGGCACCACCAAAACACCTCAATGCTGTTTATATCGTTATGCACAAAGGCATTCATGTCATCAGCAAAAAGTCTCACAATCATTTGGCCGTGATTTAGAGGTAAGGAAAGACCCTTGAGATTGCCAGCGTCCATGTGATGTTTTAATAGGCAGCTGAGTCCATTCGAGGGGATAGTGAATAGTAATGGAGCCAGAGGGCAGCCTTGCCGAATTGATCTTTTTAAACGAATGGGCTGAGATAGCTTACCGTTGATGTTTATTCTAGTTGAAGCATTTCCAAGAAGAGTGGAAACCATCTTCGTGAACTTTTGGCTGCATCCAAGGTCTTTCAATGATTGATGAATAAAGTCCCATTCCAATCTGTCATACACTTTGTCGAAGTCGATCTTAATGAATACCAGATCTTGAGCAGACTCCTCAGCAAAAGCAAGGCCTTCCCAAATATCGATAATTGCTTCAAGTATAGATCTACCTTTGATAAAACCTTTCTGGTCCTCGCACAACCATGACTTTAAATGACAAGAGATTCTATTGGCGATAACTTTTGCAATTATTTTGTATCCTGTTTGGAGCATGGTAATCGGATGCCAATTTTCAATTTTGTTCTTATCTCCCCGTTTGTGGATTAACTTGATGACGCCATTATTCAGGCACTCAGGGAGGGCACCGAATAAGAGAGCCTCTTGCCACACGAGGCGCAGTGGGATGGCCACCTGATGTTTGAAGGAACTGAAAAACTCATTGGTAAGGCCATCCGGACCCGGACTTTTCCCGTTGGGAAGGGCATCAATAACCTCGATAATTTCATTCTCGGAGATGTTAGCATCCAGTAGAGCAATCAAGTTCCGTAGGATTCTGGTTTGAGCAACCCTTGAGATGGTAACCATGGAGTCGTGCCTGTGGGGGGAAAGAGGAGTCGAGACCCCGAGAAGATTGGTGAAGTGCTCCACGATGATAGATCTATTCTCCACTTCTGTGCAACGATCACTTCCATTGTTATCGACCAATAGGGGGATGGATTCCCTAGCTTGTTTCCTTTTGAGGATGTTACACATCTCTTTTGTTGGTTTGTCGGCCTTCCCTGCCCACCAATCTTTGAAGAAAATTTGAAGATTTTTCCTTTGAACCTCCTCCTCTAATCTTAGTCTTCCCCTGATTTTCAAAAGACCTTGTTGGCAATGTAACTTACCTTTATTCACCTCTTCTTCAAGCCGTGAGAGCCTCTGGTACACTGTTTCTCTTCTTTTTTTTTCGGATTTCTCTTATAGCCTTTTGAGTCCTGATTAGAATTTTTCGAGTCCTTTCTACCGCGTTTCTCCAACACTTAGCCGGTTCATTACAGTAAGCAAAGGCTTCCGTCCACACCTCAGAAATTTCTTGGTGGACAGAGGGGAGGGAAAACGATGTCTCACAAGCATGAAACCAAGGAGCTTTATGGAACATGGGAATCGGTTTGAAAGACAGAGTAATTGGATAGTGGTCTGAGATAGTCAGGTCCATGTGTTGGGAAATCGAAGGAATACCCCACTGAAGGATGATGTTCTAATCGATGTAGCATCTATCAAGTCTTCCTTTCCTCAAAGAGTCCCCCGATTGGAGATTTGACCAGGAGAACCCCTTCATGTCTTTCACCTCGACCAGGTCGAGATGGAGCTTGATTTTATCCCATATCTCTTTCTCCTGACTGTCAATAATTTTTCCTTTGTTATTCCATTGGTCCTCAGGAAACTCAACCATGTTGAAGTCCCCACAAATCAGAACATTGTGTGAAAGGGAGTCGAGGGAAGCCCAAGTATCCATTCTATCTGCTTCACCATTAGGGGCATAAATTGAGACCACAGTGAACTGGAAAGGGAACCCGAAAGAGGCAACAATCCAACGATGATTCCGACGTTCAAAAGTTGAGGTCACATTGCCAGACAAGGAGTGACTAATGCCGATAGAAGCACCCCCCGTCCCTCTAGGGTGAGAAGTGGAGAACCAAAGGTGGTTCGGAGAAATGCATTTAAGCCGTTTTGGGAGATCCTCTCCGTCGATTTTAATCTCTTGTAAGCAAATAAAGTTAGGGGCGAAGCACTTGTCTTTGAACCACTGGCCAAGAATCGAAGCTCTTAACGGGTCAGACAGACCCCTGACGTTTAGAGATGTGAATTTCATTAATGATGGTTGCCCTCTTTGAGGGGAGGGACCCGATCTTTTTCCTTCTTGTGGTCTTTTTTTTTCCTCCCTACTTCTTGACTTAGGATCCTACTCTTGAGGGGGCTCTTCCAAGGCATGCCGGAAGGTTGTTTTCCTTTAAGCTTTGACTTTTGTTGCGGTACTTTTATTGTATTATTTATTCTTCTTTTATGAGAGGCTTTCTACCTACCACGGAATCCGTAGTTCAGTCATGACTCATCAGTCACCTCAAAATTGAGGTCGCCGAGATGGTATGTCCATGGAAGCTGCTGAAATATGCAAAAAAAAGCTGTTTGTAGGCCTCTACCATCTTTAGTATGTCTTCGAGTCTCTCGTGACAGAAGACGTGTCCATCATTCAAGCAATCATTCAAGTACTTTTTTCATGTCCGTCGATTCATCCTCGTTCAAATATAGTCATGGTCTCTCAAATATTTTTGATGTGCAAATTAGTAGAACCAAAGCTCAATGCTCATGCACTTTCCTCCGTTCAACATGTCAGTTGTCGCCCAAAGATGACGCTTTCTTTGAAAGAATTCAAAACATTTTTAAAATTTTTTTTTTTAATAAAAGAAGTTCAGCCTTAGCCTAATCTTCTGGACTTTAATTAAAATAAAGAAAAGAAGTTACAAGTGAATGGGACTAGTGCCCATGGGACCCCCCAAATCCCACACTGCAGGGGAGGAGTATGGCAAGCTAGAGGGCATTACAAATGAGGCGGATAAAATTATCATCACCCTCATGTGGGACCCATTTGGGTTTCAACTTGTTGTTTTCAAGGAGATAAATACAATGATTTCTAAATGGTGGCGGTCTCTTGACTCTGGAGATTCTTTTACCTAGGAGAAACAAGGATTTCTCGATCGACCATTCCTTAGGAGTTTGGCCAAAATTGACAGAACATCGCTCCCTCCAAAGCTTCCAGAGAGTCTCACCTCTGATGGCATTCCACAGCCTCGATGAGCAGCCGACCACCTCACCCAACATCACCTGTTGCCAGTTGATTTGGTTCGTGAGTCTCAATACTCGGGTCACGTGACGCCAGATAACACGGGACTTGGGGCAGTCGAAGAACAGGTGAGCTAAATCTTTGATGCCCCGATGGCAACGCTTGCACCATGGCGGCACACCACAGATTTTGTTAGCCCTTGCATTGGTCCAGATAACTTTATGCAAGATCTGCCACATGAGAACGGACTTTTTGACCTCAATTAGGGGGTGCCAAATAGACATGAATTTTAGGTCCCACTGAACTTTGGTCCAAGAAAGGCACCATCTCTTGTTAAGAGTGTGGTGAACATCTAAATCCTCTTTGAAGTTGGGGGTTCTGGATAGTTTCTTACCATTGCTCCATTTGAGGCCCTCCAGGCAAGGAAGATCTTGACCGCAGAGAAGGTGGGTAGTTGGGCGGTCCCATGCTAAGCACCTGCTTTGAAGAAGACTCCATTCCTCAAAGGTAACTTTAAGTCTCGGATCTGATTCTTCGAACCTAATCCACTGGCTAGTCTCTTGTTTCCAGAGTTGTTTCCATTGTTTGAACCCCTTGTTCCATAACCGCTTTGCAGTTTGGAGGTTCCAAGACTCCGCCCCCCTAATGCCGCTGATCGCGAACCAAATAGAGTCATTTTGTCTTATCCCAGCCGCCCACGTCCACTCATCACTGATTCTAATGAACTGTTTGGCCTTGTTCCAATTCTTCCATAAGGAACACACGAGGCTAGAGCCTTTAGGGGACACCGGGTGGGGGGAGAACAAAAGCGTGAGAGTCCCTATGTCCTTCCAACCAGGATGGCCAACTAAGGTAAGGTCTTCCGTGTTTCTGAAGATCAATTTAGCCCAAGAGGACTCCCTATTGCTCCAACCCTTGATAAGCCACTTTGCCGCCAGCTTGTCAACCAACCCAACAATATCCAAAATTCCCAAGCCCCCTGAGTCTTTAGCACTAATGCAAGTTTCCCATTCGATTTTGGGAATCCCCCTCCCGTTGGGGTCCCCTGTCCAAAGGAAGTTTTTGCAAACTCTTTCCACTTTGGCCAAGTCTTTCTCCTTAGGTCTCCAACACGAGATAAAGTGAATAATTGTAGACAACATAAATGTGTTAACAACCATAGCACACCCTGCCAAGTTGACTTGCATACCTTTCCTATCCAGCTTGGATAGCACCCAGTTCCAGCGTTGGTCCATTGAGATGTCGAATCCCATCGGAATGCCAAGGGGACAGAAGACTTGACCGCTAGGGATAACTTGACACCGGTGATCCACCAACAATTGGGGAGTAGGTCCGTTGATTGCTCTAAAAGCAGTTTTAGCATGGTTGATTTTTTAGCCTGATGCCACACAAAAGGTGTGGAGGCACCACCAAAACACCTCAATGCTGTTTATATCGTTATGCACAAAGGCATTCATGTCATCAACAAAAAGTCTCGCAATCATTTGGCGGTGATTTGGCGGTAAGGAAAGACCCTTGATATTGTCAGCGTCCATGTGATGCTTTAATAGGCAGCTGAGTCCATTCGAGGTGATATCGAATAGTAATGGAGCCAGAGGGCAACCTTGCCTAATTGATCTTTTTAAACGAATGGGCTCAGAGATCTTACCATTGATGTTTATTCTAGTTGAAGCATTTCCAAGAAGAGTGGAAACCATCTTCGTGAACTTTTGGCTGCATCCAAGGTCTTTCAATGATTGAAGAATAAAGTCCCATTCCAATCTATCATACGCTTTGTCGAAGTCGATCTTAATGAATACCAGATCTTGAGAAGACTCCTCAGCAAAAGCAAGGCCTTCCCAAATATCGATAATTGCTTCAACTATAGATCTACCTTTGATAAATCCTTTCTGGTCCTCACACAGCCATGACTTTAAATGACAAGAGATTCTGTTGGCGATAACTTTTGCAATTATCCTGTATCCTGTTTGGAGCATGGTAATCGGACGCCAGTTTTCAATTTTGTTCTTATCTCCCCGTTTGTGGATTAACTTGATAACGCCATTATTCAGGCACTTAGGGAGGGCATCGAATGAGAGAGCCTCTTGCCACACGAGGCGCAGTGGGATGGCCACCTGATGTTTGAAGGAATTGAAAAACTCATTGGTAAGGCCATCCGGACCCGGACTTTTCCCATTGGGAAGGGCATCAATAACCTCGATAATTTCATTCTTGGAGATGTTAGCATCCAGTAGAGCAATCAAGTTCTGTGGGATTCTGGTTTGAACAACCGTTGAGATGGTTGCCATGGAGTCGCGCCTGTGGGGGGAAAGAGGATTCGAGACCGCGAGAAGATTGGTAAAGTGCTCAACGATGATAGATCTATTCTCCACTTCCGTGCAACATTCAGTTCCATTGTTATCGACCAATAGGGGGATGGATTCCCTAGCTTGTTTCCTTTTGAGGATGTTACACATCTCTTTCGTTGGTTTGTCGGCCTTCCTTGCCCACCAATCTTTGAAGAAAATTTGAAGATTTTTCCTTTGAACCTCCTCCTCTAATCTTAGTCTTCCCCTGATTTTCAAAAGACCTTGTTGGCAATGTAACTTACCTTTGTTCACCTCTTCTTCAAGCCGTGAGAGCCTCCGATACACCATTTCTCTTCTTTTTTTTCGGATTTCTCTTATAGCCTTTTGAGTCCTGATTAGAATTTTTCGAGTCCTTTCTACCACGCTTCTCCAACACTTAGTTGGTTCATTACAATAAGCAAAGGCTTCCGTCCACACCTCAGAAATTTCTTGGTGGACAGAGGGGAGAGAAAACGATGTCTGAGAAGCATGAAACCAAGGAGCTTTCTAGAACATGGGAATCGGTTTAAAAGACAGAGTAATCCGGTAGTGGTCCGAGATAGTAAGGTCCATGTGTTGGGAAATCGAAGGAATACCCCACTGAAGGTTGGTGTTCTGATTGATGTAACATCTATCAAGTCTTGCTTTCCTCAAAGAGTCCCCCGATTGGAGATTTGACCAGGAGAACCCCTTCATGTCTTTCACCTCAACCAGGTCGAGATGGAGCTTGATTTTATCCCATATCCCTTTCTACTGACCGTCAATAATTTTTCCTTTGTTATTCCATCGGTTCTCAGGAAACTCAACCATGTTGAAGTCCCCATAGATTAGAACATTATGTGAAAGGGAGTCGAGGGAAGCCCAAGTATCCATTCTATCTACTTCACCATTAGGGGCATAAATTGAGACCATAGTGAACTGGAAAGGGATCCCGATAGAGGCAGCAATCCAACGATGATTCCGACGTTCAAAAGTCGAGGTCACATTGCCAGAAAAGGAGTGACTAATGCTGATAGAAGCACCCCCCGTCCCCCTAGGGTCAGAAGTGGAGAACCAAAGGTGGTTCAGAGAAATGCATTTAAGCCGTTTCTGGAGATCCTCTCTGTCGATTTTAATCTTTGTAAGCAAACAAAGTCAGGGCTGAGGCACTTGTCTTTGAACCACTGGCCAAGAATCACAGCTCTTGACTGGTCAGACAGACCCCTGACGTTTAGGGATGTGAATTTCATTAATGATGGTTGCCCTCTTTGAGGGGAGGGACCCGATCTTTTTTCTTCTAGTGGTCTTCTTTTTTCCTCCCAACTTCTTGACTTAGGATCCTACTCTTGAGGGGGCTCTTCCAAGGCATGCCGGAAGGTTTTTTTCCTTTAAGCTTTGACTTTTGTTGCGATAATCTTGGAAAGCATACCGGGACGGTAGGACCAAGAGAGGAGCTTTTGCTGTCTGGATTGTCTTCATTGCTAGTAGTGAAGCCTTCCTCTTTACTCGTGGTGTAACCTTCTTGGTTGTCTTCTTTGCTGGTAGAGCACTCAAGGGTATTATCAGTGGGGTCTTCTTCAAAGTGGTTGTCCCCTGGGAAGTCGACCTCATTAATCTCTTTTTCTAGGTTACAGTATATGTTATTCGAGGGGGTAATTATCGTAGCGTTTCTTGCTATTGATCTTCGAGGGCTAACTTTCCTCCTGCGTCTTAGTTCAGTGAATCCTTCTGAATCCGTCTCAGCAACACGAGTTCCCTCTTCTTCCTCCATCGGAGGGGGATGACCCCGAGTGTCATCTTGGGGGAAAGGGTCGAGGGTCCCATCTTGTTTAACCTTGTTTTTATTGGTACTTTCTTCAGGGGGCAGTCTTTGATCCTATGACCTTGATGCCCGCACCGGAAGCACGCGTTCTTGTAAGTAACCTCTTGTGTCCCGGTCTTACCATCTCCACAGTTTATGGAGATTTTCGAGGGAAGGACCTGGTTCAGGTCTGTTTCAACGCAGATTTGTGGATGCCATCTTGCATTGAAAGAATGTTGAGCACCATCGTAGATTAACCCCCCAACATCCTCTCTTGAGGCCATCGGGCGACCTATCGGTGAGACGATTTCACGAAGAAATCCATATAGAAAGAAAGGCAGATTGGGAAGCTCCACCCAAAGCGGGTAACGAAGAGGCTTTGATATGTTCGGAACAAAGTCTGGGGTCCACTTAAAAAGGCAAAGGATGGACCGACCCACTTGCCAGGAGCCGACTTGCAGGGCTTGGAAAGCCATCTCTTTGTTCTCAAATACTAGAAGTAGGTGATTCACCGGCAAGAATTGACATTTGCATACAATTAGGCCGCGTGGGAATCACTCCTTGCGAAGCCAAGTTCTCACACTTTCAAGAGGGGGCCTAGGGCCAAACATTTGACCGATCAGGCAAGTTCTCATCAGTTCTTCTTGCTTTGCCGCCACAGACTCCTTGCATAACAAGACCACTGGGGGTGCGATGTCCGTTGGGACGGAATCCATCTCAAGGGACCCCATACCACAATTTAAACTAAAGCCACTTTTTAAAGTTTAAAGCTTGCCACACTCGCAGACTCCAACATGCACTTTAAGGTAAGGCCATGGGCACTAGTCCCATCCACTTGTAATTTTTTTTCTTTATTTTAATTAAAGTCCAGGAGATTAGGCTAAGGCCGAACTTCCTTTTATTAAAAAAAAAAGCACTTTAAGGTAAGAAGAGCTTGAGGTCCACTTGGAAGCTCTCTTCTACGACAAATCTTTTGTTTTGCTGTTTGTTTTCCTTTTTTCTTTTTTTTTTAATTTCTTAAACAGCCACACTGTCGAGTAGCTCCTCACCAAGGCGTTTTTTTTTTAAATAAAGGAAGTTCGGCCTTAGCATAATCTCCCGGACTTTAATTATAATAAAGAGAAAAAGTTACAAGTGAATGGGACTAGTGCCCATGGGACCCCCCAAATCCCACAATGCAGGGGAGGAGTATGGCAAGCTACAGGGCATTACAAATGAGGCGGATAAAATTATCATCACCCTCATGTGGGACCCATTTGGGTTTCAACTTGTTGTTTTCGAGGAGATAAATACAGTGATGTCTAAACGGTGGTGATCTCTTGACTCGGGATATTCTTTTACCAAGGAGAAACAAAGATTTCTCGATCGACCATTCCTTAGGGGTTTGGCCAAAATTGACAGCACAACGCTCCCTCCAAATCTTCCAGAGAGCCTCACCTCTGATGGCATTCCACAGCCTCGATGAGCAGCCGATCGCCTCACCCAACATCACCTGTTGCCAGTTGATTTGACGCGTGAGTCTCAAAACTCGGGTCACGTGATGCCAGATAACGCGGGACTTGGGGCAGTCGAAGAACAGGTGAGCTAAATCTTTGATGCACCGATGGCAACGCTTGCACCATGGCGGCACACCACAGATTTTGTTTCCCCTTGCATTGGTCCAGATACCTTTATGCAAGATCTGCCACATGAGAACGGACTTTTTGACCTCAATTAGGGGGTGCCAAATAGACATGAATTTAAGCTCCCATCGAAGTTTGGTCCAAGAAAGGCACCATCTCTTGTTAAGGGTGTGGTGAACATCCAAATCCGCTTTGAAGTTGGGGATTCTGGAAAGCTTCTTACCATTGCTCCATTTGAGGCCCTCCAAGCAAGGAAGATCCTGACCGCAGAGAAGGCGGGTAGTTGAGCGGTCCCAGGCTAAACACCTGCTTTGAAGAAGAGTCCATTCCTCAAAGGTAACTCTAAGTCTCGGATCCAATTCTTCGAACCTAATCCACTGGCTGGTCTCTTGTTTCCAGAGTTGTTTCCATTGTTTGAACCCCTTGTTCCATAACCGCCTTGCAGTTTGGAGGTTCCAAGACTCCACTCCCCGAATGCCACTGATCGGGAACCAAATAGAATCATTTTGTCTTATGCCAGCAGCCCACTTCCACTCATCACTGATTCTGATGAACTGTTTGGCCTTGTTCCAATTCTTCCATAAGGAACACATGAGGCTAGAGCCTTTAGGGAAGACCGGGTGGGGGGAGAACATAAGCGTGAGAATCCCTAAGTCCTTCCAACCAGGGTGGCCCACAAAGGTAAGGTCTTCCGTGTTTCGGAAGATCAATTTGGCCCAAGAGGACTCCCAATTGCTCCAAGCCTTGATAAGCCACTATTTAGCAAGGCTTGAGAGAGATACGAGCGAAAAACCAAGGCGTTGAAGGAACTCCCCCTGCCACTATTTAGCAAGGCTTGAGAGAGATACGAGCGAAAAACCAAGGCTTGAGAGATACGCTTGGCAAACACTTGAAATAGGAACGGCCACTTTTAAAGGTTAAGATGTCAAACACCAAAGCTTAAAAACTACGAGCAAAAAGGAAGGGCGAGTGAAAAAAAAGGAAGAGAGAGGGACTGTCGCGATGGGTCGACACGAGCGACGTGAAAGTAGCTTTTTTTTTTTTTCCAGGCAGCGCGAAAGTGGGCCTCAAATGAAGGTGCACCATCTCAGCATCGCGCGACGAGCCCAGAAGCACGGGGTCAACTGCCAACTCAGCATCGTGCGATGTGAAGGATCGCGATGGTGTATTCTCGGGAATCATGCCCCACGCAAGCGATCTCATGCTTCGACGAAAATCACAAAGACGATGGGCATGAGCCCCACCGTCGCGATGGGCTTCAAGCCACACCGTCGCGATGATGAAAGCAGAGGACACGATGGACTAGCTTCAACACTGCTGACGACGCAGAGACGACTACTCCTGTTATCACCACTCTACTTTACACTTTGCGATTGACTTGAAGAGTCTGCTGCCTGAAAAAGCAACGGATGGGCTCGTACGCTGTCGTCATCTGTCTTCTCTCTACCTGATCTCTGTCAGTCGGAGAGGGCATATATATATATTTTTTAATAAAAGGAAGTTCGGCCTTAGCCTATTCTCCCGGACTTTAATTAAAGAAAAGAAGAAAAATTACAATTGAGTGGGACTAGTGTCCATGGGACCCCCCAAATCCCACAATGGAGGGGAGAAGTGTGGCGACCTAGAGGGCCTTACAAATGAGGTGGATATATCTATCATCACCCTCATGTGAGACCCATTTGCTTGTTGTTTTCGAAGAGATAAATACAGTGATGTCTAAACGGTGGAGAACTCTTATCTCGGGAGATTCTTTTACCTAGAAGAAATAATGATTTCTCGATCGACCATTCCTTAGGAGTTTGGTCAAAATTGACAGCACATCGCTCCCTCCAAATCTTCCAAAGAGTCTCACCCCTGATGGCATTCCACAGGCTGGATGAACAGCCGATCGCCTCATCCAACAGCACCTGTTGCCAATTGATTTGGTGCGTGAGGCACGAAACCCGTGTCGCGTGATGCCAGACAATACGGGACTTGGGGCAATCGAAGAACAGGTGAGCTAAATCTTCGATGCATCGATGGCAATGCTTGCACCATGGTGGTACACCACATATTTTATTAGCCCTTGCATTGGACCAGATTCCCTTGTGCAAGATCTGCCACATGAGAACAAACTTTTTGATCTCAATTAGGGGGTGCTGAATAGACATGAACTTTATTTCCCATCGAAGTTTGGTCCAAGAAAGGCACCACCTCTTGTTGAGGTGTGATGAACATCTAAGTTCTCTTTGAAGTTGGGTATTCTGGATATTCTCTTACCATTGCTCCATTTGAGGCCCTCAAGGCAAGGAAGATCCTGTCCGGAGAGAAGGCGAGAAGTTGCGCGGTCCCAAGCCAAACATCTGCCTTGAAGAAGAGTCCATTCCTCGAGGGTAAATCTATGTCCCAGGTCTAAGTCTTCGAACCTAATCCACTGGTTGGTCTCTTGTTTCCAGAGTTGTTTCCACTGTTTGAACCCCTTGTTCCATAACCGCTTTGCAGTTTGGAGGTTCAAGGCACTCCTCTAATGCCACTGATCGGGAACCAGATAGAGTCATTTTGTCTTATCCCAGCGGCCCACTTCCACTCATCACTGATTCTGATGAATTGTTGGCCTTGTTCCAACTCTTCCATAAAGAACACACGAGGCTAGAGCCTTTAGGGGACGCCGGAAGGGGGAAGAACAAAAGCGTGAGAGTCCCTAAGTCCTTCCAGCCAGGATGGCCAACAAAGCTAAGGTCTTTCAAGTTTCTGAATATCAATATAGCCCAAGAGGACTCACTATTGCTCCAGGCCTTGATAAGCCACTTAATTGCCAGCTTGTCAGCCAAACCCACGATATCCAAAATACCCAGGCCCCCTGCGTCTTTTGAGCTAGTGCAGGTTTCCCAATTGATTTTGGGGATCCCCCTCCTATTGGGGTCCCCAGTCCAGAGGAAGTTTCTGCAGATTCTTGCCACTTTGGCCAACTCTTTCTCCTTCGGCCTCCAACACGTGATAAAGTAAATAGTCGTTGAAAGCAAAAATGTGTTAACAACCATAGCACGCCCTGCCAAGTTGACTTGCATACCTTTCCAATGATTCAGTTTGCTATCCAGCTTGGCCATCACCCAATTTCATCGTTGGTCCATTGTGATGTCGAAGCCCATCGGGATGCCGAGGAGATGGAAAACTTGACCTGTGGGGATAACTTGACACCCTTGATCTGACAGCAATTGGGGTGGGGGTCCGCAGATTGCTCTGAAAGAAGTTTTAGCATGGTTGATTTTTGAGTGTGATGCCACACAAAAGGTGTCAAGGCAACCCCAGAACACCTCAATGTTGTTCATATCGTTATGCACAAAGGCATTCATATCATCGGCAAAGAGTCTAGCAATCAACGGGCCATGATTTAGAGGTAGGGAAAGACCCATGAGATTGCCAGAGTCGATGTGATGCTTTAATAGGCGACTGAGGCCGTTCGAGGCAATAGCGAAAAGTAGAGGAGCCAGAGGGCAGCCTTGCCTGATAGATCTTTTTAAACGTATGGGCTCAGAGAGCTTGCCATTGATATTTATTCTAGTTGAAGCGTTTCCGAGAAGAGTAGAAACCATTTTCGTGAACTTTTGGCTGCATCCAAGGTTTTTCAGTGATTGGAGAATAAAGTCCCATTTCAATCTGTCGTATGCTTTGTCGAAGTCGATCTTAATGTATACCAAATCTTGTGCAGACTCCTCAGCAAATGCAAAGCCTTCCCAAATGTCGACAATTGCTTCAAGTATAGATCTACCTTTGGCATGCAAAGCGGGATGTCGCCTTTACTCTGTGGACGTCGAGTTTTAATGGAGGACTGAAAGTTTTAGCAGATTTGGATCCAAGCTTCGACGCCTTCTTCAT
This sequence comes from Ceratopteris richardii, assembly GCA_020310875.1. Taxonomy (NCBI): domain Eukaryota; kingdom Viridiplantae; phylum Streptophyta; class Polypodiopsida; order Polypodiales; family Pteridaceae; genus Ceratopteris; species Ceratopteris richardii. The sequence goes on along the minus strand of CM035430.1, from coordinate 71,543,145 downwards.
GCCTGAGTTTGTCTTCACGCCTGAGTTTGCATTTCAATGTTGTCCTCTGGATGAAGATGACGATGCACCTGCACCTCGAATTAGCCTGTTCTGGATGAAGACGACGATGCACCTGCACCTCGAATAAGCCTGTTCTGGATGAAGACGACGATGCACCTGCACCTGCTTGTACAATTGTTCACTCAGAGGTCAGACGAGCTCCAAAGATAAAGTTCATCAAGTTCCGTTTTCTGCTCAGGCATGTGCATGCTGCCGGCTTCCTTGGAGTTTGTTCTCCTGAAAAGTTTCACGAAACTGCGAGGAAAATGTAAATGGGTGTCTTCACTTCACCAAGGTTACATTTCCTTGGATCCCCTTCCGCTCTACAATGAGGTGTGCTAAAATTCGGTAGGAGTCAGAGCTCAGTAAGGCACGGCGATCACTCTCTAATTGATTCGCTGTCCAAGGTTTTCTTTTTTTAAATAAAGGAAGTTCGGCCTTAGCCTAATCTCCCGGACTTTAATTATAATAAAGAGAAAAAGTTACAAGTGAATGGGACTAGTGCCCATGGGACACCCCAAATCCCACAATGCAGGGGAGGAGTATGGCAAGCTACAGGGCATTACAAATGAGACGGATAAAATTATCATCACCCTCATGTGGGACCCATTTGGGTTTCAACTTGTTGTTTTCGAGGAGATAAATACAATGATGTCTAAATGGTGGTGATCTCTTGACTCGGGAGATTCTTTTACCAAGGAGAAACAAAGATTTCTCGATCGACCATTCCTTAGGGGTTTGGCCAAAATTGACAGCACAGCGCTCCCTCCAAATCTTCCAGAGAGCCTCACCTCTGATGGCATTCCAAAGCCTCGATGAGCAGCCGATCGCCTCACCCAACATCACTTGTTGCCAGTTGATTTGACGCGTGAGTCTCAAAACTCGGGTCACGTGATGCCAGAAACGTGGGACTTGGGGCAGTCGAAGAACAGGTGAGCTAAATCTCCGATGCACCGATGGCAACACTTGCACCATGGCGGCACACCACAGATTTTGTTAGCCCTTGCATTGGTCCAGATACCTTTATGCAAGATCTGCCACATGAGAACGGACTTTTTGACCTCAATTAGGGGGTGCCAAATAGACATGAATTTTAGCTCCCACCGAAGTTTGGTCCAAGAAAGGCACCATCTCTTGTTAAGGGTGTGGTGAACATCCAAATCCTCTTTGAAGTTGGGGATTCGGGATAGCTTCTTACCATTGCTCCATTTGAGGCCCTCCAAGCAAGGAAGATCCTGACCGCAGAGAAGGCGGGTAGTTGAGCGGTCCCAGGCTAAACACCTGCTTTGAAGAAGAGTCCATTCCTCAAAGGTAACTCTAAGTCTCGGATCCAATTCTTCGAACCTAATCCACTGGCTGGTCTCTTGTTTCCAGAGTTGTTTCCACTGTTTGAACCCCTTGTTCCATAACCGCCTTGCAGTTTGGAGGTTCCAAGACTCAACCCCCCGAATGCCACTGATCGGGAACCAAATAGAATCATTTTGTCTTATGCCAGCCGCCCACTTCCACTCATCACTGATTATGATGAACTATTTGGCCTTGTTCCAATTCTTCCATAAGGAACATACTAGGCTAGAGCCTTTAGGGAAGACCGGGTGGGGGGAGAACATAAGCGTGAGAATCCCTAAGTTCTTCCAACCAGGGTGGCCAACAAAGGTAAGGTCTTCCGTGGCCCAAGAGGACTCCCTATTGCTCCAAGCCTTGATAAGCCACTTTGCAGCCAACTTGTCAGCCAATCCAACAATATCCAAAATTCCCAAGCCCCCTGAGTCTTTAGGGCTAATGCAAGTTTCCCATTTGATTTTGGGAATCCCCCTTCTATTGGGGTCCCCAGTCGAAAGGAAGTTTCTGCAGATTCTTTCCACTTTGGCCAAGTCTTTCTCCTTAGGTCTCCAACACGAGATAAAGTAAATAATTGTAGACAACATAAATGTGTTAACAACCATAGCCCTGCCTTGCATACCTTTCCATTGATTCAGCTTCCTATCCAGCTTGGATAGCACCCAGTTCCAGCGTTGGTCCATTGAGATATCGAACCCCATCGGAATGCCAAGAAGACGGAAGACTTGTCCGTTAGGGATAACTTGACACCCCTGATCCACCAACAATTGGGGAGTATGTCCTCTGATTGCTCTAAAAGCAGTTTTAGCATGGTTGATTTTTGAGCCTGATGCCACACAAAAGGTGTGGAGGCACCACCAAAACACCTCAATGCCGTTGATTTATGCCGCAGTCATTACTCTACTTTTAGCTTCATTTATAGCATACTTTTTTCTACGTACTATATATTATTTTTCATCCACGTCCCATAGGCAGGTTGGTTTGGCACTAGCCTAGCCTTTTGATGCTGAGGTCTTGCTTTCAACCTCCGGCCTGGACATCTAATGGCTTTAGTCAGTTATAACTTTGTCTAACCTCTATTTTGTGGGATACGGGAGGTCCCGCAAGTACTATGCCTACTCACTTTTAGAGTTGTTTTATCAAAGTTAAAGCTCTAACAAATATGTGGTTGTCGAACCTCCATTTTTCATATATACCATAAGCGCTTGGAAGAGGGACGTTATCAGCAGCTTTTTCCAATGGTGGTTGAAGTAGGAACCTTGTTGGTCAAGCAAAGGTATTACTATCTACTCTATTATTTATAGCTATAAAAGGTGATCTCTCTCTCTCTCTCGTTTTGTTTATTTTTTTTACAGTAGGCAAGAGGAACCTACTAGAACCTTTTGGCGAATCTTCCTCCTGTCACATAAAGTACACAATATATTGATTTTTACAGTAGGCAAGAGGAACCTACTAGAACCTTTTGGCGAATCTTCCTCCTGTCACATAAAGTACACAACCCACCATCGATTTTATAGTTCTTTCCTTTGCTACAAGATTGGATCTATACTTGAAGCAATTGTCGATATTTGGGAAGGCCTTGCTTTTGCTGAGGAGTCTGCTCAAGATCTGGTATTCATTAAGATCGACTTCGACAAAGCGTATGACAGATTGGAATGGGTTTCTTCTTGGAGAATGATCAATTAGGCAAGGCTGCCCTCTGGCTCCTTTACTTTTCGCTATCGCCTCGAATGGACTCAGTCACCTATTAAAGCATCACATGGACGCTGGCAATCTCAAGGGTCTTTCCCTACCTCTAAATCACGGCCAAATGATTGCGAGACTTTTTGCTGATGACATGAATGCCTTTGTGCATAACGATATAAACAACATTGAGGTGTTTTGGTGGTGCCTCGACACCTTTTGTGTGGCGTCAGGTTAAAAAATCAACCATGCTAAAATCGCTTTTAGAGCAATCAGCAGACCTACTCCCCAATTGTTGGTGGATCAGGGGTGTCAAGTTATCCCTAGAGGTCAAGTCTTCTGGCTCCTTGGCATTCCGATGGGTTTCGACATCTCAATGGACCAACGCTGGAACTGGGTGCTATCCAAGCTGGATAGCAAGTTGAATCATTGGAAAGGTATGCAAGTCAATTTGGCAGGGCGTGCTATAGTTGTTAGCACATTTATGTTGTCTATAACTATTTACTTTATCTCATGTTGGAGACCTAAGGAGAAAGACTTGGCCAAAGTGGAAAGAATCTGCAGAAACTTCCTTTGGACTGGGGACCCCAACAGGAGGGGGATTCCCAAAATCAAATGGGAAACTTGCATTAGCCCTAAAGACTCAGGGGGATTGGGAATTTTGGATATCGTTGGGTTGGCTGACAAGTTGGCGGCAAAGTGGCTTATAAAGGCTTGGAGCAATAGGGAGTCCTCCTGGGCTAAATTGATCTTCAGAAACACGGAAGACCTTACCTTAGTTGGCTATCCTGGTTGGAAGGACATAGGGATTCTCACGCTTTTCTTCTCCCCCCACCCGGTGTCCCCTAAAGGCTCTAGCCTCGTGTGTTCCTTATGGAAGAATTGGAACAAGGCCAAACAGTTCATCAGAATCAGTGATGAGGTTAAGTCGGCGGTTGGGATAAGACAAAATGACTCTATCTGGTTCCCGATCAGTGGCATTACGGGGGTGGAGTCTTGGAACCTCCAAACTGCAAAGCGGTTATGGAACAAGGGGTTCAAACAGTGGAAATATCTCTGGAAACAAGAGACCAGCTAGTGGATTAGGTTCGAAGACTTGGATCCGAGACTTAGAGTTACCATTGATGAATGGACTCTGCTTCAAAGCAGGTGTTTAGCATAGGACTGCTCAACTACCCGCCTTCTTTGCGGTCAGGATCTTCCTTGCCTGGAGGGCCTCAAATGGAGCAATGGTAAGAAGCTATCCAAAACCCCCAACTTCAAAGAGAACTTAGATGTTCACAACACTCTTAACAAGAGATGGTGCCTTTCTTGGACCAAACTTCGGTGGGAACCAAAATTCATGTCTATTTGGCACCCCCTAATTGAGGTCAAAAAGTCTGTTCTCATGTGGCAGATCTTGCATAAAGGTATCTGGTCCAATGCAAGGGCTAACAAAATCTGTGGTGTGCCACCATGGTGTAAGCGTTATCATCGATGCATCGAAGTCTTTGACTACCCCAAGTCCCCTGCTATCTGGTGTCACGTGACCCGAGTATTGAGACTCACGAACCAAAACAATTGGCAACAGGCGATGTTGGGTGAGGCGGTGGGCTGCTCATGGAGGCTGTGGAATGCCATCAGGGGTGAGAATCTCTGGAAGATTTGGAGGGAGCGATGTGCAGTCAATTTTGGCCAAACTCCTAAGGAATGGTCGATCGAGAAATCCTTGTTTCTTCTAGGTAAAAGAATCTCCCGAGATAAGAGATCTCCACCGTTTAGACATCACTGTATTTATCTCCTCGAAAACAACAAGTTGAAACCCAAATGGGTCCCGCATGGGTGTGATGATAGATTTATCCGCCTCATTTGTAATGCCCTCTAGCTTGCCATGCTCCTCCCCTGCATTGTGGGATTTGGGGGGTCCCATGGGCACTAGTCCCGTTCACTTGTAACTTTTTTTTCTTTATTTTAATTAAATTTCAGGAGATTAGGCTAAGGCCGAACTTCCTTTTATGAAAAAAACTTTATATTTCTTTCGTTTGCTACAAGATGGATATTGCCTTATGGTATCTATGGAGAGAGAGCACTTATATTTCTTTCCTTTGCTACAAGATGGATATTGCCTTATGGTATCTATGGAGAGAGAGCACACATTCTGTTGCACATTTTGATTAGTCAAAACCAAAAGGTCTTCAACAGTGGCAAAAAAAAAGTTTATGTTCACTTTCATGCATGGCATGGGATTAGCAACATTGGACTCACGAGTTTACACTCCATGAAATAAGCTTTGCTACGAGAAGTGCAGCATTCTTCTACTCTCAACGAGTATTCTCCAGAAAAATGGAAGAGACCCTCCTCTTTCTATGTATTCAGTGGACAGATTTTGCCATGGTTTTCTCCATCAATTATTCATGTTCTTTTGTTAGTCTAAATCCTTGTTCTTATCTTTGTATATGGAGAATTTCGCTTTGCCATAGTCATTCCTCTGAGATGCCTCTTTTATGTAACTTTGTATTGATTAGGATTTACCTTTTACGTAGATGATTGAATTTGAATTCAAACTTTGGCTCCAAGTACAACTATAAAAAAGGGATCAAGAAGACCCGCGTGTATCTCGAGCCTATGAAATCATTTTGAAGGACATTCATTGTGAAGTGAGAGCTCACCTCATAGCTCTTTCACCTCTCACACATTGAGCAATGTATAATTTCCAATGATGTTGCATTTGTATGTGATTTAATACATATATGATCATTACATTCTGATTTCGTTTCTGTGTTATAATTCCATCAGAATAGTGATCTTCTCAGAACTTGTTCTCAGTGTATAGTTGATCATTTGCCATGATTTAAAGCATGATAGATTCAACATACTGTCTGTTACATGCTTACACAATTTCGTTATCATTGCTTCTCGAGATCGTGAAATATTAACATATCTTTGCTCACTTTTTTCGCAAAACAAGATAAACTAAAAAATGAAAATTACATGATCCTCTCAATTAAGGGTAGAGGAAATCTCATGTCACACTTACTTATAGAGACATCTATAAACATCATTGCGTTTCTGATAGGGGGTACAAAATTCTCTGCATTTAAGAGACTTATGACTTCTCAGTTGAATGAGTATCCGCACAAATATGATAAAATTTTCCAAGTTTTCCCTCATGAGTTTGCAACTTAAGAAGACATGGCTTTTGGTTTCTAGGAGTCCATATACTTTACATATCCAGTCACTGATTTTTTTTTTCAAGATCTCTCTCTCTCTCTAGAACATATGACATCATGTATTATCAGCCATTGTAAAGTGTTATGTTTGCATTCCAATAGAGATAGCCAAATATATCTGATTCTCTCAATCTATTGATGAGATTTCCATTGAATCGTCCACCCTTGGCAAGTTTTTGGAGTACAAGCACTCATAACTGATAATTTCTTGACTTCCTTATTTATGTAGGAAACACAATTAGAGAGCTTGATTAATGTCTTGTTATTTCGAGAATTGATGTTGAGAGAGATATATTTTATTATGATTTCTTGTAGGCTTCCCATAGAGAGTTGAAGCTTAACAATGTTTTAATTAAGAAGTCGCCCAATATCTAGATGGACAACATGAGTCCATCTTTTGAAGCTAACTTTTGAAGCATTCAATTACTTTTGCTTCATAGTTCTAGCTAAAAGCATGTGTAGGAGTGCTCACCAAAATCCCTTTTATGGGCCAATCAAAATACTTACTACTCTAAATCTTACCTGGGACTTATAAATATCAATCGGTTTCAAAGAGCATAGGCTGTTTTCATACCATTTTTTTAAGGCAAACAAATAAGAATGTACTTAAAGTTTTTAAAGGTGCTTATCTTAAGCATTAACAAAAGAATGTGATTTTCATGCACTCCAATCATCAAAAAATCATTCCATACACCAAGATAAAATCTCAAATAAAAGATGCATGATGCTTTATGCATGAAGTAGATCTCTTCTCGAATACAATGAATAAAAGTTTGAGCAAATTCAAGGTGTAATCAACCTATCTATAGTCCTTTCATACTAAGAGAATTAAAGAAAAAGACTTCAAATTTTAGTATCAAAACTTGAAAGCATTCCTCAATTTTGAAGTACACCTTCAACCCTACAAAAAATATGCATAAAGAGACTAGATAGAAGCAATATGAGTTTCATCATGAAAGTTCCATAATATTTAAGGTAGGCTTAGTACACCTCATGCTTTCTCCATATATATATATATATATATGATGACTTATTTTTGCTCAGCTTTTCCATATTTATAAAGCATCACCAAATGAAGACTCTTGAAGTGGACAACCTTGAATGTGTATGCACATCAATGCAGCTAGATTTTTTATATCAAGAGAATTCCATGGATTTGTCTTAATCAGATTTGGGGCACTAAAGCCCCTTTCACATGTAGTATTATTTATCCATGGAAGCATAGAGATATGAACTAACCTTAATAGCATTGGATAATTCCCACAGGTAGTAGAGTTTCTACCAATAGTAGCTCAGGTGTCCCTTAACAATAATTTGGTACAAAAATAGGAGACTTAAGTGTCCTTTTTCCGATAATTTTCCAAAAAATCACACACCTTCTACAAAGAAAAGTTGACAAAATCCTATACACACATCTTAACTATAATTCAAAGGTCAATGAAAATCTAGAAGATACATTAAATAATGTTTTGTGTTCATGTTAATAGCCTCTCAAGATGCTATGGTAGTGAATAGGATGAAAATTCCTAATTTAATGTGATTTTTAACAAAAGAAAAAGTCTATTATATGAAAGAAAATATTATACACATTTCTTCAAAGATAGAGCATAATATGAACCTGAAACTCACTTAGAATAACCATTTTCAAGCCAAATAAAATCAATTATTCTGACTTCATACACCAAAAACAACGACTCATCCTACACATGGTTCAAACCAACCTATGGGAATCCACAAAGGTGTACAAATATGCGACCAATAAAAAAGGTATGAAGACAACCAAGGTATTACATGTAAAATCAAGTACTATGACTTGAGTTACGAAAAAAAAACTAAAGCCTACATATATGACTCAAAAGAATCTATGGATGTTGGACATCATCTATGGTGTACACGTTCAAGTTACCAACCAAAAAATGTGTGACATAACAAACCAAGGCTTACACATACAAGGCTAAATAATTTATGGAAATCCAAAAAAACATTGAAAATTCTACATATACAATCATGAATAGTTTGTTGACACATAACAAAGCATGTATGTTTATGGAAGAGATTCAATTTCTTTGCATGACCAAGAAAATAAGCGATCAAACAAGGTATACACATAAGTGAACTACCAATATGTGAAAATCAACCAACTTTTTCACATCTTTGTACACCAAACAAAGTAGATATATGTGTTGATACCAATCAATATATGCACATACAAACATTAACATCCAATTGAAATAATGCCAAAGTAAAAACATTTAGCTTGATATCCAATAAAGAAAACTATTCTTACCAAAGAACAAGAGTCACGTAGACATAGAATCAAAAGAAAGTATAGTTTTAACATATTTAATAAAAATAATTTTTTTTGGCAGTTTTTATATGCATAAACACATAATCCTATGTCCACACATACTAAAAGTGATACTCAAAAGTCTTTGATGTAGTCTTCAATATCATTACAATGATAAGGATAATGTAAAGTCTTTGATGTAGTCTTCAATATCATTACAATGATAAGGATAATGTGAAAACATTTCATCATTTCCATCATGGATGTGATCTTCAATTTTTCAAATGAAATATGTATGCCAACCTTTTAATTCTCCTCACAATCACCATTGCCTATGACATATTTTTTGACAAGATAAAGAATGCGCAAATGGCATGAAAGCATGTTTTGGAATGTTTAATACTTAAAATAACATCTAAAAACTTCCCTTTTTGTCACAAGAAAGTTCCAACAGGTTTGCACTATTTTGAACTATCTACTTGCAGCCTTAATTAGTTCTCATAATAATGTACTTTTATTTTATTTCTTTTTCTTTTATAAGGGGCTTTCTACCTACCACGAAATCAGTAGTTCAGTGGTCAGTCACCTCAAAATTGATGGCATAAATGTAAAAATTATGGTTTCAATAAATGGGAGGATCTGTTGAGAAATGGGCAAGTGATTGAGGATAGTCACATTTTGAATGCTAATGACCTGTCTATGTCCTGCAAACAGATAATCAAAGAAAGGAAGCTGCAGCTGCTGAGTATGAGGGCAGAAAATCTTTGGGACAAATTTATTGCCTTGTCTGTGGTGGCTCAGGACATGTATTCTTGCTACAAGTCTTCCTACACCAGCATCCTTAGCATTTGTGGTCGATTGAATAAAAAATGGGGCCTGTCCTGGAACTACCATCAATGGAGGTACAGATTTCAAAGCATCTGGGCTTACCCAATGGCTAACAAGCATTCCTGTCTCCTATGGCTGATCCTGCACAAAGGAGTCTAGACTGGGAGCAGAGCTAGAAAATATAATATTGATGCAGGAGTGTGTAAATCTTGTGGCAAGGTTGAAGATTTGGAACACTTGTTTTTTAAGTGTAAAGACAGTATGACCTTTTGGAAAATCATACAACTCTATTGCCAGACTGCTGGGATCTATTCTCTAGGAGTCAAGGAGCTGCTTATTGGAGAAACTTACAGGATGGACATTGCCTTGTGGCAGATTGTGAGGGCTCATATGCTTTGGTACATGTGGAAAAGCAGAAACAGCAAGCTTTTTGATAGAAATGGAAAAAGTTTTCTTTTTTCCTGCCTTATTGGAATGAGAAGAATTGCCTACATGTGTAGCAATATTCCCCTCAATGAGAAATTACTAGATAAGAATCCCTTGTATATTGTCAAAAAGTACCCTTGTAGTTCATGGAAGAACAAATTGCTCCAGATTTACTCTAGGGACAGAAACAATATGATCAGTTTCTTTAACTGGTATATTAGGAACTATTTGATGTAAGTGTGTGCTGGCTTGGGCTCTCTTGGCCCATTGCCTTTGCTCCTGTTTTTCTGAGATGTTCTCCTCCTAGGAAATTTTGTGGGAGTTGCTCTTGTAAATTATTTTCCTGCATCAATATTATACTTTCTGTTTGTGCTCAAAAAAAAAAAAAAATTGAGGCAGACGAGTGGTATGTCCATGGAAGCTGCTGAACTATGCAAAAAAAAGCTGTTTGAACTTTGTAGGTCTCTACCATCTTCTTTGCCATCTTTAGTATGTCTCCGAGTCTCCCGTGACAGAAGACATGTCATCATTCAAGCAATCATTTTAAAGTACTTTTTTCGCGTCCGTCGCGTCATCCTCTTTCAAATATTTTTCTATATATCACAGTAGTCTGAGACTAAGCTCTCAGTAGTCAGTGGTCACGGTCTTTCAAATATTTTTGATGTGCAAATTAGTAGAACCAAAGCTCAATGCTCATGCACTTTCCACCGTTCAACATGTCAGTTGTCGCCCGAAGATGACGCTTTCTTTCGAAGAATCCAAGACATTAGTTTATTCAAGGCTGGCGTTGATTTATGCCGCAGCCAGTACGCTACTTTTAGCTGCATTTATAGCATACTCTTTTCTAGTTACTATATATTATTTACTTTTGGTCCACATCCCATAGGTGGGTTGGTTTGATACTAGCTTCTTGATGCTTATATCCTTTTTTTTTAAGAAAGGAAGTTCGGCCTTGGCCTATTCTTTCGGACTTTAATTCAAATAAAGAAGAAAAGTTACAAGTGAATGGGACTAGTGCCCATGGGACCCCCCAAATCCCACAATGCAGGGGACAAGTTCGATAAACTAAAGGGCATTACAAATGAGGCGGACAAATCTGTCATCTCCCTCATGCGGGACCCATTTGGGTTTCAGCTTGTTACTTCAAGGAGATAAATACAGTGATGCCTAAACGAAGGAGATCTCTTATCTCGGGAGATTCTTTTACCTAGAAAAAACAAGGATTTCTCAATCGACCATTCCTTTGGGGTTTGACCAAAATTGATAGCACATCGCTCCCTCCAATCTTCCAAAGAGTCTCACCTCTTATGGCATTCCACAGCCTTGATGAGCAACCAACCGCCTCACCCAACAGTGCCTGTTGCCAATTGACTTGATTCTTGATGCTCAGATCTTGTTTTCAATCTCCGACTGGACATATGATGGCTTTGGCCAGTTATAACTTTGTCTAACCCCTATTTTGTGGGATACGAGAAGTCCCACAAGTACTATGTCTATTCACTTGTAGAGTTGTTTTTTCAAAGTTAAAGCTCAAAGAAATAGGTGCTTGTCGAACCTCCATTTTTTGTATATATTCCTTTTCCATAAGCGCTTGGAAGAGGGATGTTACGAGTAACTTTGTCCAGTGGTGATTGAAGTAGGAACCTAGTTGGTAAAGCAAAGGTATTAGGATCTGCTCTATTATTTAGAGCTATGAAAGGTAATCTCTCTCTCGTTTTGTTTTATTGTTTTTTATTACAATATATTGATTTTTACAGTAGGAAAAAGGGTCCTCCTAGAAACTTTTGGTAAATCTTCCTCTTTGTCACGAAGAGTGCACAACCCATCATCAACTTTATACTTATTTCCTTTGCCACAAGATCGATTTTGCCTAGAAGAACCTCCTAGCTAGAACCTTTTGGCAAATCCTCCTCTTCTATTCTGAGAGAGTATTCTCCAAACAAATGGAAGTGACCCTCCTCTTTCTATGTATTCAGTGGACAGATTTTGCCATAGTTTTTTCCATCAATTAGTCATATTTTTTTTGTTAGATTGAATCCTTGTTCTTATCTTTATATATGGAGATATTCGCTTTGCCATAGTCATTCCTTTGAGGGTCTCTGACTGACTGTTTTATGTAATTTTAGGACCCGCCTTCAGCCATTATCCAATTATGAATACCAAATGGAATGTGGGATGCTACCCCCTATATTTGATGCAACTTCGTTCATTAATTTAAACCTCTTTCTTTGTTTACTTCAGAGAATAAAACTTGTATTGATTTTTTCAAAAAAACGATAAATAAAAAAAGGAAAATTACATGATCCTCTCAATTAAGGGCAGATGAAATCTCATGTCACACTTATATATAGAGACATTTACAAACATCATGGCGTTTCTGATAGGGGGTACAAAACTAGAGGCGTTTCTCTGCATTTAAGAGGTTTATGACTTGTCAATATCTCTAAAAAGGAGGACTTGAGGGCTTTAGACGGTTATAAAGAGCAACTTTCTTGAATCGGATGTTGATATATTTAGGTAGTGATGTGTGTGAACACTCTAGGAGTACTGGGCCACTTTTTTTCCCTCTCTAGGAGGTTTTTTTCCCTGAGCTTGTATATATACGCTTATTGCCTTAACGGGCTACTTATCCTTGTACATTCTACTGATAATACATTCATTATTGTGTGTTGTGCTCTAAGCTTCTTCTTCTTCCTTGTGTTGTTCACATGCTTCCGTAGACGTCTAACTCCAACAATTGGTATCAGAGCAGGTCGCCACTTCATTTAGGGCATTGTCTACACCTCTTCGGTTGTAGTCTCAAAATCTCATGAAATTTGGTAAGCATACTCAGGGTGTTTTAGAGATTAAAACAGCTTTGCTGTGCAGTGCCGAAATCATGATCTAAGCTCGTTTTGGCCTTTGAATGCACTATTGTAGCACTTGTGGGGGCTATTTCATCTTTCTGTGCCAAAGATATATACTAGTTTTGGTTCACCAGTATAAGCATCGCGAAGCCTGCTACAGGTCTAGCAGAACTCATTTGGGTAGTTCTGTTCAACTTTTTCAGGTATAGTCATTGTAGTCTATCACTTCATATGAGGATTGGCATGGTCGCAAGCCATCTATTGCTCATCTCCATGTTTTTGGTTGTTTGGCATATGCATTAGTGCCTGAAAAACATCGTAGAAGATTGGATGATAAAGCAATAAAATGTATTTTTGTTGGGTACAATTCTGAAAGAAAAGGCTATCGTGTGTATCATCCACAGACTAAATGCATTTTGGTTAGCCATGATGTTGTTTTTGTGGAAGATGCCATTCAACCGTTACTTTGATATACTAAGGAGACATCTGTTAGCTCCAAAGACATGTATGATACTTTGCTCTTTTTGCAGGTGGACAATCTAGTGTTGGTCCTAATGAGCCAACTTCTTAGCCCTTGCAGGTTTACGAAGGCTCTGCCTAGGGAGAAGTTTGAAGCTTTCTGCAAAGCTTTGGGCTTACTTACTTTTGTGGATTGATTCCACATAGCTTGGCACTTCCTTATACATGAGTGCCAACATCACTTCCAGGGGGGATTTGTTGATATATTTAGGTAGTGATGTGTGTGAACACTCTAGGACCGTCAGGGCACTTTTTTCCATCTTTAGGAGGTTTTTTCCCCCGGCTTGTATATATGCTTATTGCCCTAACGTGCTACTTATCTTTGTACATTTCTAGTGGTAATACATTCAATATTATGTGTTGTGCTCCAAGCTTCTTCTTCTTCCTTGTGTTGTTCGCGTGCTTCCACAGACGTCTAACTCCAACATCCGAAATGTGACTCCTAAGTACATGTCCTCCTCTTCTATGCATACAATAGAAATTCTTCTCTTAAAGGAGCAATAGAGGAGAAACTAAATCCTTCAGAACGAGTTTCCACACAAATATGATAAAATTTTCCAAGTTTCCCCTCATAAGTTTGCAACTTAAGAAGACATGGCTTCTGGTTTCTAGTTCATACACTTTACATATTCAATGATTGATTTTTTCTTTAAGAGCTCTCTCTCTCTCTAGTCCATATGACATCATGTATTATCAGCCATTGTAAAGTGCTATGTTTGCATTCCAATGGAGATAGCCAAATCTGATTCTTTCTAGTTCATACACTTTACATATTCAATGATTGATTTTTTCTTTAAGAGCTCTCTCTCTCTCTAGTCCATATGACATCATGTATTATCAGCCATTGTAGAGTGCTATGTTTGCATTCCAATGGAGATAGCCAAATCTGATTCTGTCAATCTATGGATGAGATTTCCATTGAATCTTCCACCTACTCTCGAGTTTTTGGAGTAGAAGGACTCAAGGCTGATGATTTCCTCACTCCCTTACTTATATAGGAAACACGATTAGAGAGCTTGATTAATTTCTTGTTATTTCTAGAATTGACGTTGAAAGAATTATATTTTTTGATGGTTTCTTTTAGGCTTCCAATAGAGAATTGAAGCTTAACAATGTTTTAATGAAGAGACGCCCAATATCTAGATGGACAACATGAGTCCATCTTTTGAAGCTAACTTTTGAAGCAATCAATTACTTTTACTCGCGACAAAGCTTTTTATGAACCAAGCAAAATACATACTACAGTAAATCTTAGCTGAGATTTAAAAATATCAATCGGTTTCAAAAGGCATAGGTTGTTTTCTTAAAGTTTTTTAAAGGCAAAGAAATAAGAATGTAATTAAGTTTTTAAAAGGCACACCTTATAAATGAGCATTATCTTAAAAGAATAGCAAAATCATGTTGATTAAAAAAGTAATGTAATTTTCATGCACGCCAATCATCAAAAGATCATAATCATTCCATACACCAGGATAAAATCCCAAAAACAAAGATGAATGATGCTTTATGCATGAAGTACAACTCTTCTCAAATACAATGAATAAAACTTTTCTTGAACATGCGGAGCAAATTCAAGGTGCAATCAACCTATGTATAGTCTTTTCATACAAATTGAATTAAAGAAAAAGTCTTCAATTTTTAGTATCAAAACTTGAAAGCATTCCTCAATTTTGAAGTACACCATCAACCCTACAAAAATAATGCATAAAGAGATTAGATAGAAGCAATATGAGTTTAATCATAAAAGTTCCATAATATTTAAGGTAAGCTTCGTATACCTCATGCTTTCTTTTTGCTCCATTTTTGCTCCATTTTTGCTCCATTTTTCCAGATATGAAAAACATTACCAAATGCAAACTATTGAAATTGAGGACCCTCAATGTATATGCACGTCAAGCCACGCAGATTTTTTATATTAAGAGAATTCTATACATTTTTCTTAATCTGATTTTGAGCACTAAATCCCCTTTCTTGTGTAGGAGTACTTAAGCATTGAAGCATAGAGATATGAGCTAACCTTAATAGCATTGGATACTTCCCACGGGTAGTAGAGTTTCTACCAATTGCAACCCAAGTATCCCTTAAACTATGACCTTTCCATTCATTGATGCTTTCGCTTTGAAGTATTTGTATTCCCTCTTCACAAAAACTATTTCAATTAAAGGATCATACAATTCACCACTTTTGAGTTGCCCTTTTTTTCTCCATAGAACCTTGCAAGTGTGTCAATCTCCTTGTGGCCATAATTCTTCATTTCTAAACCAGTCAGAAATGTGCAAGATTCAAGTGTTTTGAAGCATGAAGTAATCCCCCTATCAGGAAAATGCTCCATTAGATTGTATATCATAAAATTTGTAAACTCTTCTTGAAATGTAATTGCTTTTTCCATAACTAATTCATCTAAGTCTTGCTCAATAATCATTGATGTGTACATATTTCCTTACATTGATGCACGCAATGTAGTAAGCTAGCCATCCATTGGTTCAAAATTAGGAATGATGTCATAGTCCATATCATCAATATTCCTTGCATTTTCATGAACAAAAGGTGACTCCACAAACTCTCATTTCATAAGCATTATATCTGTCTCTATGACCCTTCCAATTGTACTTACATCCACAAACCCACTTTGAAACATCCTACTCAAGTAGGCAAGCTTATCAAGCATATCGCTCATAAAATGGTTACTATAGCACGACTCAACAATCGCATACTATGAATGTGACTCATATGAAGAATAGCACATCCAAATTCAGCTTCAAAGGCCTCAAGTAATTTTCTTCTCTTAGAACTTTTATTAAAGGTACCTACAATGTGAGTCAGGATAGTGTCAATGTTTTGTGCATTAGGTGATTTTTTTAATTGCATTTGCAAGGCATAGGTTTTCCTATGTGCCACATAATGAATGGAATTCATATATGGATTCAACTTCTATATCTATTTGCAAGGCATAGGTTTTCCTATGTGCCACATAATGAATGGAATTATCAAGTTGATACACAAGAAGGGGGGAAAGAATAGAATCGAGAACTGGCGGCCTATTACGATGCTCCAAACAGGATACAAGATCATCGCCAAAGTCATTGCCAACAGAATCTCGTGCCACCTGAGATCTTGGCTTAGTGAGGACCAAAAAGGCTTCATCAAAGGCAGGTCTATCCTGGAAACCATTATGGATATTTGGGAAGGTATTCAATTTGCAAATGAGTCTAATCAAGATGTGGTTTTCCTCAAGATCGACTTTGACAAAGCCTACGACAGGCTAGAATGGGACTATATTCTGCAATCGCTTCAAGATCTCGGATGTAGTCAGAAATTCACCAAGATGATCGCGACCCTTCTTGGAAACGCAACGACCCAAATTAACGTGAACGACAAACTTTCGAAGGCGATCCATCTTAGAAGATCTATTAGACAAGGGTGCCCTCTGGCCCCCCTTCTTTTTGCCATCGCCACTGAGGGGCTGAGCAGACTTGTAGCGCATCATGTGGAGGCTGGCAATATCAAAGGCCTCCGGCTGCCTCACGACCACAGTCAAATCATCATGAGACTATTTGCCGATGATATGAACGCGTTCGTTCACAATGATAATACCAGCCTGGAGACTTTCTGGAGGTGTCTTGCTACCTTTTGTGAGGCCTCTGGATCCAAAATCAACCACTCTAAGACCGCCTTTAGGGCCATTGTGGGACATCATCCTAGCCTTCTCATTGATCATGGCTGTCAAATCATTCCGCAGGGCCAAATCTTTTGTCTTCTTGGAATCCCATTGGGGTTTGGCGTCTCTATGGAGCAGCGATGGAACTGGGTGTTGGCCAAACTCGAAAACAAGCTTAACTATTGGAAAGGTATGCAAATCAATCTCGCTGGGCGTGCGATGGTTATCAACACGTTCCTCCTCTCTTCTACCATCTATTTCCTTTCTTGCTGGAGACCGAATGAGCAAGGCCTGTACAAAATGAATAGTATTTGTAGAAACTTTCTTTGGACGGGCGATCACAATAGAAGGGGGGTGCCTAAAATCAAATGGGCCATCTGCACTAGCCCCAGAGATTGCGGGGGGCTTGGTATCCTGGACATAGGGTGTATGGCTAACAAACTGGCAGCCAAATGGATGATTAAGGCTTGGTGCAATAGGGAGGCCTCGTGGGCCAAGCTGATCTTCAGAAACAAGAATGAGTTGGCTCTCATGGGGTTCCCAAACTGGAAGAATCTCGACATCATGACCCTGCTATTCTCCCCGATCCCTGTCTTCCCGAAAGGCTCCAATCTCGTGTGCTCCCTTTGGAAGGGCTGGAATAAAGTCAAAAGCTTCACAAGAATTAGTGAGGACTGGAAGTGGGCGGCCGGAATCAGACAAAACGACTCTATCTGGTTCCCGATACATGGCATCCGGAGTGTGGAGTCGTGGAACATTCAAAATGCCAAGAGATTATGGAACAAAGGATTCAAAAAATGGAAACACCTCTGGAAACATGACACCAACAGCTGGATCAATTTCGAGGATATTGACCCTTGCAAAAACATCTCCTACGAAGAATGGAACACTTTGCAAAGCAGATGCCTCGCATGGGATCGTCACAAGACTCGCCTTCTCATGGGACACAATACACCGAACTCGCTTGGTCTCAAAGAAACGGCTGACCACCAGATCAGCCTCAACAAGAAGTGGCGCCTGTCTTGGATGCGGCTTCGATGGGACATGAAATTCATGGGTATCTGGCACCCCCTTATCGAGATTAAGAAGTCTGTCCTCTTATGGAAAATTCTGCATCGAGGAATTTGGACCAACCATAAGGCTAGCAAACTTTGTGGGATCCCTCCTTGGTGCAAACGCTGCCACCGGGCTATCGAAGATGTCCCACACATCTTCCTTACCTGCCCCAACTCCTACAGAATCTGGCAGACGGTTGGAAAGAAAATCAGACTTCAAAAACAGCTTAGTTGGAAACAAGTCCTTTTGGGAGAAGTGATCGGCTACTCCGCGACACTCTGGAACGCCATCAGAGGGGAAGTCTTGTGGAAAATATGGCGGGAGAGGTGTGCTCTCAACTTCGGCGATCCCCCTAGGGAGTGGTCGATTGAGAAATCACTATTCCTCCTTGGCAAAAGGATTGTTAACAGTAAGAAATCCCCCCCCTTCAGGCACCATCAAGTCCTCATTTTGATCAACAACAAGCTCAAACCTAAGTGGGCCCCGCATGAGGGCGATGAGAGGGTGATTAACCTTCTCTGTAATGCAACCTAGAACTCATTCAAGCCTCCCCTGCTTTGTGGGATTTGGGGGGTCCCGTGGGCACTAGTCCCCTTCTATTGTACCTTTGTTTCTTAATTTAATTCAAGTCCGGGAGAGTAGGCTATTGCCGAACTTCCTTTATATAAAAAAAAACTACTATATCTAGTAGTTAAATCATTCATATGTCCAATCATACTTGATGCACCATTTTTCTCCAAGCATACCAATTTCAACATATAAAGATGAAGCTCTTTGAAGAAATATATGAAGGATTTGAATATGTGTAAAGGAATACCATCTTGAATCTCTAGCAAGCCGAATAGTAGAGCGGTAGGCTCATAATCCTCAATAAAGGAGGCATAGACCACCATGTGTTGATTTAGCTTAATGTGAGTCAATGCATCCACCATTAAGCCTAAATACATAGATGATCTCAATCGATTCACAACTTGATGCAAGAGTGTCTCACTAATATATTGAATGAATGTGGCACAAGATTTGTCATTATGATACATGTTTGTAGTGAGATTTGGACATCCACATGCTTCAAGAAGGGCCAAAGTTCTTGGAAAAGATGAAAACAGAGGATCCTCTTTGGCACCATAATAAGTGGACCTAAAAAATTTGGTTACTATATCTTCGGCAATACCCTTGTACTTTAGAATATATACCCTCATCAATAGAAGTATTCTTGGAACCGCAAAGGTATTTTGCATCTTTTTGCATGCTCGTGAGCTCTTGTACGGGATTGCTTCATTAAAGCACTATGTTGTATGTTTTTTGAACCATTCTTTCTATAATCAATTTTGTGATTTTTTTCTTGTTTTGAATATGTGAAAAACATCCTTGCCATTGCATTATACACCCATTCAAATGTGCATGTCCATGTCCATGCAGTATTCCAAGATTTTTTGTAAATATCCTTTTCATTATTTTTAGGATCATTATTAATGTCTTGATTGCAAGAAGGTTCAAGGATAGTATTAAAAAAGGAGTACTCTATTCCATGTGCTCCGAATCCACATTTTCAAGCTAGCTGAGTCTTTCTAGTACCATTTCTAATGATCCAAGATGATATCCAAACAACACGTCCAAATGCAAGAAGCAAACAATCATGATAGCGAGAAAAGAAGTCAAAACAAAAAACATTGTGCATGAAAAAGCCTACTAACCAAAAAGATACATTATGCTTTCTACTTTTGAAGCACCAATCGTTGAAGTGTGTAAAACCTTAAACTATATTTGTTATGGGTTTGAACTTTGAACATGGAGGAATGAGAGAAAAGCACCACGACATGTGATACATACGTACATGAACTGTAGATGCTTTGAAGTTCAAGCCTCCTCATAACTAGGCAGTATTGTGAAGGAGATATGAACATGAAGCTATAGGCAAAAGAGAAATTTTGACAGAGAGAGAGAGAGGAGGGATCTAGTTGTAGCATGAGACATCCTCTCATTGGTTTCTCGAACTTGAGAAGAACAAGGACATATGAAAATATTTTCTGTGTCCACGAATACATTTTGTATATGAAACACTTCTAGAATACGTAGAAAACTAATTAAACATAGCAATCAGAATTTCTTTTTGTTCATCTGATATATTTCTAGTTAAGATAGAATGAATATCAGTATTGAATCAATGTGTGATTGTCATAATCTTATCCTCAAGTACTCTGTTATTTTTTGATTGACCTTGAGTTTAAACGTTGATGGTGAGCAAGAGGTAATCAATATTTCTTTCTTAGAGCAACTGAGTATCGCTTCAATGGAGATTTCAGCAAAACACAAAGATGAAAGCAAACTGGAGGAGATTTCAGCAAAACACAAAGATGAAAGCAAACTAGAGTGAAGCCATGATTTTCTAGAAAACAATATAATGTACTAGAAAGTACAAACTATATGCTTTGTGGTGTACAGTTTTTCTAAATAGCTCACAGAAAGGCCAAACAAAACATGTGGTCAACAAGTATGAAGAACACTCACATCAACACTTTTTAGCCTAAGAAGAATCTGTACAAACGATGTATTTCCATATAATAATGCAGAATCACACGCATACCATTCATAGTAATTCCAAATGTATGTCAAATGACACTCTCATTTTAAATGTTAGTTTATAATTAAACATGTTAATCTCGACTTTTCATCACAGAGCTTCTCTAATTATAAGACAATATGGCATCACGGAGTCTCTGTAGAGATTCATTACTAAGACACCTGCAATCATATATATATAATTTATGTGCTAAACCAAAAGAGTGAAATAATTAGCATTAGAACATCGGTTATGGACACTGGTCAAATAAACCTACCAAAGTAACCTTAAACAAAACACTCAGGGATGTCACCTTTCAAGGACATGTGAGGGGATCTATTGCATATAGGTACTACGGTTTTGAGTGCCTCTCCCCAAATTCCATGAGGGAGATTAGCTATGGAAAGCATGCATCTCACCCTCTCACAAAGTGTCCTATTATAGCATTCAACCACACCATTAGAAGGGGGACTGTATGGAATAGTAAGCTCCCTCGTAATGCCCAATTTTTCACAAAATTTCTTAAATTGAGCACTTGTGTACTCATCCCCATTATCTGTGTGTAGGCATTTCAGCCTTTTATCTGTTTGGGTGGTCACAAATGCATGAAAATGCTTAAACGCAGCAAATGATTCATCCTTAGACTTAAGCAATTGAACCCAAATTTTTCTAGAGAAATCATCAACAAAAGAAATGAAATACAAAGCACCCCCCATAGATTTGGTAGGCATGCTACATACATCAGAATGAACAAGATCAAGTACACAAGACTTACAAGACACACCAGAGTAAAAGTAACGTTACACTTGCTTTCCATATTGACATTCATTACAAAAATCAAGCTTTGTGCCTTTAGCATCAAGCTTCTTTAAGTTACAAATCCTAGTGAGACCCTTTTGGCTCATATGGCCAAGTCTCTTATGCCACAACTCCATATGGGAGTGAACTTCAACCAAAGCAATAAACTTCCCTGATAAGGCTTTTCCATGCAAGCAATAAAGAGTTCCCTTCTTTGTGCCTTTCACAATCAGCCTTGACCCCTTTGTCATTTTCCATGATCCTCTCTCAAAGAGAATGCTATAACCATGCATATCCATTTGACCCATAGAAAGCAAGCTTTTCTTGATCCCTGGTACATAATGCACATTATGCAAGACCAGCTTATTAGTGCCATTTATAGAGAAATGCAATGTGCCAATACCCTCAATGGAACATAAATGATTGTTTCCAAGGTATACATGGCCAAGGATGCCTATAGTAAAAGTAGAAAAACACTCCTTGTTAGGAGTCACATGAAACAAAGCACCAGAGTCAACAATCCATGTCTGGGCCAATGCATCATTAACGGTTAGCAAAGCATCAATAAGATCACTTTTGATGATCAACATGTCCTGTGAATGAACATTTAGAGAGGAATCAAATGCATAAGTATCATCACCTGATAAAGTAGTGAATAAAATATCCTCCACATCTGACAGCTCTTCTATGAAGTCATCAAAAGGAGCCATACTCGAGTCCTGCAAGTGTGACAAAGTACAAAATCAAAATCTAATTTTTTTTGAAAAAAATTTACAAAAAAATCTAGCAAGCTAATTTGTGCTTGAAATCAACAAATTTGACTTCTTTTGACCTCAATCTGCATACATAAGGCTATAATGCAACCATTAGAACCAAATAAGAGCAAAAGCCCCAAATTTTGCTTTAGAAATTTTTGAAATTCTTAGAAAAATGCCACAATTTTCTCTACATAAGCAATTTCTTTTTCCACAATTCAATACATAGAGTGCTACACTTGTGTATTCCTATTATGACCTATGAAACACCTCTTTAGACATGCAAAACACCTTAAAATAGCTTGTTATGGGCTTTTGAGATTCCCAAAGTGATCCTCTTGGCCCCAGAGCAACTTTGTTCGCAATGAAACTCTCTAAAAATCACAAAATTTGCTTCAGATTTTCTCCGAGCTGAAGTAATCCTCCAAAAACAACATCTTTATTGCAAAAAAAGAAGGTTTTCACGATGAAATTCTCCCAAATACAAGAAAACACCTTCAGCTTAACATAGGCTAAAGTAGAAAAGCACTTGGAGCAACTTTGTCACGATGGAACAGCTCAAGGATCTAATACTAGTTGAAAGAGGCCGTGGAGAGCTACGTCCTGGTGTGCTCGGTTGCTCCAAATGCGAAGGGAGTGGGCTATTGCATTAGGAGAGAGAAGGTAGAGAGAGAAACCTGTGCAAAAATTTGAAGAAGAAGATGGAGAAGCTGAAGTTGAAGAAGTCCCAATCAAGTTATGAGAGATTTGGGACCAAGTCTTATTGATATGTGACTTTTAGGTCCTTTGGGCATGTTCACACATGGCCAATGAACAAAAGTCATAAAAATAATGTAAATGCCTATAACTCCCCAATTTGGGGTCCAAAAAATATAACAAAAATATGTCTGGAAAGCTCTCGAAGAGAGCTTTCATGTGGAAGAGTCGTCAAAATATACAAAAGGAGAGTCCTTGGGCCTTTATTCCCAACATTGAGTCCTAATAGCTACTACACAGTGCACACTCTCTGCAATACCGGCATCCGGCAAGGTTGAAACTTGAAAGTCTTAATGGATGGATAGTGCCTAGCACCCACTACTATGTACTCTCTCAGGTGCAACTTTGAAGTTTGAGTCTACAATACAAATCATGAGTAAGCCTCAAGGTCCTCACTCTTAGCTGAATCATGACTTGGTGATTCATGTCATGTGAACTAATGAGGCTATGTTGAATGAATCAAAATTCAAAGAAATAACTTAATACTTATAGCTACTATTATTTATAATCAAACTCCAAGCCTCAAGACCCAAGGTTCCTTAATAATAGGCCAGGATAATGTTAGAATATATCTCATCTAGCCACCTAGAACGGATTTGGAGTTATACAACAACATACATATTACATATGTAGTATGCACATTGCACATTGCCCAATCTCTATGTTTAATATATAATAATATACTATATATCTACCTACACCATATCATACTAAACCTTTTTTAAGGGTTTTTTTCACAATTAGACTTGAAAAAAAGGGTGTTCAATTGCAAGAGTCAATAAATTAAAGAACCACTCGAAATCTTAGGCGATTTAAAACAAGGACATCAAATAGGAAAAACCAGTTTTT
This sequence comes from Ceratopteris richardii, assembly GCA_020310875.1. Classification (NCBI taxonomy): domain Eukaryota; kingdom Viridiplantae; phylum Streptophyta; class Polypodiopsida; order Polypodiales; family Pteridaceae; genus Ceratopteris; species Ceratopteris richardii. The sequence continues at coordinate 71,519,535 of CM035430.1, read as the reverse complement.
GCCAATCCTAAGCAGTACAATTACATTATAAGGATGGTTTTTGAGCACTCACGTGTAGCATGACCAAACCTAGTATAATTCTATAATTGAAATTTGGACTTATCAACTAGATTAGATAATAGGAAGTTCCTTATACCAAATCTTTCCACCTCCTAGACCAGATGTTGTTGAAATGAAAAGGGGAACTCCTAATCTACAATTAGTCACACAATAAACAATCTATGGAGGAAGGAACAAAAGAAATGAAAACATGTTAAATAGAATAAATAGAAATGAGTTTACGTACAATGCTCTAAGAGCATGGAGACTCCATGAGAAGAGTGAGGGCACTCTTGCCAAGAGATTGAGTGAATGACTTTCGAGGAGTGAAGTGAAGCCCTTATTATATGGATTTGAGGGCAAATCTCATTGCATGTGGGATAAATGTAATTCAATGAGAATTATTCTTACCTTCTACAAAAGGGTGGAGCATGGAACTCTCAACACCCCCCTCCATGTGATGACCCTTTTGTTTTTAATATGGGAAACTAGTGACATATGGCATCACTTAGTCCATTGGGTTTTAGATCTAAGGACATATGGGATCCTTAGACATAGCTTGGACATATGTCATCCAACTGTGGGACATATGGCATCCCTGGGTTTTCATGGATATATGGCATCCATGTAGTTTTTGATTCCATGGACATATGGGATCCATGGTGGTGGGACATATGGCATCCCTAGGATCTTGGGATGTATGGGATCCTAAGATGTATACTTGGACATTTGGGATCCAAGTGGTTTTGGCGATCTAGGGACATATGGGATCCCTATACGTATACAAAAGCTTACAACATGGGGTAGGTAGTGTTTTGGAACCATTTCCCTTCTCCTTTGCTTTTTCATGGAAGAAATCCTCCTTATTTTTGTTCATGAAGCCTGTAGCATTCTTTCTTTGGCATGTGAGATCCCTTGGTGGGGATCCTTGGGTGTCTTCCATGTTATGTTGTAGATTCCTTTGTTCTTCTTAGCTTCATGTTCAAAATGCCATGATTCACTTTTTAGCAAGCCTTTGATATTTGAGCATGGCCACGTAGTGAGCTTTGATTTATATGCTTAAAACTGTGTTGCAAATGATATGGATATAAAGCTCATAGGGAAGGTCCTACTTTTGAGTACTACTCAAGGTGGTGTCTAGTCCCTTTACTTTGATATGAGAGCTTGTATTGTTACACTCGTCTATGCTTTCTTAGAAAATACAAAGACAATATGATGCATGCTCAGATATAAACATATCCAGCAAAGAAGTATGAGATATTAAGCCATTGAAACCAATGAGCTCAAGTTATTCCATAACCACGAAATCTCTATGTTGATACCTCTAGAAGCTTCATGAGACTTGCATTAATGCTAAAAAAATCTTCATGTGTATCTCTCTAGGCACGCTCTAGGAAAATCGTGCTCATCATCTTATGACATCATAGATTATGTCAGATACGTGCATAGCTGTCACTCTGTTCTTTGAAAATTTGGATTACCCTAGCTTCTCTTGGCAATACGCAGTCCAAAATGGAGTCACTCGTACTCTCCTTGCATTGCGTTGTGTACATTTCTTGATTACTTAAAATTGCACACGTAAATTGGCACATGCCAGTTCATATCTAGCACACTGTCAATGTTCACTTACTCTCATACAATTCAATGCAGCTAGACATGACGTTCACAATAGTGAACTTTCAATTCAAATGGACTGATCCCATGAAAAAGTTGCTACCATGTGTAATGGACATGAGTGTAATAAAAAACAAACATGCAAAATCATTTATATATTCACACTTCTATATAAAACACAAAAGCCTTGCAACACATTTGACCTTCAATAGCTGCACGCAAGTCAAACATCCAAATAAAATGTTTACAACCGAAATTCCCTGTATACGTGGCCCTTTTCGAACAATTAACTTCTTCACCTATACTTGAACTAAACTTCATATTACCATTAAACCCATAAGTCAATCTAATCACACATACACACATGCAACGATGCACATGTAGATGCCTTCTAATCGTTCACATGCACACATGAAACGCTGCACATGTACATACCTTCTAATCGTTTTGTGCAAGTACAAACAACAACTCACGAAAATCAAATAAAAAAGGTAAATCAATTATGTAGTGACTCCATATACACAATAAGGACACATTCAAGGCTTAGAGACACCAAGATCAAACTTTTTGATAAATCCCCTTTTTATTTCCAAGCTTCAGCTACAAAACTCGCGAATCGGACCCCCTGGGGATAATTGGGAAAGGTGAGAATATGAGCGTGATGAGATCGACTTCTTTCCATCTACGGTTCCTTGTGAGAAAGAAGAAGGGCATTGGTATTTGTTAAGATGATTTTGGACCAAGAGCACCATCATTAGCGGTGGTTTGAGTCATCCACTTGGCCACTAGCCTATTACCAAAGGTGACCACATCTAGTATGCCCAAACCACCCAAATCCTTTACGGAAGAAAGAATTTCCCATGTGATTTGGGCATCTCTTTCTATTCCGGTTAATTATACAAAGGAAATTTCATCAAATTCTTTCTACCTTTTCCCATTTCTTATCACTCGACCATCAACATGCAAAGAAGAATATGATAGAAGAGATATGAATTGAGTTAACCACCATCGCATGCCCAAAACATTAAGTTGCATTCCCTTCTTGTAGCAGAGTTTGTTATTAAGCTTGGAAAAAAGCAAGTCCTAGCACTCACCCATGGAAACTCCAAAGCCCAATAGAATTCCCAACAAACCAAATACCTAGCTAGAGGTTGTCCCTGCAATTACTTACTAAGGATTCTAAGTTACTAGGAGCTTCTACAATTATACATTTTTTGAAGGATGCTCAATAATAGAGATCTACTCCTTGAATTAACGAAAAGTATATGTGAATGCAAATATAGTATCCATAGGATCCATTTTATCCCACAAATCCATAGGTTAGATGCATAGTAGAACTAGGGTTTCAAAGCTTGAATGTCCACAAAGGAAAAACTGGGGAAGGGATGAGGCTAATGCAGGCAGCTGCAAAGAAGAAAGTTGGGTCTGGTCATACATCACACTTAAGCTAAATGGGCCATCATGGTTTTGTATTTACATTTGTAAGAATATCTATTATTGAAACTATATTTTCAATTTTATTTAAAACACTAATCATTAATTTTTTTAATTTGTTTCAATGCAGACAAAGGATTATGGTCGATATCCTACAAAAAAGGAAATTAATTTTTCTACACATTATGGATATCGATGTCTCAATGAGTATATGCAAGATCATACAAATGCTTTTGTGAGTATTACTAAATTTCATATAATTGTTTTTATTTTATTGAAAGTTTTATATGTTTTATTTATCTATGTTTATTATATGTAATACAGGACTATTATGGAGAGGTAGATATGGATGAGGTGGAGAGAGAGACACAGGTAGGACAATCTTGATTATCATAGAGTGCTCACACCTCTACCCATGATGCCACTACAGATACATCAGATCATGCGGATGATCATGATGATGAGGATGATCATGATGATGATCATGATGATGAGGACTTACAAGATGATGCGGATGAGCATTATCATGATGACTGATATATTACATTGGATATATATTTTACATTGATATACTCACTTTTTATGTTTTGAATTGTGTCTATGGTACTCATTAATGAAAAGTCTTGTCTTAATGATTTTTATTGTTGTTTTTATTTAACATGTGATTTACTAATTTAATTATATAATTCATTCATATTTTTATGTGTGTTTGTGTGTATATATGTATGTATGTGCATGTAGTTGTGTGTGTACAAAATGTATGTATGCACATCTAGGTATATATCTATATTTATGTAAGTGTGTCTATATGCATGTATCTATGTGTGTATATATGTGCATATAGATATTTTTTATGCATATACATGTGTATATGTGTATGTGTATGTGAATGTGTATTTATGTATATGTGTATGTGTAAGTCTATGTGTGTATGTGTATGTGTGCATATGTATGTGTATGTGTGTATATGTGTGTATATGCATGTGTATGTGTATATGTGTATGTGTATAAGTTTATCATGTATGTATGTGTATGTGTATAAGTGTATCATGTATGTATGTGTATGTGTATCTGTAGGTATATATGCATGTGTGTATGCATATGTATATGAGTCTGTATATGTATGTATGTGCATGTGTATGTGTAAGTGTATATGCGTATGTGTGTGTATGTGCATGTGTATATGTATGTGTGTGTATATTTATGTATATGCATGTGTATGTGTAAGTGTATGTGCATATGTGTATGTATTTGCATATGTGTGTGTATATGTATGTATGTATGTGCATATGTACGTGTAAATGTACGTGTGTATGTGTATGTATGTGCATGTGTATGTGTGTGCATGTGTATGTATGTGTATGTGTATGTATGTGTAAGTGTATGTGCATTTATGTGTGTGTATGTGCATGTACATGTGTATGTGTATGTGTGTGTATATCTACATATGTATGTGTGTGTATAAGTGTGTGCATGTATGTTCATGTATATGTGTATATGTGCATATGAATTAGTAAGTGTGAGTATGTGTATGTGTATGTGTAGGTATATATGCATGTGTATATGTGTGTATGTGTATGTATATGAGTGTGTATATGTATGTATGTACATGTATATGTGTAAGTGTATATGTGTATGTGTGTGTATGTGCATGTGTATGTGTGTGTATCTGTATGTATGTGCATGTGGATGTGTGTATGTGTGTATGTGTGTATGTGTGTATGTGTGTATGTGTGTGTATATGTATGTATGTGCATATGTATGTGTACATGTATGTGTGTATGTGTATGTGTGTATGTGTATGTATGTGCATGTGTATGTATGTGCATGTATATGTATGTGCATGTTTATGTGTGCATATGTATGTATATGCATGTGTATATGTATGAGCATGCATGTGCATGTGCATGCATCTCCATTTGCATCCATGTGAATGTGCATATGCATGTCTATAATTAGTACGTGTTAATGTGTGTATGTGTATATGCAATAATGCATGCATGTGTGTATATGTGTTTGTAGATATGTTTGTGCATATGCATATGAGTATGTATGTGTGTATGTGTGTGTATGTGTGTGTGCATGTATGTGTGTGTATGTGCATGTGCATATGTGTGTGTATGTGCATATGTATGTGTGCGTATAAGTTTGAGTATGCATGTTCATGTATATGTGTATATGTCGATATGAATGAGTAAGTGTGAGTATGTTAATTAATGAAAATAAAATAATTTAAATGATATATAAACAATGAAAATTGTACTTACAATAATTAGCCATATTTTATGCTTTGTGAACTTCTTGAATAACCTACAACAAAGAGCGATAGAGAGAGAGAGATAGAAATTGAAAGAGAAAGAGGTAGAAAGGAGAGAGAGAGAGAGATTCAGAAGAGATTATTGGAGCTCATAAACACAACACCGATCTGAACGTTGGAGAGCTCATTGATCATTTGCGTATAAAATGACGATCAAAGAGCAATTCGACATTTTTTTTTTACTTTTATCAAACTTTACCGTCGCATAAGCAATGTAGAAATGTCGTGTATGCGATCATGCAATTAATTGAGCATCGATGCCCAACTACATCGCATAAGCGATGCAAATTAGCATCACATATGTGACATTGCCATTTTAATCGCATAAGCGACATCGAAACATCAGAAATAACATTGGGAATAACCTCAATAATAGCATCATTTAAACAACGGTGCACACTCGATGCCCGATTCGATGAAATTCACGATCATGTAGCCATGAAAATGTGTAGTTTTAACCATCTCTATGCCCCCGTGTTCCTTGTAATGATATTAGCATGAGTTATAGATAAGATTAATGATCTTTTCATTGCCCTCATGGGTGGTCCATTTAATTTTGATTTTGTTATTATCCAAGACAACAATCCTAATGAGTCTAAATGGAGGGGACTTCCTACACTTACAATCCTAATGAGTCTAAATGGAGCTCACCAAGGGATTTATCAATCAACGATTCTTCCAGATGTCATGGAAGTTGGCCACATATCTTTCTCTCCATATCTTCCAAAGTGCTTCCTCCCATGATAACATTCCATAAGCTAGAGGAACGATGTGATTCTTGCTTCCAATGGATTTGACTCTATAAACTCAAAATCTTGGCAAGATCTTGCAAAACCGAGTGACTCTTAGGGCACAAAAAGAAGAGATGACTAATCTCTGCCCCACCATGAAGGCAATGCTTACACCATTCAGGGGTCCCTAAAATTTCATTAGCTTTGACATTGGTCCAAATTCTCCTGTGAAAATTTTGCTACATAATTTGCTACATAAGAACATAATTTTTATTGTGAATAAAAGGACGTGTATATCTTCCTTGACAGAAAATGGTGCCTTACTTAAAACTTCATTATTGGCATTAAACATAACACCAACAATAAATGGAAAAAAAGTACACTCTTGGCTTTTTCGTTTAATGAATTACAACATGCGTACCATACATTCCGCCCTTGTTCTTAATTTAACAAAAGCACAGCGCATTGAATGGCGTGCACTCTCTTCATATGATTGTACACATTCGTAATTGCAATTCTATCGACTTTCAAAGTTGAGCTCTCAAATCAATTAAAATGAAAACTAAATTAAAGAATTTATAATCGCATGCTCTCTTCTTCTCTTTCATTAAGATTGACTTTGCTTTGGACTCGGTGTCCTTGTAAGTTGTGGCGATGAAGCCTCAATGTACACATAAGCTCTGTTCCATGTGCGATCTATTTCCGGATTTTCTTTCTTCCTAAATGTTAATTGTTTTATGGAGTTTATGGATCTCACACCATGGAGATGACAGGCATATGAACTTGATTGGGAGATCTTTCTGGTCATGATGGACTCCAAAATATTAGAGGAAGATTAAGATACGAGGAGGAGATCAAAAGGAAAAATCTTCAAATTTATTTTAAGGAATGGTGGGCTGGTAAGGCTGATCGACCTTCCAAAGAGATGTGCAATATTTTGAGAAGAAAACAAATTAGAGACGAGATCGTGCTACTGCTTGACAAGAATGGGGTGGAATGTAAGATGGAGGAAGAGAATATTGGCATTATAGAAGCACATTTCACAAATCTCTTGGGTGGTGCTTGTCCCCTCTCTCCCCACACGAGGGATTGCATGGCCTCCATCTCTCGGACTTCCTTGCACAGAATCCCACGCAACTTGAGTGCTCTACTTGATGCCACCATTTTTGAACAAGAGATCCTTGAAGTTATTGATTCGCTCCCAAATGGCAAGAGCCTAGGGCCTGGTGGGCTCACTAATGAGTTCTTTAAATCATTCAAACATGTGGTGGCCACTCCCTTGCGTCTTGTTTGGCTTGAGGCACTTGAGTTTGGTGCCCTTCCCGCTTGTCTCAACAACGGCATCATCAAACTTATTCATAAAAAAGAGGAGAGGAATAGAATTGAGAACTCGAGACCCATCACAATGCTTCAAACCGGGTACAAGATTCTTGCTAAAGTCATTGCCAACAGGATATCTTGCCATTTAGACCAGTGGCTTAGCAAACACCAAAAAGGCTTCATTAAGGGATGGTCAATATTGGAAGCCATCATTGATATTTGGAAGGTCTAGAATTCATTGACGAAACTAATCAGGACATTATCTTCCTCAAGATTGACTTTGAAAAAGCCTACCATGGATTGGAATGGGACTATATTTTACAATCGTTGAAAGACCTCAGATGTAGTCAAATATTCCTCAAGATGATCTCTACTCTCCTTGGTAATGCTTCTACCAAAGTGAATGTCAACGGGAAACTTTCAAAGGCAATCAAATTGAAATGATCCATCAGGCAAGGTTGCCCATTGGCCCCGCTGTTGTTCGCTATCGCCACTAAGGGACCTAGCCGGCTTGTGGAGCGACCGATGGATCTTGGTCGCATAAGAGGCATCACGTTGCCTCATAACTCTAGACAAATGACCATAAGACTATTTGCGGACGACACAAATGCCTTTGTTCACAATGACGGAACCAACCTGGAAACCTTTTGGTGGTGCCTTGACACCTTTTGTGAGGCCTCTGGGTCCAGAATTAACCATTCCAAGACAGCGTTCAAGGCTATCAAAGGGACTCAACCTAATCTTCTCATTGTGCAGGGATGCCAAAATATTCAATTGGGTCAGGTCGTTTGCATTCTTGGTATCCCCATGGGATTCGGTGGTACTTTGGAACAAAGGTGGGCTTGGGTCCTTGCCAAACTTAATAATAGAATTAACTATTGGAGGGGTTTGCAAATTAATCTTGCTGGCCGGGCCATGGTGATCAACACGTTCCTCATATCCTCAATCATATACTTTCTTTCTTGTTGGAGACCAAAGGATCAAGAATTAGCCAAATTGGAAAGCACTTGTAGGAACTTTCTTTGGACTGGAGACCATAACAGGAGGGGAGTGCCTAAAATCAAATGGTCCATATGCACTAGCCGAAAGGAAACTGGAGGTCTGGGCATTATGGACATTGGCAGCATGGCCAATAAACTGGCGATGAAGTGGATGATTAAGGCCTAGTGCAATAGAAATTCCTCTTGGGCCACATTAATTTTTACAAACACGAATGCGATTAGTCTGGTGGGCTATCCTGGATGGAAAAACCTCGACATCCTCACCCTCTGATTCTCTCCGATTCTAGTCTCACCCAAAGGATCGATCTTGGTAAGATCCTTGTGGTTGAGCTGGAACAGATTCAAACCTCACATCAGAATCAATGAAGATTGGAAGGGGGCTCCAGGTATAAGACAAAACGGCTCTATTTGGTTCCCTATCCAAAGCATGAGAAACGTGGAGCCTTGGAATGTCTTAAGTGCCAAGAGACTTTGGAATGGAAGCATCTCTCGAAACAGGACACCAATAGATGGGTGGAATTTGAGGACCTTGACCCTAGTGTTGCGGTCACGTATGAGGAATGGAATGTTCTATTGAGCAGATGCCATGCTTGGGACCACTCTAAAATCCGACTACTAATGGGACAGGATGCTCCGGACCTAAGGGGCCTTAAATGGTTTAATGGTAATCGCTTCTCCAAGCCTCCTTATGTTGAAGATTGCAATGACATTCACATCAGTCTCAACAAGAAACGATGTCTCAACTAGACGCGACTTCGATGGGACATGAAATTTATGTCTATCTGACACCCTCTCATTGAAAACAAAAAGTCGGTCCTCCTATGGCAAATTTTACACGATGGAATATGGACCAATGCAAAAGCTAATAAGATCTGTGGTGTCCCGTACTGGTGCAAGCAATGTTGCCATAGGAAAGAAGATATTGGTCACCTGTTCTTTGCTTGCCGTAAATCCCTTCGGTTATGGAGGATCCTGGGTCATTCTCTAGGACTCCAAGAACAAAGCAATTGGAAGCAAGCCCTCATTCGTGAAGCGATCGGGTGCTCTGCAGTGTTGTGGAATGCGATAAGGGGAGAGATCCTTTGGAAGATTTGGTGGGAAAGATGCGCTCACAACTTTGGCAATACCCCTAAGGAGTGGTCAATCAGGAAGTTTCTATTCCTTCTCAACAAAAGAATTGCTAATTGCAAGAAACCTCCCCCCCCCTCCCCTTCAGACATCACAAAGAGCTTCCATATGTCAACAATAGGCTTAAAACCAAGTGGGCTCCGCATGATGGGGATGTGAGGTTTATCAACCTCCTTTATAACTTTATGTAAGCTTTGTATGGTCCACCACGAAGGTTTTGGCAGATTGTCAGAAAGAAAATAAGACTTGAGAAACATATGAGTTGGATGCATGCTCTGCCTCTCTGGAACGCCATCAGAGGGGAGGCCCTATGGAAGATCTGGCGGGAAGGGCATCATCAAATGCTCACTTCAACAAGCTTAATCTCATGTGGGCCCCACATGACGGTGATGAGAGGCTGACTAACCGTCTTTGTAATGCCATCAAAACTCTTTAAAAGCTACCCCCGCTCTGTGGGATTCGGGGGATCCCATGGGCACTAGCCCCCTTCTCTTGTACTTTTCTTTTAATTAACTCAAGTTCGGGAGAGTAGGCTAAGGCCAAACTTCCTTTATTTAAAAAAAAAAACCATTCCACCTATTAACATGAAGACTTAATCATATGCATTGAATACATATCCTTACCAAAATTATCAAAGCATCAAGGCTTTAATATGATTGATTTTCAACAGATAATGAAATATATATCTATTAATGAAAATGGGCTTACCATAAACATGTCAAAGAGTCAGTTATTTGGTGTAATTGTAGTACCATGCCTACATCTAAGGAAAGTAAGAACTAATGGAGATGCAGCATCTGTGTCCGTCATGGAAATGCTGCTCATGAATTGAGGTACGCCATGGATGCTGTGGAAGGTTTGAGCTGTGCCGTAGATCAAGGGCATCCTGAAAATAATGCTTTGTATTCATTTCTTTCTTGTTCCTAAGCTTTGATCAAAAGCATTATTACTGAGTGGCAAGTCGTTCGTTCTTGCATTTCTTTTTTGTGTGAAGAAAACAGGGGACGGATTCACATTGGTTTTCTCGATCTTGATGATTCAGTGAAAAAGAAAAATCATACAGCCATATCATGATGTTGGTGTTGAGAAATCATGCGACACAAGATTTTTACAAATTACAAATAACATATGGAGGCTAAAATTACACGAGGAACAACATAATAATAAAATGAAGAAAATAAACTAAATAATGAAATGAAAACTTGCATAAGAGGCATGGAGCTTGACCCTCAACGAGAAAGCTTCATGGCTAGACATGAATGAATGAGCCAGATCAGGTCATTTGTGAGGCCCTCTAAGGAGTATAACAAACACAAATATGACCTATGTGGGATAATATAAGCTTGCCTAAAAAGTGCTCTAGAGTGCGTGAAGTGATCCCTTGTGTGTGGGACTATGTGAATGCATGCGGATACAAATGGGTCGAGCATGGACATCTGAGCACATCTTGTATGTGATGACCCTTCTTTTATAATGTGGGCAACAAGTGACATACGGTATTACTTAGTCCATTAATTTTTTTTTTTATTGGATCTAAGGACATATGAGATCCCTACATCTAGTCTCGCACATATTATATACACATACTGAGACATATGGCATCTCTTGTTGTGAAGAGCTAAGGACATGTGGCATTCTTAGACATGCTTGTACATTAGGGTTTACACATGGAGTATGTAGTGCTTTGAATCTCTTTACCTCATCTAATATTTTTTGTTATATATATATATATATATATATATATATATATATATATATATATATATATATATATATATATATGGCGCACGAATCAAGATTCCTTTTTGCTATACATATACGTATTGCGTAGAATAAAATATCCAATACCATAAGTGCTCTTAGCATCCGTCTAGACTACAAGTTTGCCTTTCACTACATTTTTCAAGATGCAATTGAGTTTTCTTGCACTGAAATATGTGCTTATCGGAAGCCTCTTTCGCTAGTTCTTGGAAGCATCGACTGGAGTGGAGGTGGTTAATGCCAACACAACGAGGTTGCATGATTACGAAGATCGAGGTAAAAACATTTGTTGTTTCTTTCTTTCTTTCTCTCTCTCTTTCTCTCGCTCTCTCTCTCTCTCTCAGACTTTGAAACATTGCCTAAGCGTTCAATATCTTTGATGGGCTGAAGTTCTTCAATGTTATGCTTCATGGGAAGCCTCATGAACATTGAATTACATAAATGAATGTGGATACAAACGTGTAAAGCGTGAACAACTCAATAGATGCAAGGTTCATAGACCTTTTTTTATACCTCTATAACTTTTCTTGTATGCTTATTCTCTCTTAATTTCTGTAATTCATGTTCAAGAAGAAACGATATTTATATATTCTATGTTTCCTTTGCAAAAACGATGCGCAGATATGTTGGAGGCGAACAATGCTTTACTCCAATTTTCAGAAGTAAAGTAAAAAAAAAAAAAAAAAAAAAAAAAAACAGAAAAAATAAACTTTATACATCTTCCTGTATTTCTTGTATTTGAAAGCTCCATTCTGCATGCACGTTTCTATTGTAGAATACATTATTCATGCTTGAAAAGGTATAGATGGCCTTGTTTGTTCGGTTGCACATTCACTCCATCCACACACGTTCATAGATATCTTAAGTAAAATATTATGTTGGATCCTTGGATAATTGCATGGAGATATCTTAAGTAAAATATTAAGAGTATAAGAACTCTCTAGTCCTTACCAAAATAGAATTTAAAATTTTTGGACAAAAAAATCTACTTGAATGATAAAGAAAACAATTTTTAATCAGATTTTTTCACAACATAAGTACATTAATTGGTAAAATGTATATTGCACAGTAGGGGAAAAAATGAATTGTGCAAAGGCCTTTTAAATTAAAAAGTGATTAGTAATGGACCAATCAAAAGAGGGTGATGGACATAATCTATAGCCTTTAAATTACTATGTTGAAGGGGGAAGAGGGGACAAGATTCTTCTATGTTGAGGTTTTGCCTTTAGAAAAAGAGAAAGGAATCTCGTAACCAACCTGGGCCCAAAAATTCAAAAATTTCAAAAAGTTTTAAAACTCATCATAACATCATTATATGCCCTCCCAACCACTTATTAGGATCAAAGTTCTTTTTTTGACTCCTAAACCAAAATATGTGCACGACCTGACTTGAAAAAAGTGACTTTTTTCAAAACTAACTCAAAATATAACTTCTTTCCCCCTAAACCTTCACTTTCATACTCTTGTCCCAAAAAACTGTCTCTTGTCACTAGTTTTTCTCCCTAGCACACCATTGAAGCTCATGTGTCTACAATTCTTTCTCTGTGCATCTTCCTCTTTGAATTCCTAATGTCACTTCCATAGCTTCAACTCTAATGAAGAAACCTAAATCCTATAAGCATCCAAAAGATGAGGTTACTGCGTTAAAATGTCACAATATCAAGGTGTAGAATGACGTTGATTAGGAAATGAGTTTTGCAAAGGCTCATGGGTGTACATGCAACCCTTTGGTGCTGGTCCTCATCATGTAAGAAATCATGAAAATGAGGATCTTCAATTGAAAGGGAACCTATTGGGCTTCAAAATCTCAAGATAGTGGGAATGTTGCCATTGGAGAAAATGTTTTTACAATGTCAAGCATGAAATTGGAGAACTCAAACAAAATGCGATATCCTATCAATTGATTCCTATTCTAATTTCTTTATATACCTTATTAAGATGCATATTTTCTTTTTGCAAACATATTTCCTTCTACCTTGGTGGAGGAGCAACTACTTCATAGTCTTACATGTGTTTTCCAAGCAATGCATGTAGCTGTTGGATCAGTAGTCTTTCCATAATCCCCTCCAACTTAGATTTTATGTGAGAGAGTTTTCCTTTACACACATACATATGTTGTACCCTCTTCATCAAATGATTTTGGCAAGTTAGAGATGATTAAGGTAGATTTTCTTTTCAAGCTCAAGTAGCCACAACTTGATATATGGCCCGTGATACCTTTGAAGCATAAGATGGTGATGGATATACATAACTCTTTGAGATTCACAATAGATTCTAGATCTGTACGATTGCATTGGTGTGTTCTTGTTCACTGTTTTGTACATCTATTTCATATATTCACATTTCAAGAGAATTCAGCAATGTTCATGTGTAAACACATCACATATGAGCAAGTGGAGAGCTTATTAGGTGAAAATTTGGGACTTGTAGAAGGATGCACAAAAGGGGATAGATAGCTTTGGAAAATTGGTGCAATAGGCATTAGATTTCAATATATGAAACACCATACTTCATTGTACATTAGATCTATTATAATAATTGGATGTGTAAACTTGGTGAATAGATATCATTACAAAGTTTTAAGGGTTTTTCTAATTTCATTTAAAATTAAGATAAATCTACCCAACAATGAAATGGGAGTCATTTCATTGAATCATCATTGGACCCTTTCCAATATGAGAGAACATCTGGTAATAATGGGATTTGAGCATCTATATAAATCCAAGTTTAGAATAGAAGGGCATAAGGTAAAAAGTTTATGGTTTTTTCTCTTTTATTTATACAAATTATTACATTCAAATAGGGTATATAAAGTTTTATTTGTCCATAGATCGATAAGAGGTTGGAGGATAAAATCAAAGTCCTTCCTGAGCGGAATGTAGATGGAAATCAACTTTCATTGTCATAGCTCATGAACTATTTTCTTATCATGTTAAATTGTTATCTGTTCAATCATTTTCATGAGCCAAATTTATTTTGAGCCTTGTGAATGATTTTTTTATTTAAAGCTATTACTTTTACCTTTAAGCGTGTCCCACTCACTTGAAAAAATTGAAACTACTATAAAAGAAATTCATATACTCTTAGTTCTCACTGTGTACGTGAAGTGGTTGCCTCCACCTCTATTACCCCCTATCCAAATGTCCTCAAGAAATCTTCAATGAGTTCTTAGAATCAACTTAGTACAAAGTTCAAAAACACTCGTATGACCTTCTATCTAGAGTCCCATATCTGGGCATGATAATCAACCTTAATTTTGATGTGCTCGAGGAAATCATAGAGCTGCTTGAGTACTACATCTTGCACTATTCTAAAGATATGCCATCATATGAGGGTAAGTGGGTCCCATGTGAACTTTTGCTCTACATTCATAAAGATGGTGAAGCATTTATGAAGAACCTTATGTGCTTCATGGCAATCACTAGCAATGGAGGGCACTTGTTGGATGAAACAGTTCCTTTAATAAAACACCTTAACAAAAAGAAGATGATGGGTATGAGGTAACTTTCTCATATTGCCACGACCATGTTTATTATCAATGCGAAGCTGGACCCTATACTCATGGCTCTCCCCAACCTTGGCATAGGGGAAATTTTTCATGAAAGAAATGAGCCTCAACCAAAGGTTATTAACTTAGCCAAGGAGAGTGGCATAGTGCAGCTCTGGACGAAAAATTGTTAGAGCAATCAAGCATGGAATAGCCACCACCATTGAATCTCAAACCCTCTGAGCACACATTACCATAGGTGGAAATTGAATAGCTCTCGATCATCCTTCTGTATGGAGAGGAGTTTATTTTTCTTCATGATACTGAGAAGGCATTTAGACTCCATCTCGATGAATGTGTGAGTCTTTTCTCCACAATGTGAGATGTTTTACTTGATAATATATCTGATCCTCTTGAAAAGAAATCTATCCCACTAGGTGATTCTATGCAGACACCATATGTATGGTGTGTGAAGAAATTTTGGAAGAGGATAAAAATTACACTATGGAAGAAGAGTACAATACAGTGTGAGAGAGAGAATAATGCAGGATATAGTACCTACATCCCGAGTAGCAGAGCGAAGTGGGATGACCCACTCTAGCATAGATACTGATGCCCCTAGAAGAGGGGAAGAAGAAGATAGGCCTCATAATTTAAGTGGTATTAAGGAATTGAATAATTTAATTTAACAAGATTGGAAGTTGAATTATCATTTTCTTCTCTTATAGGAAGCCATTGAAGTGCACAAGTTTGCTGAAAGATCCAGTGGGCATCAATCTTCTCGCAGTATGGCTCATCCTTGGCAAACTACATTGGAAAGTTACCAAAGGATGATTTTTTCGTAATTCATATAAATTATAGTCCAGATGGGCACTTCATGACGTGGTACTTGAAGGCCTTCATCAAAGTTTTTTGTTTGTGTATAATTACCCAAGGCATTAATTGTGTGATTTTGGTTAGAAAATGCATAGTTGTAACTAATCTCGGAGTTGACTTTAGAGTAAAGGTATTAGGACAAATAGGTATTTTTATGGGTCTTGCATTGCAAGACCCTGATGTAATTTCTAAATATGTATTAACCTACCAGTTGCAACAATCTCTCTAAAGGAGAAAGAAAATTGTTGAGAAATTGAAGGCAATCGAGAACTCATGTAATCTTTTGAATCAATAAATATGTCTCTTTGATATGTTGTGTATCCATTGTGAGTTTTTGAACATTTGAACAATGCAAAATCTGTTTCTTGTGACTGTGAGGACTTTGCAAATCTCTTTTGGCATATAACTAACATTTGTCTGACTCTGTTCACTTATTCAAGCCACCACACTTTGTATGTAAATTAGGGCTTTCTTATCTCCATTTTTATGCCTCTACAAGGCCTATATGTGCTAAAGTAGCCCCATCCACAAAAATGCATGATTCAAACCTTCAAACATTTTGTAGATCTGAATTTCGTGTTTGTGTGGTTGGGGGTCTTATGTTTTGAATTGTGCTTCCCTAATGCACCTACATGTGCTGATTGCAACCACTTATTGTGCTCTTCCTACAAATATATTGTAGCTTTTTGATTTGAAAATTTCTATGTCCTTTGCTTTTTATAACTAGGTTCTTAGGTCCAAATGTAAGAATTGGCACTAATTTGTTTAGACAAATTAGGAACTGCTTCCAAGTTGAATAGTTAAGCATTAGGAATTTTGTCTCACACTCCTAGAAGTGATTATTCCTAAGTAATTCTAGAAAGGTGATTGCCCCTACGGTGAGTCTTATCCTTCCTCATGACTACTTCAAACTTGTACTCCGTTAGTAAGCAAAACCTTCTTACTAATCTTCTTGTATTGGAGGGTTTGTGCACTAGGTAGAGTAATGTCTCGTGTTTTGTAAAGAATCTAAACTTATTTGCAAGCAAATAGTGTATAAATTTCTTGACTACATATACCATGCCTAATCCTTCTCTCTTAGTGGTAGCGTAGTTTTTATCTACAACATTTAGTTTCCTACTTGCATATGTGATGGAAAGGTCTGTGTTCCCTTCTCCTGATAGTTGTTCTAGCACACATCCAATAGAAAAACTGGAAGCATCCACATGAACATCGAATGGATTAGTCCAATCTAGTGTTGTCAAGATAGGGGCTGAGAACAATCATTGTTTCATCTCATTGAAAGATGTCTCACACTCGTCATTGCACTTGAAGTTTTTCAGAAGGTTCTACAGAGGCTTCACTATGATAGCATACATGTGGATAAAATGTCAATAGTATCCACAATGACCCATAAAAGCTTGTACTTTTGGGTTTGTTTTGGGTCTTGGTAACTCTGCTATAGTTCTTAACTTATCTTCATCTATCTATATGCCATTCTTTGACACTATATGACCTAAAATCCTACCTTTCCTTACCATGAAAACACACTTTTCAGGGTTCAAGCACACTTGATATTCTCTACACTTATCAAAGATATGTGTGAGCTCTGGGATGCGTGTTTGTCTAATGTAGGAATGAGCGCACAAGTTACCCACATAGAATTCTAAGTTCTTCCTCAAGAATTCCTTAAACACATGATACATAAATCTTTGAAATGTAGCAAGTGCATTGGTGACCTCAAATTGCATCCCAAGAAATGCAAATATACACCATTCTATAGTGAAAGTAGTCTTATGTTGATCTTCAAGGGGTATGGCTACTTGATTGTAACAAGAAAACCCATGAAGGAAGTTGTAGACTTCCTTGCCTGCTACTCTCTCAAAGGGTGAGTGATTGGAAGCCGATAATTATCTCAAATAGTTGCGGCATTAAGTTTCTTCAAGTTAATGCACACACACAACTTTCCATTCTTTCTGGGTACTACAACAATGGGGGATACCCATTCCATATGCTCAATTTCATAGATTATATTTGCTTATATCAAGTAATCTATTTTTTTCCTTTATCTTGGCTGCATAAGTATCATTATAGGTGCAAGGCTTCTTTGTTGTTGGTTTGGACTTGAAGGTCATGGGGATCCTATGGGAATGGATGTCAGGATCCACTTCTTTCACATCCTTGTAGTTCCAAACAAACACATCTCTCTATTCTCTCAACAAGTTGATCAACTCTCACTCTTCTTCTTCTTCAGTGAAATCGTTTCCTATGTAGGACATCTTGCTTCTCCATCTTTATGGTTACTACAATCTTCTTAGTCAGTTCCTTTTATGATTGGCTTCTTGCATGAGACCTTCTCATCTAGGCATTTTCAATACAATTTTCTTGTCCTTTATTTCATATTTCTTAAGATTTTCTAGCACTTCGAACAAGTATTCTTCTTCTTCTTGTGTGGGGGACTTTTTCTTTCTTTTATTCTTTTCACTTTCAACATCTACTTGCATAGATAACAACATTTTGTGCTTACACTCTTCCTAGTTTTGGGTTTTATCTTCAGCTTAGAGAAGATACTGCTCTTCTTCTGAAGCACAAAAAGGGTCAATAAGGATGTGTTCTAATTCATACCTCGTGTTGCTCATTTCCTCATGTACATCCATACCTAGTTTGCACTCTACAAGAATAAGTCCACACATAAACACAGAGATGTCATAGCATCCTCCTCACAATGGGGATTCCATTTTTCTTCGTTCACAGCTATGTCCATCATAGCTAAAGTCTCTACCCAACCATGGGGTTCACAGTTCTCATAAAAAATTTCATAGGTACATGGACTTTTGTAAATTGATCTAGAGTTTTCAATAGCACCTAAGGTTCTACCTTCCATGCACTTTTCCTCTTCTTCTACAACTTTACACATCCATAAGTGTGTGTCCTCATGCATCCATGAGTGATCTGATCCTATCGAATGCATTGAATCCATCTCTTCTAATGTTTTATGGATTAAGTTTCATTACAAGGGTGGCACGTCTCTATGAGAATAGTCTGTGATATTGACTTTGGTAGTGACCCTTAGATGTTGTAAGTATGAGGAGTTGGTTCTCCAATCCTATACTACCTACAATTGTCTCATGAATGGCCTATGGAAAATTATCTTCTAGACATGGTTCTTTTCAAACTCACATATGGCGAAATTGTGTTCAAACTCTACATCACGGGTAGTGATAGTAATTCCCTATAGGAATCCTTGGGGTTTCTCGATATGTCTATATGCCATCTACAGTTTCATCGCGTAGGTCTTAGAGCTAGTTAGTTTGCACCAATGTTTCCATAGGTAAGTAGTTGAAATTGCAACTCCATCTCCTAAGTCTAGTATGGCTTTAGTCGCGTATCCTAAGTATGTGA
The DNA here is from genome assembly GCA_020310875.1 of Ceratopteris richardii. Lineage (NCBI taxonomy): Eukaryota > Viridiplantae > Streptophyta > Polypodiopsida > Polypodiales > Pteridaceae > Ceratopteris > Ceratopteris richardii. The sequence goes on along the minus strand of CM035430.1, from coordinate 71,500,446 downwards.
TAGGTAGATAGGTATTCCCCTCTTCTCCTTCTATCATATCTCCTATCTTATCTATGGGTATTTATGGGACTTTATTCTATGATCCTTCTTGAGAGTGGCAAGTAGAAACTTTAGGCAATTAGTAAACTACATGCTTCCACAACTCGGGTTTGACTCTTAGTAGCTTTTCTAAATTGAGGTGATACTGCACTTTAGTGTTCTTAACTACTTTTGTGTTCTTAACTAATTTTGTGTTCCTAGGTAGAATTGATTCATCGTTTCTAACCATGACTGTGGAATCTTTCATATGAATAGACGTAGATTCCCAATGGCCTGTGAAATGAGGAAATTCTTCTAAGGAATTGGATTTAAAGTCTAGTCTCTCTCCTGATTACACTTCTTCCTACTCTCCATATATAGAGGGAATGTCTTGAGGGAATTGATCATGAAGATTATCCACCTCTAAGATTGGAGGAGAATCCTCTATTTTCTTGGCCCATTTCTCCTCTTGTATTTATTAAGAACTCTTGGGAGTACTAATTTATTGAGGAAATAATTCCATCATCCATAGAATTAGGAACAAGGCTTCTTGTGGTGGTAAGCTTACTCTTTCACTTCCATTATTCTAATTCTCTAGAGTCACCAAAGTTTTAGGTTTAGCTACCAACTGCTCCAATCTCTCCAAAAGTCTGTCAAAATGTAATTGTGGTTAAGTGAGTTTGTCTCATTGAAAATATGGATTGCATCAAACATAGTCTGAGCTAGTTCTAGAAATTTTGCAAAAAAGCTTGGTCCTCTCAATCTCTAAATCTTCTTGACGATAACATTTATCCAACTTAGCTACATTTAGCCCTTCTTGAGGTTGAGCTTGGTAGGCCTTGAACATCATGTCCAAGTCTTCTAGAGTAGGATTCGCTAAGACTGATCCTGATCTAGGTTGATGTGGGATGGATGGTGGGATTTGATTTGGTGGCTTGAATGGTAGTGGTTTTTGAAACTGCATTTGAGAAGCAAGTTCAACTATTTTTGTTTTGATTTCTTTAAGGATCTCTTCTAGTTTAGAGAGTTTCTTAGCCCACTATCATTTCATCCTCTCATGGCAATATTTTCAAGATCTACATCTCTTTTTACATGTGCTCTCTAACTCACTAGCCTCTAACTTCTTCTCCTACTTTATGTCTAGAGTCTTCTAGAGAGTTTGTGCTCTGTCGACTTCCTGTACAAGAGCGATATTGGTCACACTTCTGTTAGGTTCTACTACCAAGAAAATCACATTGATTGGAGTGACGTTTTGTGCATTAGCTAGATTTTTAAGACAATCTCTAAGGAGATGTTCCTTTCCACAATTAGAGAAAAATCCTTGAATCACTATGGATTGAGGTTGTCCTGGTGGAGGAAGTGGACAATCACTAGTAAAGTGACCTCCCTAATATCTATAGCATGGTCCTCTATGGGCATATGTATCTCAATTGGAGTTTAGGTTTTGAAATTGTATACATAACATTGGAATATTTAGGCCCCCAATTAAGTTCTACTAGTGGTGCTTCATATTAATAGATCTCATTATGTTATGGGGATTCAATATAGTACACCAATGGGCTATATATATGTGGTTTTAATTGAAGCCTAAAATAATGGGAGTTGTCAGCACTATGGCCATGTTTACGTTATCATTGTCATATATTTGACTTATATTACATTGGTAGGGGGTGGTGGTTGTTGTGCTAGCACTCATTGAGGTCTTTGTTGTGCTAGATAGTGTCATTGGTAATTTTGAAGCCTATAGTATGGTTGTTGTTGGTAATGATTTTGATATCTACCTAACTATTGGTATGGTTGTTGGTAGTTCTACCTAATTGCTTGTTTATCATAAGGAAAATCTTGCACAATGCGATTCATGTATTTGCTCTCAATGGTGCAGTATAGGTCATTTAAATTTCCTAAGTCTTGAGCTAGCAAGGGAAAAACATTGGCCCTATTATTTGTCCACTTAGAGTTTGAACAAATCTTAATTCAAGTTGCTCTTTGGATTCCTTCTTTTGTGCTCCTAGGACTTGAGAAGATCTAGTTCCATGTTGACTATGATGGTCAACAGACTTGTGCAAGGGGAAGATTGGTTTATCCTTCCAAGTATAGGCATGTCTAATATGCTCCATGACTCGTTACATCCTTTGAGAAGTGTTATCTAAGTAAATAATTTTCTCACGAGCATTAGGATCCTTAAATTTGTGTATGATCACTATGTCTACTTTGTTAGGCTTGTCTAGGTTGAATCTCCAAAATGCCTTATCTGTCTCTATATTCATGAAGATCTCTATATTTTTATTATCTTGGGAATCTAGTTGGGTGTTATGATCCCAAATAACACAAACTTTTCTCTAGGCATCCTAGGTTCTCACTATCTATTTTTTTAATCCAAGTCTCTTATTTTCGAGTCTTAGATGACTGATCAAATCTCCTATGTCCTGTGAAGTAAACTCACTACCACATACATGATTCCTTGCTTATCTATATAAGATCCCTCTTTCAATTTGATCATAGGGTGCTTATTTCCAAAGGGTTATCTTGGGTTCCTAAGTTAGACTATTAATCTTCTCAAAACATCCTCATAAATGTGAGCATCTAATCCATTTGTTTGGATATATTCTAGTTCATTCTTATAGCGACCCTCTGGCATTGTAAATATGCTAACCCTGAACTTCTTGTAGGTATCTCCATGCAAAAGGATATTTATGAATCGCTTGTATCTGAGCACAATATGTAGTGGCAATAATCACCCAAATGTTGTGCCCAAGACCTAACAGTGTGATTGACACTAGCTTTAGATGATCTGAGGTTTTGTCTATCAGCTTTGCCTATGTGTTTACCTAACTTAAGATTCATGTGAGCCACTTACTTACCCGATTTCAAAGTACAAAAATGTTGCAATTTTCCTTGTATCAATCACTTATTTATCATACTTTTCATTTGATGTAAGATCTTGTCTATATAGTTGCATCGTTAGGAATAGTTGAGTTTTAACATCACTTTTCATTTGATCAATCAATTATCTTCTTTCCCATTAGATTTTTCCACTAATTTTCTCTACTTACTCTTGAGCTTGAGATACTTAGGGTTTCTTGAACTTCTTGTGTTCCTATCATAGCCATAATTATCAATATCACCTAAGTGCAATTAGATTAAGCTAAAAATTGATTAAGGGGGTTGAGAGATCTTCCAACCTTGAGTCTCGTGTGCTGACAAGGCTAGTCCCCAAGCTTTGATCTACATTGATACCTTGATTGCTACCGAAATAGCTCCAAAACTCTCTAAAAATCCCAAAAACTAGGCTTAATTTGATAGACATTTGCAAAAAATAAAAAATAACAGTTTTTTTGTCTATTGCGATAGACGATGTTTGTGGTGATAGATGGGTTCTACCATACACGATTGTATGTTGTGATAGAGAGTTTCTATCACACTAGACATGTCTAGCATGATAGATGGGTCTATCACCATTCACGCTATCTATCATCTATCATCTAACATTTGTCTTAGACTTTTGTCTATCATGATAGATGGTCTCCATCTATCATCTAACATTTGTCTTAGACTTTTTTCTATCACATTTATACATTATCACAATAGACGGTGGAATTGCCTATCCTAGATTTCCATATGTCATGATAGACGGTGTCTATCATGATAGATGGTGTCTCTCATGGGGGTCTTTCTATTGCAATAGATGAGGTCTATCGTAACTTTCCATTTGAAATGTGAGTAATTTTTTGCAATGTTCATGATGTTTGGTCTATTGTGCCTATGATGAAAACACAAAATACCAAACTTTCCTATCTATCTTGATAGACAGAGGTCCTCATCTCAGGCTGCATGCAAGGTTTTCTCATACCTAATGATGTTATAGGACATGGTCATGGAGTAGAAAGCTATAGAGAAAATCGTGAAAACAGATAGAAAATAGCAAGAAAACAAGTGATCGCTTACTCTCTCTCTCTCACACACAAATGAAATGAGGAAAAGGGAGTGGAAGTGGGGAATACAACCAAAAGTTGAAATTTTTGTGATCAGGGAGATGAAGGTCGCAGGTGTCTAGAGATGGTGGAGATGGTGATGGAGGTGAAAAAAGTAGAGAAAAATAGAAATTACCTACTTACCTATGACTCCAATGTCAAGATTCTACGTCTTAGTGTCACTCACTCATCCTTGAATTGTGCTCACCAACAACGGTCCCAAATTTGGTGTCACTCTAGCATAATTGAAGTACCACCATGATGAATATCCACCTCATAAATATCAACTCATAGAGAGATGAAGATGGTATGATGACCATGAGCATGAGGAATGCACAAGTGCATGAGTGAGAAGCAAATTAACATGGACACACATACACACACATGTGCATACAAGGTAGAACAAAAGGTTTCCACAATGTAATCTTCTATTATTAGCTCAAGCTACAAAAATGCTCTAAAACATTCAATTCTCTCACAAGCCAACCTCAAAAATATGCTCTCTAGGTCCTTTTATAGTTTTTAACTCGCCTTCCCCTAGGTTAAACCTAGTGTTCGGCATAGTAAAAAATTAGGTTCCTAGACTAATTTGAGGGATCAAATGAGCTCAAAAAAATTTGAAAATTGATATATGGGCTCTTTTGATACTCTTAAAGTAGAAGGACTCCTCAGATTTCACAAAATGGAGCCAAATATACCAAAGACAAGGATTTACATTGAAATTCAGTGATGAAAATCATTGTTTTGTTGGAAGTTAGGTTTGAAGGGCCTATTCATTTTTGGTTCTGCTATCTTGCCTACTTAGTCCTCTCTGAGCACTGCCTTTCATGTTGAACTTTTTTCCTAAGACTCCCACATCTACATAGTCCTCCCTCGCTTCTAACAATCATCCACTCCTCACATCTTTGGAGATAACAAAAGTTCTTTGCGTATTGTAGCTAATCCCCTTTATTATGCAACTAAGAAACACATTGTGTTCCATTATCATTATGTTAGGAAGAGGATTACAAGTAAAGAAATTGAATTACCATATGTATTTATTCATCAACAAAATCAGATAGAATGACTAAAGCCTTGGATGGAGTGAAGCTAAGGAGGTTGAAAGCCATGATTCAACTTCATGAAATCTTAGAGGATTGATGACTCAAGCATCTTAGGCTTGAGGGGATCTATTGGAGTATATATCAAGCCTAAGTGCTTAGTTGTATGTTGTGGACTTCACTAAGGTCTTGTGTTAAACATTATGTACACACATGTCTCATTTGATTGATTCCCAAGGTTAAAGAAAGATATTAATTTTGACAAAAGTAAAAGGATGGCTAAAAGAGAATGTCATAGATGTATTGAGATCCAAAATACATGACCTTATTTGAATTCAAATTTCAAAATTAACTCATGAAAGCATAAAAGAATATTATTTAGATACAACAAATATTCATTTGAAAAAGTGTATATATACACACTACTCATTTAGTCACGGTAAGAAGAGCTGAAGATCACACTCATTGAAGTGGACATTGTGCTTATTGCAGGGCGCATGGAGTCCTCTAACATTTGTATAAATCATATCTCACTTAGCAATACATCTCATTGAGTCTCATTATATACATTGTTCATTGTCCCCTGTTTGAGTGTATTGCTCTTTTTCTATCCTTTTATCTGAGTCATTGCACCATGTATATGGTCTCTCTGTCTTGTTTATCAATTGTATTATTAATTTAGGACACTTTTGAGTAGGCCTACAATGTTTTACCATCATTGGATTTGTCTGCACTGAGATGTCTTCAAATGATTGTGACTGTGTGTGCATCTTCCTCCACCTCAAAAGTCTAGATCACGCCCTTGACTTTTCATACATATTGCTCTTAGCATCATCCTTCTAAAGTTAGGAAAAACCTTTTTATACTTCACTTTTCACTTCATTTTAATGTTAAAGATCTCAACCTAATTCTATTAGATATGCTCAATGCCTCATGTTTGTGTAGCACCACTAGTGTTCCATGAAACTCTATTTAAGGCACCCATTATGAGCAGAAGCCATGTGAGAGTGTTGATCATCGGTAGGTTCCTGTCTTTGAGGACATTTGAGGTCTAAATTAGACTGTAGATGGATAGTTAGGAAGTTTAATTCTATGCCATTGGATTTGGGATTGATCGTATGTGATGATCATCTTAAATCAAGGGATAGAACCAAAATTAGTTTTTTTAACTTGGAAAAGGGTCTATTTCATGTGGGCCATTAGATCTAGACTTGATCCTAAGTATGGAGTGAGCAAGATCAAGGGTTGCAAAAAAATGGTTGTTGATCCTACCTTTCCACCATTGGATTTACCCCATAGATCAATGGTGGAGATTATTTTGGGCATGGATCAAGATACCACGGCCCTAGAACATTGGTAGGTCGACTTAGGCTTGGAGGACCTTATAAGGATGATCCCCTCCCCATGTAGGAGCACAATTTGTTGTATTTTGGATCCATTAGGATATCTATCTCAGTAACCATTATGTTGGAATGTAGCCCTTCACCTAGCTTCTATCTATATCACCATCTAAGATCCATATAGGGAGTGCATGGGTGGATAATGTTGAAAGTGTGAACTATGCAAGCTTTAAGTGCACAAAGGGGTCAAAAGACCTTAATGTGGAAAAAAGTCATGACTTAGATCACTTAGAGTGGTCTCAAAGTTGACCAAGGTTGGGCAAGGTAGTCCTAAGGTGGTGGAAAAGTTGGGAGAGGCATCCAAAAGCTATGAAAGGAGGTGAAGGGTCATCAAATACATGGAAGTCTTATAGGTCATTGAAGATTAAGAGACATATACTCAAGGAGGCTCAAGGAGAGATTCATCCAAGGCTCAAGGAGCTAAAACCCAATAGTGCAAGCTAGGAAAAATGCAAAGGAGGGTGTTATATGCACAGAGGAGTCTTGTAGGTATAGACATAGTCTGCTTATAATAGTTGTAACTCTTTGTGTACATATCCAATTCAAGAAATGCATGCATTTTCTAGCTTATATGTATCTTACTTTATATAAGAGTGCTTCTTGAAATTAGTTTTAGGAGCAAAGAAATTGGTGTAGCTCAATAACCCTAATTTCTACATATCCTACATCTCATCAAAATCTGTTTTGTATAGAGTTGTTGACTCACCTAAACAGATCCATCTGAGGTGTTCCATAGCTTGTTCGAATGTTTATGAACATAATAAGTGTGAGTAAATTTGGATCAGTGTAAGGCAGGTGAATCAGAGTTTTGCTATAGGGTAGCAGAAAAGGTGTATGAAGGGACCTAGGCATTGGGTTCATTTCACTTCTACTGTGCGAATTTGAGGGATTAAATTCCATCCCTTGGTATCAAGGTGGGAAACATCCTTTGAAGACTCTAGGAGAAGGACAAAAAATCTTAGACATCAAGGCTAAGAGGTACATTTCTATCTAACCCGAATTTCCCATTGGAAGGCAAATCTAGGTCAAAAAGTGGAGTTGCTTGACAATGACAACGTTAAGCCATGGAGGTTTAGATTCATGAACTACCTCATGAGCAAAGGTTTATGGACTATTTTGTGTTGAGATGAAGATAAGCCTGATGTGGATCCCAAAGATCCAAAGGTCACCAATCAAGAATTGAAGATGTTGAAGGATTGGGAGGAAAATAATAGGAGAGCTATCTTCTACATATCACAGGTAATCTCTAACACTATGATTGGTCATATATCAAATTTTTATCATGCTAAAGATGTTTGCGAGGCCTTAAAGAAGATATATGACACTTCCACAAGAAGCACGAAGATGCAGCTTAAGAATGAACTCCATTCTTTGAAGAATAGTAGTGGTCAATCTATTGTTGACTACACCTTGAGGATGAAAGAGTTGAGGGAGCAATTGGCATCCATTGGCTGCAAAGTAGATGAGGAAAATCGTGTTCATATTACTCTCAATGGGTTGAGATGGGAAGAAAAGTGGAAACTCCTCATTACTACCATCTTGTATAGAGATCCTCTACCAATGCTTGAGGAGTTGATCCCACACCTAGTGGAAGAAGAGGTCGCCATAGGAGAAACATCCAAGAAGGATGGTCACTCACAGGTCCTATATGCTAGCAAAGGCAAAATCAAGAGTGGCAAGAAGGGGAAAGGATGAAAAAGCAAGTGGAAGCAGTCCAAGGAAGAAGATTCAAGTTCAAAAGGAGATAGCAAGGCATCATTTTCAAGGAAGGGCAAGAATGGCAAAGGGAAGTGGCGAACACTAAGCATCCCAGTACACATGTGTGAGATGTGAAGCTAGGTGAATGTGAACTTCTCAAGACTCTAAAAGATGTGCTCCATGTTACATATATTTCCAAAAACCTTATCTCTGTAGGGCAGATGGTAGAGAGAGGTATGCAGGTTATATTTGATGCAAGAGGGTGCATGGTGAAGCAAGGAGACAAGCTCATTTCCATGGGAAGGAAAGAAGGTAGATTGTTCACACTAGATGTTGCTCCTACACACAACAAGGTATCTTATGTGATGATTAGTAACAAAAGGATTACAGAGATTGATCTTTGGCACAAGAGGATAGGACAAATCGATATTCCCAAGTCAAAAAAAGCATGTAGAAAGGAGGTCTAGTGCAGGGACTACAAAATTTTGAAGGCCAAGATCAACATGAGTTTTGTGATGCTTGTCAGCTAGGTAAGCAAGAAAGGAAGCCATTTCCAAAGAGTGAGTATAGATCGTCTAAGCTCTTGGATCTTATACTCTCAGATGTCTAGGGCCCTAGAAGAGAGGCTTCATTGGGAGGAGCTAGGTACTTTTTCAATTTCATTAATGACCACTTAAGAAAGGTATGGATGTATGCTATCAAGAAAAAGTCAGAAGTGTTTTCATGCTTTCAATAGTTTAGGTTCCTTGTTGAGAAAGAATGTGATGCACACATTAAAACACTGAGGTTAGATAGAGGGGGAGATTATTTCTTCAAGGAATTCACAAAGAACTTGCAAGAAAATGGCATAAAAAGGCATTTTACATGCAGGTACACCCTTCAACAAAATTATGTTATAGAGAGGAAGAATAGGCATTTGGTTGAGATAGCTAGATGTGTCATAAATTAAGGTAAGTTACCATTCTCTTATTGGGCTAAGGCTATGAATACAACTTGTTACTTGATAAACAGGGTTCCAATAGGTGGTGTGCACAACTTGACTCCACATGGTCTATTATGGCAAGAAACCAACCATGGAGCACCTCAAGGTATTTGGATATGTATGCTTTGTTCATGTTCCTAATGAAGTGAGAAAAAAGTTAGAGCCCAAGAGTGAGAAATGTTTTTTCATTGGCTACTAAAATGAGCAAAAAGGCTATAGGTGCTAGACTTTCTCTCAAAGAAGCTATATGTGTCAAGAGATGTTGTGTTTGATGAGTCAAGTTCATGGTAAGGGCAAGGCAAAGTTGGATGAAGAGGATCGAGAGGATTATGTAGACTTTGATGTGAAGATTCAACCTCAAGAGTCAATCACAATAAGTGTACCAGAGGCTTCTACATCTAACGTACACTCACATGATCACTCTTACACTTATGATTATGAAAGATCGTCCCCTACTTCAAAGTATAGAAGGTTGCAAGAGACAGACTATGACACTAGGGAAGCTCAAGAGGAGTCAAAAGAGAAAGAGCTTGAGGGGGTCATTACTTCTAATGTAGACCTCAATAGACTCAAGAACCAATATCCCAAAGGTTAAGAGAGGAGGTTTACAAGGAAGAAGGCACCCTCATAAAGGTATACATATGGTTCTTTCATGGCAAAGCACTATGCATACATGATGAATGTCATTGTAGATCAAGAACCAGATTCTTATGAGGAGGCAAAGACCAAACCAGAGTGGAGGAAGGCTATGTATGAAGAGTCAAAGATCTTAAGGAGAAAAACACTTGTGAACTAGTACCCAAGAAGGAGTGCATGAGGATAGTCCAAAACAAGTGGGTGTACAAGACCAAGAGGAATGCAGATGGGAGCTTGGCAACGTACAAGGCTAGACTAGTAACCAACCTTCACATAGACACAAGGGTGAATTATGACGAGACTTTTATCCTTGTGGAAAACAAGGCTACCATTAGATATCTCATAGTCTTATGTACAACAGGACGTGACCTATCTACTAGATGGACATAAGGAATGCTTTCTTGAATGGTGAGTTACAAGAAGAGATTTTCATGGAACAACCTCCAGGGTATTTAGATCCATAGCATCCTACCTATGTTTTCAAGTTGAAGAAAGCCTTTTATGGCCTAAAGCAAGCCCCAGGGTCTTGGAATCAGAGGCTAGTGGATTTCTTGATGAGATGTGGTTTCTCTCCAAGAGATGCAAATCCATTCTTGTATATGAAGAAGACAAACAAGAAGATATGCTCAATATGCATATATGTAGATGATCTTCTTGTGACAGGTGATGATGATGCAAGGATAAGGACCATCAAAGAGAAGCTTGGAAGAGAATTAAAAACCTCAAATTTAGGTGCGATAAAGTAATTTCTTGGCATTGAGGTGATCTATGGGAAAGAAGGTATCTATATCTCTCAAAAGAAGTACCTTCTAGATGTGTTGTTTATGTTTGGCATGAAAAATTGCAAACCAATAGCTCAACCTATGGATTCGAATGTCAAGTTAAGGAAGGAAGATGATAAGAAGCTAGAAGATCTTACATTATACAGGAGCATTGTGGGATCATTGATCTATGCTACACTCAGAAGGCTTGATTTGTGCTACATAGTTGGACTTCTATCTCAGTTCATGCATGCAACAACACATACACATCTCAATCATGCAAAGAGATTGTTAAGGTATGTGAAGAGTACATTTAATCATGGGTCTCTATACATATATGATGAAAAACTTCAATTAAGAGCATGGAGTGATGCAGATTGGGTAGGGAGTGTTGATGATAGAAGGTCAAGTTCCCACTATGTTTTCATGCTAGGTACAAAAAAAATTTCATGGATGAGCAAAAAGCAGCACACAATTGCATTGAGTTCATTAGAGGCTGAATATAGAGCTTTAGCATTCACTACATGTGAAGCAATGTGGCTAAATAAGATCTTCAAATATCTTGGTATACAACTTGGAACAATTCCAGTTTATGGAGATAACATGTCAAGCCTACATCTTGCTAACAATCACATGTACCATGCAAGGAGCAAGCATATTGAGGTGCATTACCATTATGTAAGGGAAAAGGTTGCAGGTGGGGACATTAATGTTCATTTTGTAGGTACAAAGGACCAAGTTGAAGATAACTTCACCAAAAGCTTGGATGTGACCAAGTTAACAAAGTTTTCAAAGTCTTTGAGCTTGCTTGATATGGGCACTACCACCTTAAGCTTGAGGGGGAGTCTTGAAAGTGTGAAGTATGGAAGATTTAGGTGGAAAAAGGGGTCAAAAACCTTACATTGGAAAAAATTCAAGACTTAGATCAGTTAGGCTAGTCTCAAGGTTAGGCAAGGCAATCCTAAGTTGGTAGAAAAGTTGGGAGAGGGATGCAAAAGCTAAGGTCATTGAAGATTAAGAGACATATACTCAAGGAGGCTCAAGGAGAGAGTCATCCAAGGTTCAAGGAGCTAAAATGCAGCAGTCCAAGATAGGAAAAATGTAGAGGAGGGCATTATATGCATAGAAGAGGCATAAGGAGGAGCTATCAAGCCCACATCCCCTCTAGTCTCTTGTATTTATAGACATTGTCTGATACTAGTTGTAACTCTTTGTGTACATATCCAATTCAAGAGATTTAATGTGAATTCTATAGCCTATATGTGTATCTTACTTTCTTAAGAGGGCTTCTTGAAATTAGTTCTATGTGCAAAGAAATTGGTGTATCTCTATAACCCTAATTTGTGCATATCCCACATCTCTGCATAGTTTGTTTTAGACAAAGTTGTTGGCTGACCTAAACAAATCCACTTGAGGTGTTCTATAGCTTGTTGGAAAGCTTATGAAATAAACTAAGTGTGGCTAAGGGCTTAGGGGATTTGGATCAGTGTAAGATAGGTGAATCATATTTTTTTTGTAGGGTAGATGAAAAGGTGTATGAAGGGACCTAGTTATTGGATTCATTTCACTTCCTAGTGTTCAAATATGAGGGATTAAATTCCATCAGATAGAACCATCTATACCTTGTGTAGTGTTTGATTTATGTTTTATTATAATTTTGAGTTTGGCTTGAATTGATTTGAGTTCATCTTCTACTCATCTTGAGTCCACTTTCCATTGTAGCCATATCTCCTATGTTGTTCCCTTAATACCAATATCTCTCTTTCTCTCTAACCTTGACCCTATATATATGTTGTAGTAATATATACATGATATAGGAGTTGCACCAGTAGCCCACCATTCATTCATTATTATTTGTTTTTTCTTACATGGTCTTAGAGCCTCGGAAGGAATAGAAGATTGTCGTGATTGTGGAGGCAAAGGAATCAACTCTAGTATTTGTGGAAGGAAGGGTTCAACATTCAAGCTTGTAAGAGGTAAATGCTTCAACTTCAAATCTTGTGGTAGGTAGAGGCTTCAACATTGGAGTCCTTGGAAGGAAAAGGCTTCAATGTTATAGCTTGTGGGAAGCAAAGGCTTCAACACTAGAGTTCACAATAGCTAAAGGATTCAACACTAGAGTTTTTAGGAGGCAAAGTCTTCAAGGCTTCAAGTTCATGGGACATAAAGGCTTCAACACTATGGAGGTGCTAGCATCTAGAAGTGGTAGTGGAAGTGGAAGTGGAAGTGGAGTTGGTGCAATGGATTTGGAAATGCAAACACTATGGGCTCATCCGCCAACCTTTAGTGAAGGTAGGTTAGATGGTACAAAATATTCCCTTTGGAAGTTCAAGATTAGAGTTATCCTTGATGCTTGTGATCTTTTGGAAATAGTGATGGGAAGTGAGCAAGAACCACAACCTAAATTTGACCAATTGGATTTGAGTAAGGTAATTCTCCTACATGAAAATCTTATACAAGCTTTGAAGATAAGGAATGCAATGCACTATATTATATAGTGAACAATTGTCTGGACTTTATTCTACCTCTTCTTCAGCATACATTCAAAGCAAGTGAGGCATGGAGTATATTGAGGAGTCATGAGAAGGTAAAAAATCAAATATGTGTTCAAATTTTAGAAAATCAATTAGACGAGAGAAGTTTACAGAAGGAGAGAAGGTTAAGGCATGCATTACTCAGATCAAGAATCCATGTGATGGAATGACATGTGAAGGGATAGAGAAGAATGGAAAGGGGCTAGCTCAAAGTAATCTCCAAGATTCTCCACCAAAATATGATGGAGTGTTTATTACTCTCAACATTTAGGTGACCTCAAACTTTGATAAATGAGGAGTTCTATTCACTACCAAGGGAATAGGATTTGGAGCTCAAAGCCCAAGTAAGAAGTAGCAATGGAGATGCGAATTCTCCAATACTGCACCAGGAAAAGGTTGTTCATCAACTAAAGGTGAAAGTGAAAAGAAGAGGAGGAGGAGTAGTAACAAGAAGTTTCCAAGATAGTACTTCCATTGCAAAAGGAGAAATAAATAGTTACAGATTGTCATGTCAAGAGGATAGATGAAGAGTGTAAGGAGGAGACAATAGATGCAACTGAAACAAACTTGCTATGCTCCTCAACACAAGAAAAGTCGATTGTGGATTCCTGGATACTAGACAACAATGCATCTCACCACATGGCCAATGTGAGAGGTCACTCTAGTTCTATGAAGCCTTAGAAAGAACCCATCATAGTGATAGGTGTTGGAGGAGATGGTGGATAGTCTTTAGAGATGAAGTGGTGCTGCAACAACCTGCTTTACACCAGCCAAGAACAAGTGGTGGAGATTGTAATGGGCCTCTTTAGCTTCCTAATGATTACAAATGATTACTTATGTGCTTTGGAAGATGATCCACTAATCAATGGATCAAAATAGATGAGTAGGAAATTGATCGAAGGTCATAGACTTGCTATTTTAGTCTCTGCACATGTTCAGTATAATGAAGAGTGCTCTCAACCTGCTAGCAATTAGGAAAATTCCTTTTGCTGATATCTAATTAACTTAGATAGCTACCAATCATGACTGATTTCAATAAAAAGGATAAACTACACACTAAGTATGATGTTTAGCAAATTATAGGACTTGCCCGATATTTTTGGGATGCATCAGAGTATAGGCCAGAGAGTAAAGATATGATGATATCTCACAATTGAGATAACCAATGATAATGAAATTTTGTAGCTATAAACTAGATAGTATATTTAATCTATGATTCTTCAAATCACATCAAATGATCAACCATGCACTGAGAACAAGCTCTGAGAAGATCACTATTCTGAAGTAGTCATAGCAAAGAAGTGAAGTAGATATATAATCAAAATGTATGTATTAGATCACATAGAAATACAATGTCATTGGAAATACTTTTTTTCACAATGTGAGGGTAGTGATTGAGCTATGGAGTGAGCTTTGGAATCACTTAGGGTCCCTCTTTATTGCTCTCCAATATCGGGGCCTCTACATGCTAGTCTTTTGAACTATTTTTATAGTTGAGTTTGGAGCCAAGCTTTGAATTCAAAATTCAAATTCTCACCAAAAAGTGAGTCCTAAACTACAGGATATATTCTCTCATCAATCATCTACCAAATAAGTCGAGGTTTTATGCTTCCTAACTCCACATGGAAGTATGGCACTTTTGCAAAGGTAAAAGGTAATTGATTTTACAAGGGGTTGATCATATATGAATATATGAGATATATGCTAATTATCCAAGTATGTGGGCCTGGATTCTCTTGCACCAACAATAGGGCTACTATGGAAGGATATGCAAAAGCAATGTATTGTTCTTCATCATTACCTACAATGAACGGAAGGAAGGAACCTTGTAGAGCTTGTATGATGGGAAAGCCGCATAAAGAGACATTCCCACAAGGAGAAAGAGTAGGTTAAAAGATCCTCTAGTTTTGTTATTTGCTAACTTGTGTCATAAGGTGTCTATAGAGGCCTTGGGAGGAACTTCCTACATTTTCATCATCGAGAACTATAGAAAGAAGATGTGGATGTACTTTCTTCATGATAAGGGTCAATCTTTTGGTAAGATTAAAGAATAGAAGCTTGGAATAGGAGGTGGGGGGAGCCCAAATTAGAGGAGTGGGAAGGCTTTTGCAAGAGCAAAGGGATAAAGTGTGAAGATCAATGACACCTTACACATCACAACATGATGGCATTATGGAATGCAAGATTCACACCATTGTTGAGATAGCAATGTGTATGAGGGAAGGCCTAAGCTTTTCATATCAAATCAGAAAGAGTCATCATGAAGTCTACATCATTGGTAAGAATCCATCAGTCTTACATTTTAGAATCTTTGAGAGTGTGTGATATGCTCTTATCCCAGGTCAAAGAAAGAACATGTTGGATCTGAAAAGCAAGAGATGCATCTTCTTAGGTCATAAGGAAAATCAAGGGGCTTTCATATTGTATGATCATGAGGCAAAGAAGATCAAATGGAGTCATGATGTGGTGTCTATGGAGCACCCACATGTAGTGGAGTAAAAGAACGGAGCTTCCACTTTATCATCAAGCAAA
Organism: Ceratopteris richardii; assembly: GCA_020310875.1. Classification (NCBI taxonomy): domain Eukaryota; kingdom Viridiplantae; phylum Streptophyta; class Polypodiopsida; order Polypodiales; family Pteridaceae; genus Ceratopteris; species Ceratopteris richardii. The sequence continues at coordinate 71,484,874 of CM035430.1, read as the reverse complement.
GGAATAATTCACTATGTACCTAGCCTAAGAGTCATCTCTACCTATGAACAAGAGAAAGCATGCTCAACAAATGATGAGAAGAGATTCTCACATTAATAGCACAAAGACTTTCACTAGTGAAGGACTTTGATTTTCTAGACCCTTTTGCTCTAATGAACAGTGCTATTTGCACCCTACTAATGCCATCAGCTTAGATGAAGTGGAAAGTTTTTTTGTTAGATTTCAAATCAAAACTTTTGAGCGTTGACCTCAAGGAGGAGGTACATGTGTCTCTGCCATCACAGTTTGAGGCTCCACATTCAAAGAGCACATTATGTAAATTGAAGAAGGCATTCTATGTTATGAAACAATCCCTAAGATCATTGTAAAAATAGATAGACATTTGGAGCTACATGAAGGTGTTTGGAAATCTTATCTACTTATGGAGTACCATACAAGATATCAATTTTGTAGTCAAAATTTTGACGAGGCTTGGGAATAGACCTCATGAACGAAATTCAAGAGTTGGCAAACAACTACACTTGAAAAGGATGTTGAGAATAGCATGATTTCCAATCAAGAAGAATGTAGGACGTATCCTTACCAAAGTTCTTACAAAGGATCTAATTCACATAGATCTTGGAAGACTTGGCATTGGGACAAGAAGGTAGTTCACCTTTGGGTGGACATTGAGGGGGGAGTTACACATGGTCAATGATCCACCCTCATGGAAGACTTGCCATCATGCCAAGATGGTATTTCACCTATGGGTGGACATTGAGGGGGGTGTTAGATATTCTCAATCCTTCACCCTTATGTAGCACCAACATTGTTCCATGACACTCTATTTTGTAAGGCCCCCATTATGAGGAGAAGCCATGTAAGAGTGTACACTGGTATTTACTTGACTTTGAGGTCAGACAAAGTAGTTAGGAAGGTTACTTCTAAGCCATTGGATTTGGGATTGATCATATGTGAGGATCAGCTTAAATCAAGGGCTAGAACAAAAACAACTTTCTTTACTTGGAAAAGGGTAGATTTTATGTGGGCGATTAGATCTAGACTTGATTCTAAGTGTGGATTTGTTGAAGAAACACTCACGAATTTGACAAACAGACATAAAAAGAGAAAGCAGAATCAGAGAAAATCAAAAGCCTTAGTGGAAGGACAAATCCACGACCGTTATGTACAGTACAGAATCTCCCAGGATCAGAATACGGTACGCCGAATCAAACTGTACATAGAGAGAACGTGCAAAGGAATAACAGAAGGGAAGTGCGAACAAGAACGTGCTTAAGAAGAGCGTGCAGTATAAATAAGAGCACATATAGAAGAGAAAAAAAGTGTGTGAAGAGAGATATAGCAGATGTGCAGAGACGCAGAAGACGCCATAGATTGCGTATGTAGAAGAAGACACCAGAGATCGCGTATGTATAGATGAATAACAGAACCCTGAGATATCGGGTATTCATCTGAGAGAAAGATGGTAATAAGAAACTACTCAGTATAGGAGAGTTTCTGTAGCTTGAGCAAGAAGAGGCCAAGCTCACTTGTACACATCTTCTCTAATAGAAAACACATGTTCATGTGGATGTTCGTGCGTACTATTTACATGTGGTAGAAACAGAGTATGTTTATGTTACAGTTAAAGTTAGTCAACAGTTAACGTTTTCTCAGTAAACGCATTTTCGGTCAGTTACAGTTCTTACAGTAAACGAGTAATTTCCGGTAGAAGAACGACGTAGATCTCGCAGAGTAATGCGAAGTTTTGTGTGAGAGATAGCTCATTCTGTAGCTAGACATCTCTACTTTCAGTTGATCAAGGTTTCCGGTGAAAAAGATATCTATACACAGTACAAAGTGTGACCGGAAAGAGGATGTCTGAACTAGTGGAGTTTTTTCCTTAAATTTCAGAAAGTGTTCAGTAAGTTAAGGAAGCTTTTGCGTCACTTCCTTACTTCATGTATGTTTACTTGAAGTAATTATAAAAAGATTTGAAGTTCATTCCGGTACAATTCCGGTACGATTACGGTGTCAGTCTAGTGACAGTCTGGAGAAGTTTCGGTGAAATTCTTCAGTGAATTTAGAGCGCAGTCTTATATGTTGAGCGCTAGACTTTGCTAAGCTTTTGATTGATTACAGAGGTGTTCTAAATCACTCTAGCTTAGCTCTTCTTGGGCGTGGCGGTTTCCGCAAGGCTCAGCCTTCATCGCGTAGTCAAGGAGTGGTATCAGAGAAAAGAAGTATACCACATTTCCCCAACAGTGGTATCAGAGCCAGAGCTAGGCGTATCTAGTCAGAGCCAGAGCTAGGCGTATCTAGTCAGAGTCAGAGCTAGGCATATCTAATCAGAGCCCAAAGTATTCACCATTATTGGAAACAAGAGCCGGTTAACCACAACGAGTGGAACCAGAACGAGAAAGATTCTGAAGAGCAGAGAGATTCTCAAAAGCTCACCGGAAGTAACAGAAACAAGAAGATCATGGCAGACCACGTTACTATTGATAAGTTGGACAGAGATAACTATCCCGCATGGGTAATGCGCATGGAAGCCTTACTTATGAGTAAGGACTTAATGATGTACGTGACCGGAGAAGAAAAGAAGCCGACTTTCGAAGATGATAGTCAACCGGAAAAAGAAGAGTTAGAAGCCTTGAAGCTATGGCAGAAGAAAGATGCAACGGCAAGAGTTTACATCTATAATACTGTAACAGACCATCTACTACCGCATATTAGAGGTCTGGAGAAAGCAGAGGACATATGGAGTGCATTGGAAGATCATTTCCAAAATACTACGAAAGCCAGGAAGGCTAGCTTATGGTCCGAATTTACGACATTCAAAAAGAAGTCGAGTCAAAGCATAAGTGACTACGTGACTAAAATGAAGGATCTAGCAGATAGTCTTGGATCCATAAATGAAGAAGTCAAAGATCATAGATTGATAGCGCAAGTGCTCACAGGTTTGAGAGGAGATGAAAGGTGGAAACCCTTCGTATTATCAACTGAACTTTCTTTAAATCACTTTGTGCCAGAATTAAATCAGTTGCTTGGCTTGATGCTCACATATGAGCAAGACCTGAAAGGAGACGCAGATAAAGGACAAAGCTCTGCAATGTACATGAAGAACAAAAAGAAAGACAAAGGTAAGTCAAAAGACGAAGAAGAGTCGAGTTCTCAGGCCTATTACACAAGAGGTAAAGGCACTGGCAGAGGAAGAGCAAGAGGTTTTGGAAGAGGAAGAAGTAGCCAGAATACCAACAAGAAAGCTTGCTGGATTTGTGGACTAAGTAATCATCTCGCTCATGACTGTTGGCACAATCAACAAGGATCAAATCAAAATCAAAATAGTAATAGCAGAGGCAGAAGCGGAAGATATCAAAGAGGAAGACAAAATCAAAGAGGAGGCTATGGTAGAGGTGGAGTGAGAAGTTGGGGACAGAATCAATCCTACAACACCACCTACAACAACTACGCACACGACACGCAGAATGAAAGTCATATATCATTGATGATGAACTCTATCAGTACATCAGAAAATGAAGATCTAAAGGTATTTTACATTGATTCTGGATGCTCTAATCATTTGTCAGGAAATATAGAACTAATGTCAGAACTAGAGAAAGGTAGTTCTAGTCACACTGTTCAAACAGGTGACAATACGAGACATAGCGTACACTCAATTGGAAAAGTGAAATGCAAGAGTGGAGCAGATTTGCTAACCAATGTTTTGTATGTTCCAACAATACCGAAAAAATTGATTAGCGTGGGACAGATAGTTGAGAAAGGTTTTCAGGTCAGATTTACAAATAAAGGTGTATTTGTAGAAGATCCCGAGAATGGATATAACCAGATCGTTTCTGGAAAGAAAGAAGGAAGACTCTTTACTTTAAGAGTACAAGGGAACATTGGCCAAGCGTTGCTCACACATGGAGAAAAGGTAATTACAGAACTTGATTTATGGCATAAGAGATTGGGTCATTTCAATGAAAAAGGAATTAAAGCTATGATAACGAATCAGTCAGTATTGGGATTACCAAATATACAGAATCAACATATGATTCACAAGTGTGAAGCATGTCAGTTGGGAAAAGCCCACATGTTACCTTTCCACAAGAAAGGATTCAAACATGATGAAGTACTCAAGCTTATTCATACAGATGTATGGGGGCCAACGAAAGAAGGATCAATCAGCGGATCAAGGTACTATGTTCTATTCATTGATGATGCAACAAGGTGGATAACTCTTTATGTTTTTAAAGAAAAATCAGAAGTATTTGGAGCTTTCAGGCATTTTCATGCATATGCTGAAAGACTTACCGGACGAAAACTTAAAAGACTGAGGTCTGATGGAGGGGGAGAATACTTCTCCCGACAATTCAATGACTATCTTTGGAATGCAGGTATTAAAAGAGAAATAACCTACAGATATACACCACAACAAAATGGAGTAGCAGAAAGAAGGAACCGAGTTCTAGTCGAGTTCGCACGAGCTATGCTAAACGAAAAGGATTGTCCAAATTATCTTTGGGCTGAAGCTGTAAACACATCTATATACTTGGTAAACAGATTACCATGTACAACATTGGAAGGAATGACCCCTTATGAAGCTTGGTGGGGAAAGAAGCCAACACTTGATCACTGCAAAGTGTTTGGATCAGTAGCGTATGCTTATGTACCGTGTCAACTCAGACATAAGCTTGAACCGAAAGCAGAGAAATATGTGTTCATCGGATATGATGAAAAGCAGATGGGATACAGGTTATGGAATCCTCTAACCAAACAATTTACTATGTCCAGAGATGTTACGTTTGATTAACAAAAAAGCTGGTATGCAGATCAAAGTCATATGACTGAAGAATTTGAAGAAGAAATAAAAAGAAGAGAGAAAGGGAAATCAATTGTTCAGGTAAACAGAGATGAAAATCATATGCAGGCAAGTACGTCCAGGAACGGATCAGGTATGAGAAACGAAGATGAAGACGTGTATTCAGATACACATGAAGAGTTTGAACCAAGAATGTCAAACAGGAATAGAAGACAACCAGAAAGGTACTTGTATGATACGTCATACATAACTCAGAAAGACTATGCATATATGGTCAAAGATGATGAAGAACCACAGAGCTATAATGAAGCAAAAGGCAAGAAACAATGGGAAGAAGCAATGGAAGAAGAAATCAGCGCACCAGAGGAGAACAAGACATGGGAACTTGTTCCGAAACCAAATGGTAAGAAAGTAATCGGAAATAAATAGGTGTTCAAAATAAAGAAATTTGCAGATGGAAGGATAGCCAGACACAAAGCGAGGCTGGTGGTCAAAGGCTATGCCCAGACGCATGGCATAGATTATGATGAGAGGTTTAGTCCAGTGGCAAGGATGTCAACCATAAGAACAGTAATCGCTGTAGCTGCATCAAAAGGATGGAAGCTAAGTCAGCTAGATATAAAGAACGCATTTCTGAATGGATACATTTCTGATGAAGTGTACATGGAACAACCTGAAGGGTTCAAAAGTTCCAGATACCCAAACTTTGTTTGCAGGTTAAGAAAAGCACTTTATGGACTGAAGCAAGCTCCAAGAGCTTGGAATTACAGACTTGTGAAATATCTAAACGAACTTGGATACCAAAGTCCGAAGGCAGACGCAAGTCTACTCATAAAGAGAACAGAAGAAGGTATGATCTACATTTGTATTTATGTAGACGACTTAATAATCACAAGAACATCAGATGAAGGGATTACAGAAGTAAAGAAACTACTCGAAAGAGAGTTCAAGATCAGTGACCTAGGAAAGTTGTCATACTTTCTAGGAATGGAAATCACATACACAAATCATGGTGTATATGTGACACAAGAAGGGTATCTCCTAAACTTACTGAAGAAGTTTAATATGGAGAACTGTAGAGAAGCTTCAACACCGCTTGAAGTAAATCATAAACTCAGCAAATACAGTGGTGCAGAGTTTAAAGATATGAAGAAATATCAGTCATTAGTAGGAAGTTTAATTTATGCTACACTAACAAGACCGGATCTTAGTTATGCAATGGGAGCTCTCTCACAGTTTATGCATTGTCCGACAGATCAACATTGGGTTGCAGGACAGAGAGTTCTTAGATATATTAAAAGAACTATAAAAGAAGGATTATATTATCCTTTTACGTTCGACATAAAACTCAGAGCATACAGTGACTCAGACTGGGCTGGAAGTCAAGATGACAGAAGGTCAACACACGGGTATATGATATACCTAGGAGATAAGCTGGTAAGCTGGTGTTCGAAGAAGCAACACACAGTGGCTTTATCGTCAACAGAAGCCGAATACAAAGGACTTGTAGAAACAGCAAAAGAAGTAATATGGATGCAGACCTTGTTCAAAAGCATGGGAATTGATCAAGGTATACCTATCATACATGGAGATAATATGAGTTCATTATATCTTGCAGCAAACCCAGTATTTCATGCAAGAACAAAGCACATAGAAATTCAATATTATTTCCTGAGGGAAAAGGTAATGGAGAAGGAGTTAGAAATTGTATACACTCCGACAAAGGATCAGATTGCAGATATGCTAACAAAGAGTTTGGATGGAACGAAGACAAACAGATTCAAAGAAATGGCAGGTATAAAAGAAAGAAAGATATATGAGAGATCAGAAGATGTCCAATTAGTGATTGAGGGGGAGCTGTTGAAGAAACACTCACGAATTTGACAAACAGACATAAAAAGAGAAAAAGAAGGAAGCAAAATCAGAGAAAATCAAAAGCCTTAGTGGAAGGACAAATCCACGACCGTTATGTACAGTACAGAATCTCCCAGGATCAGAATACGGTACGCCGAATCAAACTGTACATAGAGAGAACGTGCAAAGGAATAACAGAAGGGAAGTGCGAACAAGAACGTGCTTAAGAAGAGTGTGCAGTATAAATAAGAGCACATATAGAAGAGAAAAAAAGTGTGTGAAGAGAGATATAGAGAATAGAGATATAGCAGATGTGCAGAGACGCAGAAGACCATAGATCGCATATGTAGAAGAAGACGCCAGAGATCGCGTATGTATAGATGAATAACAGAACCCTGAGATATCGGGTATTCATCTGAGAGAAAGATGGTAATAAGAAACTACTTAGTATAGGAGAGTTTCTGTAGCTTGAGCAAGAAGAGGCCAAGCTCACTTGTACACATCTTCTCTAATAGAAAACACATGTTCATGTGGATGTTCGTGCGTACTATTTATATGTGGTAGAAACATAGTATGTTTATGTTACAGTTAAAGTTAGTCAACAGTTAACGTTTTCTCAGTAAACGCATTTTCGGTCAGTTACAGTTCTTACAGTAAACGAGTAATTTCCGGTAGAAGAACGACGTAGATCTCGCAGAGTAATGCGAAGTTTTGTGTGAGAGATAGCTCATTCTGTAGCTAGACATCTCTACTTTCAGTTGATCAAGGTTTCCGGTGAAAAAGATATCTATACACAGTACAAAGTGTGACCGGAAAGAAGCTGTCTGAACTAGTGGAGTTTTTTCCTTAAATTTCAGAAAGTGTTCAGTAAGTTAAGGAAGCTTTTGCGTCACTTCCTTACTTCATGTATGTTTACTTGAAGTAATTATAAAAAGATTTGAAGTTCATTCCGGTACAATTCCGGTACGATTACGGTGTCAGTCCAGTGACAGTCTGGAGAAGTTTCAGTGAAATTCTTCAGTGAATTTAGAGTGCAGTCTTATATGTTGAGCGCTAGACTTTGCTAAGCTATTGATTGATTACAGAGGTGTTCTAAATCACTCTAGCTTAGCTCTTCTTGGGCGTGGCGGTTTCCGTAAGGCTCAGCCTTCGTCGCGTCGTCAAGGAGTGGTATCAGAGAAAAGAAGTATATCACATTTCCGCAACAGGATTAAGCAAGATGAAGGGTTGCAAACAAATGGTTGTTGATCCTACCTTTCTACCATTTGATTTACCCCATAGTTCAATGGTGGAGATTACGTTTGGCATGGATCATGCTACCAAGGCCCTCGAATATGGGTAAGCTGATTTAGTCTTGGAGGACCTTAGAAGGATGGGTTCCTCCCCATGTAGGATCATAGTTTTTTGTGTTTGGATTCATTAGGGTATCCATCTTAGTACTCATTGTGTTGGCATGTAGCCCTTCACCTAGCTTCTATCTAGATCACCATCTAGGCTCCATATAGTGAGTGCATGGGTGGTTATAACCATCTATATCTTGTTTAGTATTTGAGTTATGTTGTATTAGATTTTTGAGTTTGAGTTGAATTGAGTTCAGTTCATCTTCTACTCATCTTGAGTCCAATTTCCATTGTAACCATATCTCTTGTGTTATTCCCATGAATACCAATATCTCTCTTTCTCTCTAACCTTGATCCTATATATATGTGTTATGGTAACCTCTACATGATATTGGAGTTGCACCACTAGCCCACCACTCATTCATCATTCATTTTGTAAAATTCCAACTAGAATGTGAGCTCTTAGTAAAACTCCGAGTACTTCTTCCATAAATTGAAGGCTTTCTCTACATTGAAAGTACTGAAAAGTTATGTGTTTTGACATGGAGTTTTGAGATTCACGTTACACATGTTCATATGTGTTTCAAACCCATTCGAAAAGCAATGTCTGCATAGTGCATTACTTGCATTGATGTCATAAGTGGCATTAATACTCTGCTACATACATATATAATGCCTGAATAGAGCTTCCATACACATAGGTCTTTTTTCTTTTTTTTCTTCAAGCATGTTCATAGGAAGCCTAATCTCCCTGAGCTTGAATATATTGAAAGAAAATTTGTATTAGTGAAGGGCATAGTAACTAGGGGACCCCTCATATCCCACAAAGTAGTGGTTAGAATATTGAAGCATCACAAGGATAGGGCTATCCAAAGACACCTCATTTGAATGGCCCAAAGGCTTTAGAAGGTAGGCTAGCGAGACTCACCCAAGCATGTCCAACAACCCCTAGAGATTGAATGCACAACCTTAGCCTCAAGAAGTGAGTGCCCAAACAACTCGCCTAAGATGCATGGACAGACGTATACACCATTAACGCTTGTTCTACATGCACTCACAAACACGTTAAGACATGTCTCATGGACAACATAGGTAGGAGGAAAGTCGTGCATATGTTTAAAGGTTTAAAAGGACAACATACATGTTTTAATTTTATACCGTTTTTTATTTTCACTATGGAGATGGCGAGTGGAAGAGTAATGTGTTTTATTAGGAATTGTCTATCAACTTTGTAAACGTACGTATCTCTCTCTATGTGTGTGTTCTTCTAAGCTGGAGCCCATGGTGCCCATGTCCAAATTGTGTAATCGTTAACTCACTACGAAACAGGATGTACCTACCTACCTTGTCCAATAACGGACTCTCTCATAGACGATGACTACACATGACCTCTGGCTTTGTAATTCATGATGGTATCATGGCCAAGGTGGTGAAGTGGAGCCCCCTCACGCCTTTACAGTTTCCATAGCTTTTCTCCTGCGGCTTTTCTCCTGCGGCTTTTCTTCAATCCTGTGACTTCCTAATCCGTACTTGCAGGCATCTCACATCTCCTTACATGGTCGCCATCACTTTATCTCTGCCATCTTCACGACACTCTCTTCCGGCTTGCCACGTGAATGGTCGTTGGCGCCTTTTTTGTTGTATAGCGAACATGAACGACGAAGCGCCATCGCCCATATGACAGCATTTCCTTCTCTTATTGTCAAAATCCCGCTTAACCTGTTTGATGACGTTCAAAGCTCGTGCCTCCCTCGCTCTGATGGTTCACAGGCTTTTTCACTGTTAATACAGATCTTAAGCTATACGGGACATGATCAACGAACGTTTCACCGAACTTCATTAAATTTATACCGATGTTCTGATTTTCATGTCGATGTTCTGTTTTTCATGTCGATTTTCTGGTTGTTACGATCTTAACTACTTCTCAGGCATTGCGTGCTCACGTATTGAAATATTTGAAGACGTATACAACTAAATGCTCAGTTGGAGTCGGAGATCGCGTAACCTAGTGGCTCATGTCTTGAAGCTGTGGGAAGAAGTCCTGCGTTCAAGTCTTGGTTAGACATGTCTATGAGTCTCTCATGATGTGTGCCTCTACTTTACAAGGTAGGTGTGTGAGTGTGTACTTCCAATTCATTGTACTGTCAAAAAAAGAAAACATACTCACTTGCACACATACACAATTAACCATATCCACATGTATATTGGCACACAGACATTGTACTTATTTTTCTCTCATGATGGGTGTCTCTATCTTACGAGGCTTCCAATTCATTGTACTCTCAAAAAAAAAATATACTCACTTGCACACATATAGAATTAACCATATCCACATGTATATTGGCACACAGACATTGTACTTATTTTTCTGTTTGTTAAAGTCAAAGGCATTTATGGGGTCATACAATAATTCATTTGGAGTACATATACTCTTCTGCATGCATGCGTAGGTTCTCTTACCTGATTTTCCATCTTAAACATGGATTAACGTACACGTTGACATGATCATACACATAAACTTCGGTTCATACATAGTGTTTGTAGATAAATCATAGGTAAAAAATTTACTAGACGCTTAGACTTTGTGGGGTATTCGTTTCGTATTCTCTTGTAGAATAATGAAAATCCTTTATTTTATCCATTGGTGCTCGGTCTTGACATCTTCATAGTTTTCTCCTTACTGAGTGAATATAATTTTGATTTTCATTGTTAGTTTCATAGCCATTCATGTTGGGACTTACATATTAGTACCAACGTAAAACCAAATAATAGCGTTTTTGCAACACTTGCGTGGTTTTGTTAGAGCATTTCATGGCTCTTTCTTAATTCTCTGTAATAACCTCGCATTCAGCACTATGTTGTATAATTAAACCATTTCACAGGAATCTAATCCATGCAATTGCGCCGTTAACATTATCCGCCATCGAAGTTGTTGATTGGCATGATGCATGATTGGATGTTTATCTCAAAGCATCTGAAGTTCTTGTTGTATGTACGGTTGAGTGGCTTGCATCGTATCAGTGGTCTCCATAGCCTTACAGAGAGAGAGAAAGAGAGAGAGAGAGAGAGAAAGCGAGAGACTCGCGAAAGATCACATCACTGGATCAAAGTACATATCCATCAAATAGAAAATATCAAATGAGGTAAAGAGATCCAAAGCACTATATACTCCATGTGACCCTTATGTATAAGCATGTCTCAGAATGCCGCATGTTCTTAGCTCTTCACAACAAGAGATGACATATGTCTCAGTATTTGGATAAAATATGTCCAAGGCTACACGTAGGAATCTCAGATGTGCTTAGATCCAAAAAAAATGAGAAACTAATGGAGTATTTGGATACAATATGTCCAAGGCTACACGTACGAATCTCATATGTGGTTAGATCCAATAAAAATGAAAAACTAACGGACTAAGTGATACCATGTGTCACTTGTTGCTCAGATTATAATAGAAGAGTCATTACATATAGGGTGTGCTTAGATGTCCATGCTCTACCCACTTGTATCCACATGCATTCACACAAGGGATCATTTCACATAGACCCACACACAAGGGATCATTTCATGGACTCTGGTGCACTTTTACTCAAGCTTATATTATCCCACATAGGTCATATTTGTCTCTCTTATGCTCCTTAGAGGGCCTCAGATGACCTCTCCCTCATTCATTCATGTCTAACCATGAAGCTTTCTCCTTGAAGGTCAAGCTCCATGCCTCTTATGCAAGTTTTCATTTCATTATTTAGTTTATTTTCTTCATTTTATTATTATATTGTTCCTAGTGTAATTTGAGCCTCCATATGTTATTTGTAGTTTGTGAACATCCTGTGTCACATGATTTCTCAACACAAACTTCATGATAAGGCTGTAGACTTGCCACTCACATATGATGCTTTTGGTGAAAGCTTGGGAACAAGAAAGAAATGAATATAAGGCATTATTTTCAGGATGTCCTTGATTGACGGCACAGCTCAAACCTTCCACAGCATCCATGGCATACTTCAATTCATGAGCAGCATTTGCATGATGCACACATATGCTACATCTCCATTGGCTCTTACTTTATTTACATGTAGACACGATACTATAATAACAAAAAATAGATGACTCTTTTTTTTTTAATATAAAGGAAGTTCGGCCTTACCCTAGTCTCTCAAACTTGTATTAAATAAAAGAAAAAGAAAAGTACAAGTGAAGGGGACTAGTGCCCACGGGATCCCCCAAGTCCCATAGAGTAAGGCTAGATCTTACAGAAGTTAGATGGCATTACAAAGAAGGTTAATCACCCTCTCATCACCCTCGTGAGGGGCCTACTTGGGTTTAAGCTTGTTATTGGTTGGAAGGATCACTTTATGATGCCTGAAGGGGGGGATTTCTTACAATTGATGATTCTTTTACCAAAGAGGAGTAGCAATTTTTCAATGGCCCACTGTTTGTGGGAGTCACCAAAGTTATAAGCACATCTTTGTTGTGAGATCTTCTAGAGGACCTCCCCGCTGATGGCATGCTAGAGAGTCGTAGAGCAACCGATCGCTTCTCCTAGCAGAGCTTGTTTCCAACTAATATGCTTCTGAAGTCTAATTTTCTTTCTGACAATCTGTGAGAGCTTGTTGGAATTGGGACAAGCAAAGAAGATCTAAATGACATCTTCAATGGATCGATAGCAGCACTTGCACCAGGGAGAGGACCCACATATTTTTCTAGCCTTTAGGTTGGTCCAGATTCCCCTATGAAGAACTTGCCATAGGAGGACAAACTTTTTGGTTTGTATGAGAGGTTGCCAGATAGCCATGAACTTCATATCCCACTACAGCCGCGTCCATGGTAAACTCCTCCTAATAATCAATGTTTCCTTTGATATTCCGGCATTTTGTTAGGCAATTACCATTATGCCATTTCAAACCCAGCGGTCATGGCGAGCCGTGTCCCATGAGAAGACAAACTTTAGAGCGGTCCCAAGCAAGACATTTTCTTTATAAAATATTCCATTCTTCATAGGTAATGTTGAGACTAGGGTCAATATCCTCGAAGTTGATCCGTTGATTGGTGTCTTGTTTCTAGAGATGCTTCCCTTTTTTGAAGCACTTGTTCCAAGAGCCTCCTGGCACTACGAACATTATAGATCACTCTTTCTCGTGTGTATGGTAAGCCCATTTTTTTGGAAATCAATCATATTAAAACCTTGATGCTTTGATAATTTTAGTAAGGATCTGTATTCAATGAATATGGCTAAGTCTTCATGTCAATAGGTAGAATTGTTATATCTCTAGAGGTATCCCTAAATTAAGATCATATAAATTGAGGCAACTAGCAGAATGCTCATATAGGTTTCTACGAAACGGAGTAGACATAGCAGAAGTCGAAGAGATGAAAAGGCTTTCTATATTTGGTAAAGGGTAAATCATTATGGCTAGAAAGATCTCCAAATCAAGTTCATATGCCTCTCATCCCTATGGTGTGAGATCCATACTCTTTTCATGCCATTGCATTGGATGAAAAAACACATATATTCAATTATAAGTTCAAATTAACTCCATAAAAAAATTAACATTTAGGAAAAAAGAAAATCCAAAAATAGATCGCATATGGAATAGAGCTGATGTCTATTCCATTGAGGCTTCATCGCCAAAGCAAAGTCAATCTTAACGAAAGAGAAGAAGAGAGCATGTGATTATAAGTTCTTTAGTTTAGTTTTCTTTCTAGTTGATTTGAGAGCTCAACTTTTTGAAAGTCGATAGAATTGCAATTACGAATGTGTACAATCATATAAAGAGAGTGCACGCCATTCAATGCGTTGTGCTGTTGTTGAATTAAACACATGGGCGAAATGTATGGTATTCATGTTGTAATTCATTAAACCAAAAAGCCAAGAGTGTACTTCTTTCAAGTTACTTGGAGGTCCATTTATTGTTGGTGTTATGTTCAATGCTAACAATGAAGTTCTAACTAAGGCACCATTTTCTGTTAAGGGAGATACAAGTCCTCTCATTGAGAATAAAAGAAATATGTTCTTATGTAGCAACTTTTTGTGGAGAATTTGGACCAATGTCAAAGGTAATAAGATTTGAGGGGCTCTTCAATGGTGTAACTGCTGCCTTCGTGGTGGGGCAAACATTAGTCACCTCTTCTTTTCATGCCCTAAGAGTCACGTGGTTTTGTAGTCTCTTGCCAAGATTTTGAGTTGATAGAGTCAAATCCATTGGAAGCAAACATTACTCGGAGAAACGTTTGATTATTCGTCTAGATTATGGACTGCTATCTATGGGGGAAGCGCTTTGGAACATATGTAAAGAAAGATGTGTGGCCAACGTCGACAACCATCCGAAAGAATGGTTGATTGATAAATCCCTTCCCAGTTAGGCAAAAGAATATGTAATTGTAAGAATTCCTCTTCCTTCAGACACCATAAGATTGCTGTCTTGTATAATAACAAGATCAAAAGTAAATGGACCACCCATGAGGGAAATGAAAAGATCATTAATCTTATCTGTAACTCATGCTAATACTTAGTTTTCTTGTTGTATCCTAGCCATCACCACTATTGCACGTTCAAGTAGTGCTACCCTTGCTTTGTGGGATAATGGGAGATCCCAAGGGCACTATGCACTTTCACTATACAATTGTTTCTTTAACTAATTCAAGCAAGAAAAACTACGGTTCGGCAGAACTTCCTCTTTCACTTAAAAAAAAAAAACAATGATGTTCTAAACCTTCCATGTAATTCTCTCTCACGCTCTTGTATATTTCTCCTAAACTTTTCCAATCATTCTCCGACCTCATCCTCTTTCTTGAATAGATGTGAATGAGGCATCATAAGAGAAAGTGACTTCGACCTCATCCTCTTTCTTGAATAGATGTGAGTGAGGCATCATAAGAGAAAGTGATACACAGAGAAAGAATTCCCCATCATCAATTACTTGACCTTATCCTTCATATTTGGGACTTGAGACGTTTCCACACAAATGCGAATGCAATAACTCAAAAGAAATTCAGCGAGCGTGGTTTAGCGGATGTGCCTTGTACTTCTAGGCAGATGGCTAGGGTTCAAGTCCTGCCCAAGGCTGAATGCCTCAAAGTTCCCCAAGACGGGTGCCTCTACCTTACGAGGTCGGGTGTGTGTGTCTTTCCAAATTCATTGTACTCTCAAAAAAAAAAACTCAAAAGAAGAAGTTGATGCTTTTGTCTGCTGCTCGACAGGTCACACTCAAAGGATGCTTTCTGGCAATGTTTGCGAAGAAGAAGGAGGACAAGACATGAAAAGCACTATTGCAAGATTGTCCTTCATTCACGGAGCTGCCAATACGAAACTTTTTAGCGCATTCATGAGGGTTACCTTTTTGCATGAGCAGCAGTTGCGTGACCTCTCGATGCTTTCATTATGTTTTATTTTGGTTTGATGGAAACACTTTTGCGCAAGTACAACCAAAAGATTTGTGCTCTAGGTCGTTGTCCGCATGGTTGGGCTGCTTGTCTCTTGAGGGAGGGGCAAGGGTTCAACCCCTATCAGTTGCATGTGAGGGACATGTATGACATTGGAATGATGTATCATGTGGCTCATGTGTCACCACTTTTTTTGCCCCGTGGTAGTTGCGATGGCAGTTTAACTTAGCTATGTAAATCCTTGTTCTTGTGGGATAAAGGGGGTCCCATGGGTACTATGCCCTTCCTTGTACAATTGCAATTTCAAAGTTAAAGCCCGAGGGAGTAGGCCTAAGCCGAACCTTCGTTAAAAATAAAACAAAAGATTTGTCGCATTCATAGTATGAGATTTTCCTCCATTACCATTTACCACTCCAAGGACTTCTACGAGCTAGTAAAAATGCAAGAAATATGTTCTTTAGAGCAAACATGTTGTAATAAAGTACTATGTTGCATTTATTCGATCGAATAATTAAAAAATATCGAATATGTTCTTTTTATTCGGGGTTGTCCAAATAAACACTGAAAAAGAATGGACATGGATAAACTTTCGATCGAAAGGCTTTCGATCAGAAATTTTTTTGAACAAATAAATTTTGATCGAAAGTTCTTTCGATCGAAAACTTATTATCAAAATTGTCATTCCTTACGCGTTTGTTTGAGAGTCTATAGAGCTCTAATCCTACCATAGAGAATTTTCTTTAGATGTACAATTAGTGTTTTTGTTTTCCAGATTTGAAAGTACACATATGCACATGTGTGTATGTATGTGCATGTCATACACACATATGCATACACACACAAACATGCACACATATACACAATTACACACACACACAAACATGTACACATGTACACACAAAATCATACACACACACATATAGATACTTCCACGTATACATACACACACATATGCACACATGCATACATAGACATGCATATGCATACATACATAGATACATGCATACACACATGCACATACATACACACATATGCATACACACACATACATGCATACTTACATATATACACATTCACAAATGCACACATATGCATACACACACATTTACAAATGCACACATATGCACACATACACATATAGATACTTGCACATATACATACACACATATAGACACACACACACACATACACTCACATGCATACATACACAACATATGCATACACATCCATATGCATACACATCTATATGCATACATACATAGACACATGTATACACACACATGCACATACATAGATACATACATATGCATATACACACATGCACATATGTACATATGCATACATACACATGTGCATACATACTCACATGCATTCATACACACATGCATATGTATACATACATACACACATGCATATGTATACATACATACACACATGCATATGTATATATACATAAATACAAGCACATACACACAATAAATCGACTTGAGCCTAAAAAAAATATTGAAGTCAAGAAACCTTATCTACCTTCACACTCATGTACAAGTAAGTAAAGCCAAGTATGAGTAAGTAAAGTCATGTACAAATCGAAAATACAGCTATATATGAAATTTTAGGCATACCCCCGAGCTTCATGTTCTAACTTAAAAGAACATGTTTTCATCTTTGTGGTGGTATTCACCTATATTCTATTGAATAAAGGAGAACATATTGTCTGATACCCATTCAAATGATTCAAGTTGAGGATTCATAATGATCCCTTTTTAATGGGAATTTTCTACCTTCATACTCAGCTCAAAATAAATCAACCTTAAAAATAACTTCTAAAAGTATAAAAAAGTAAAAATTCATTATTATGTGCTTGAAACAAATATTAAACTATATCATAAAAAGTAAAGTCTTTTATTATCTGTTTACATCTCTTTTGTCATAAGTATCTAAAGTTCGAGTGCATAAGTCAATTTCTATCAAAACTTGGCCATAACAAGTCCCTCTTGATGCTATTATCGCAATAAGTCAATTTCTTGCCTCCCAACAAGTTCTTCTTGATGGGATTGTCTTGAGGCCGATATCTCAGCTAAGAGAAGGTTTGTGTTGTATCAATAAAATACAACTTCCTAAAGAAGATCTATGGATTTGTGAAGCTGTATTGTATTGATACAACACGAACCTTCTGTTAGCTGATATACGTTGTCAAAGATGCCATCGATTTTCACTTATTAATACCTTCTCAACCCTTGAATTATCAAAAAGAACAAAAAACATTTTCCAACAATTACAATGGTTTTTAATTCTCAATCATACACATGCATACACATGCACATACACAATCATATTAGATTTTCACTTGCAATCATATAACATACATGCACATACACATACACATACACATACTATTTTGAAGTAAGAATCAATATTGATTTAAACAATCACAATACATTGTTACTCACATGCATAGGTAATGCTGAGACTAGGGTCAATATCCTCGAAGTTGATCCATTGATTGGTGTCTTGTTTCTTGAGATGTTTCCATTTTCTGAAGCCCTTGTTCCAAAGCCTCTTGGCACTACAAATGTTATAGATTACTCTTTGTCGTGTGTATGGTAAGCCCATTTTCATTAATCGATATTTCCAATAGGTACACTACAAGGAATATGAGTGCATACCGACGGTTAATGTGACACAATTTTGTTGCTATAAAATTGCATAAAGCATTGCAAGGAGCATCGAGCGCGAAACATTAGTTAGACGATGAGAAATACAAAGTTTTTATCGATGTGTGGCATGATGGGATGTGCGATGCTTACATTGAGCATCACTAAAGCAACGAATTAAAAAAGTTTCGCATAAGCGATGCTAATTTGCATTGCATAAGCGACAGTAATTAACGTCACTTATGCTACACCAATTGGAGGGGCTTTTACGATGCCTTACCATCGCTTAAATGATGGATTTTTGACGAAAAAAATTCAAAAATTGGAGGATCTTCGATTGACAACTTCATGCATTTGATCCAAGAGCTCTTGAACGTTTGCAATTGCGCTGCACTTACGAGTTGAAACAATCACTTGTAGAATTGTTGTTTTGTCTAATCTCTATCTTACTGTCTCTCTCTGTCTCTATTTCTCTCTTTCTACCTCATTCTCTCTTTGAATTATCTCTCTCTCTCTCTCTCTCTCTCTTTATTACAGGTTATTCAAGAAGCTAACCAAGCAAAAAATATGGCTAACTATTGTAAGTACAATTTCCATTCTTTGTATATCATTTGAATTGTGTTGTTTTCATTAATTAGCATACTCACACTTATTGATATGCACATATACACTTATACATGATGAAGATGCACGTTCACACATATACACATGCACATACACACACATACATGTGCACATACACTTACACATACACATGTGTATGCATAGACATTTCTAAAACCACATAAAAAGACTTGCATGCATGCATTATTGCATATATGCATACACATACACACATTAACATATACTTAAATACATGTATATGCACACCTGCATGCATGCACATTCACATGCATGCACATGGATGCAAATGTGAATGCATTCAAATGCACATGCATGTTTCATACATATACACATGCATGTACATACACTTGTACATGTTTATACACATACACATACATATGCACATATTTATATATACACACACACATACACATATATACACATATATGCACATACGTACACACACATATACACATACACACACATGCACTTACATACACATATACATATACATGCACATACACATATACACACATATACACTTACACATGCACATGCACATACATACATATACACACACATACACATGCACATGCACATACACACACATACACATATACACTTACACATGCACATGCACATACATGCATATACACATATACATATGTGCATACATTCATATACACACACATATACATGCACATATGTACACACACATATTACACATATATACATGCACATACATACATATATATACACACATACACATTCACATGCACATACACATACATATGCATATACACTTACACATGCACATGCAGATACATGCATATACACATATACATATGCACATACATACATGCACATATATACGTAGATACGTACATATACATGCATATAGACACACCTACACATCTAGATATATACCTACATGTGCATATATACATTTTATATACACACAAGCACACATAAATATCAATGAGATATATAATTAAGGTAATAAAACACATGCTTAATATAAACAATAATAACAATCAATAGAACAAAACTTTTCATTACTTAATACCATACACACAATTCAAAACATAACTAAAATGAACAATATGTAGATTATATATATATATATATATATATATATATATATATATATATATATATATATATATATATATATATATATATATATATATATATATATATATATATATGTGTGTGTGTGTGTGTGTGTGTGTGTGTGTGTGTAAATACATATCTAAACATCATGATCATCATCATCAGCATCATGATCATCCTCATCCTCATCCTGATCATCACGATCATCCACATGACTTGATGTATCTGTGTGAGCACCTTGTGATGATCGAGATCATCCCTCCTATGTCTATCTCTCCACCACATCCATATCTGTCTCTCCATAATACTCCTCTATTACATATAACAAACATAAATAAGTAAAACCATTAAAACATTCATTAAAATAAAATAATTATATAAAATTTAATAATACTCATAAATGCATCCGGATGATCTCGCATATACTTGCTCAAATGCCGATATCCAAAATGTGTAGCATAGTTGATCTCATGTTTCATAGGACATCGACCATAATCCTTTTGCTGCATTGAAACAAATAAAAAAGATTAGTTTCTTGCATTTTAACTAAAGTAAAAAATATACTCACAATAACACATATACTTACAAATGTAGCTACAAAACCATGATGCCCCATTTGGCCTAGGTGCGATGTGTGGTCGGACTCAACTCTCTTCTTTGTAGCAACCTATTTATTTAAAGAAAAAAGAAATACATAAATTAAAATATGAGTATTATAAATGTAAACTATTAATTTGTATACCTTTTGCTGAGAAACTGACTCCTGAAGACGTAGCTATCTACGAAAAAACTGCCACGTCTCAGGTGGTATGTTAAGTCACCTCTTATATTTTTCCACCATACAATATCTCCTGTTAATTTAATCTCAAACAAAAAAAAAAGAAACAGAATACATACACATATATACACACACATACACATACACATACCCACATACACATATACATGCAAACATATACACATACATATATGCATACATATACACATATACATACATATAACATAAACACACATATGCATATCCACATATATATGTACACACATACACATGCATGCATATACACTCATTCACTCAAAATACATGCATTTATCCCACAATAATGTGGATTTGTGTATATGTGAATATGTGTGTATGTGTAAAATGTGTATATGTGAATATGTGTGTATGTGTAAATATGTATATGTGAATGTTTATGTATGTAAATAATTAGATTATTAATATCAAATACCATTATTTGTAGATTCTGATCAATTAGATGGAACTCCACCACTGTCTCCTAATCGTGCAAAGACTATATACTGTAAGTATATCAAACTTTTAATTTTATATATATTTAATAGATACATAATTGATATAGTTTTTTGTTTCTTGTTATAATCAGATTTTGATCAATCAGAGGGCACTCCACCACCTCCTACCCATGCAACAACTTCATATGTGTCCTCCAATAGGAGTTATGATGAGTTTTACTATCAAGAGCATATTATATGTTGGTGTAACTCTTGCTATGGCAGGTATCGTAGACCACGATTGGAATGTATTGAACATGAGGTAGAGTATGGTACTTTTGAGCGTGTATCACCACCTGGTCAACGTGGTAATGCTTGGGTATGTATTTTTTCTATAACTTAATGTCATTATTTTTTTAAGAACCATATAAAAAATCAAATTACTATTGATATATAGGAATACTTGCTTGATAATGATGATGATGATGATAATAATTCTCATACTCATAATGTTAATATACCTCGTACAGGTCATGGACTTGTTGTTCATCAATTACAAGCAAAGGTTTCTAGAAATCCTCTACCTCCTGGTTTAGAGACTGAAATGACTGGAGATTATCCACTCCCAGCTCGTGATGGTTCTCTAGTACAAACATATGATAGAAGAAGATATGGAGGATGGAATAGAGGACCACTTCCTTTAGATGGAGAGGTTTTTAACTTTTGGGGTAATCGCTATATGATTGTTGTTGGTGTATATTGCAAGCCTACACATTTGGCTCAAAGGATACATTAAAGTCTACACATACATGAAGAAGCATAGGAACATATGCTAGTGGCTAATTACCACTTTACCTCATTGTAAAAGTCAAATTGACTTGGAATCTTTTGTAATCACCTACCAAAGTGAGTCGTGGAAAAGGTAGCTCATTTGATTGAAATAATATCTCCTAACATATAGGAGCTTGATCATAGGGAGCCAAAATTTGAATTTGAATTCAAATCTCCACTCACTTCATATAAAAGTGAACTTGAAAAGTCGCGGGTAAGAGTGATCATTCCCTAGCCTCATTCTATTGAGTTTGAGTGTGTGTGAGGACTATACCATAGCCTACACCTCTCTACACCATTAGGCAATGTTGGTCATGCCAATGGGATTGTATACAAGTGTTAATTAATAGATACATTTACATCATTAATCTCTGAGTTCTCTGTTAGTCTACTCAAAAGTTTGTCAATTTGTCAAGGGTATATCTCGGTCAATTCTTCACAAAATCAAGTGATTCAAAGCTTGTTGGTTATTCAGCTCAAGTCATCTACATGCTGTCAAAGTTTGAAGTGGTTCTATTCAGCCATGTCAGAGAAATCTGGGATGAGGTGAACTCTGGTCAATTTCTGCTACAGTCCTAAAAAGTTGAGGGTATAGCTAAACTTGCTAAATTGATTTCTCTTAGCATAGTTTATCTTTTTACATAATTCCACTTGCAAATGGTAGCTTACTAAGCTAATTAAATACCCCTAGAAGGAATTTTATCAATTTCTACTGTGCTGGTCACATTGAGCAAAGTAGTCAGCAGGTGTCAAGACAAAAATAGAAGGTTCTCTTGAATTTGTGAACTTCAAAGTTATCTGTTTTTGTTCAATCATTACACACATCACTTCCAAAGTACCTAGGCCATTTTTTGGTGTTATTGGAAAGCTAAGAAGGTCTACTTATCAACTCTGAAGCAAAAGAGGGCTGGTACAAAGCATGTTTAGCAGTACCTACTCAGTCTCTTGGAGCATCCATCCATCTATCCCAATAGTGGTATCAGAGCAATAGAGGTAAAATGGGAGATGGTTTTCCTTCATTTATTGATAAATTGTACAGGAAAAACTATCAATCTTGGTCTCTAAGGATGAAGACCTACTTACAAGGAAGGAGTCTCTATGGATACATCTCAGGAGATGAGGAATTGCCCTTCTTCAAAGCAAGAGGATTACCAACCAAGGAAGAACAAGAAAAGCTCAACACATGGTGTGCTAAGGATAAATTGGCAAGGTCATATTTACTCAACTCTATCTCTGACTTTCTTTTGCCACATATCAGAAATTGTAAGACATCCCAAGAAACTTGGGAAACCTTGTCATCATATTTTTCCTCAAATACAAGGGCTAGGAAAAATCAGTTGTGGATTGAATTCACAACACTAAGGAAGCAACCTAAGCAAGCTATTTCAGAATTTGTGACCAAGATCAAAGATGTTGCAGATCAGTTAGCAAGCATAGGAGAAGAGATTGAAGAAGAACAAATTGTAAGGCAAGTGATTAATGGAATCAAGGCTGATGACAAATGGGAGAGCTTCACCATTGCAATGGATCTCTACATGGACATGCACACTCCAGATCTTACAACTCTCATGGGACAACTATTTACACATGAAGCAAAGCTCACCAAAAATGGAGATACATCCAAAGGTAATAACTCTTCTACCGTATACACTGATAAGAAGTCTAAGGATAAAGGCAAGAGCAAGAAGATGGAAGATGAAGGCTCTACCTCCCAAGCCAACTATGCAGGGAGAGGTAGATCTTGAAGAGGAAGGGGTAGAGGAGGTAAGCAAGGTAGGGGGAGACCCTATAACTCATCACCATGCAACATTTGTGGTTTATCAAATCATACTACAGATGAGTGTTTTAGGAATTACAAAAATCAGAGAGGAAGAGGCTACCAAAGAGGTGGATACTCACAGTCAAGAGGAAGGTTCAACCATCACCAAGGCCACAACAACAATTACAATGGCAACTACCAAGGAGGATTCAAAACCAGAAAGGACTACAACAACTACATAGAGGAGTAGGATGACTCTCTTCTGATCATGAACATGACTTCAAAGTCAGGTACAAATGATGATCACCTATTCTACATTGATTCAGGGTGCTCAAATCATGTGGCTGGCAATGTGGCACTACTCTCTGATCTTGAGGAACCAAAAGGTAAACATCAAGTCCAAACAGGTGATGATACAAAGCATTCAGTAGTTAAAGTTGGAAATGTTAAGACTTGTGATGGTAATCAGAATTTGTTGAGCAGGGTACTCTATGTACCAACCATTACAAAAAATTGGATGAGTGTTGGTCAGATTGTGGAGAAAGGTTTGCAGGTCAGATTCAATCAATATGGAGCATATGTGGAGGACCCAAGACATGGGTTCAAGAGGATTGCAAAAGGACAAAAATCAGGTAGACTTTTTACTTTTGAGTTGGAAGATACAAAGAATATTGCACTATACAGTTATAAAGATCAAACACTTTCAGAGCTTGAGATTTGGCACAAAAGATTAGAGCACATAGGAGAAAGAACCTTGAAACAAATGTCTAGGGACCAATGTGTGCTTGGGATACCTAATGTATCCAAGCAACATATGATTTACAAGTGTGGTGCTTGTCAATTTGGTAAGTCTCACAGGTTACCCTTCTCTAAGAAAGGATATACGCATGAAGACTACCTAGAGCTTGTACACACAGATGTTTGGGGACCTAGCAAAGACCCCTCAATCTCAGGATCAAGGTACTATGTGTCTTTCATTGATGATTATAGTAGATGGACTATATTATACTTCATGAAGCACGAGGATGAGGTATTTAATTGTTTTAAGAAATATCTTGCAAAGGAATTTGAAGAGGCTAAGGTCAGATGGAGGAGGTGAGTACTTCTCCAATGAATTTGAAGACTTCTTGCAGGATAGAGGCATCAAGAGAGAGATAACCACAAGGTATTCTCTTGAACAGAATGGGGTAGCTGAAAGAAGAAATAGGTTAATTGTTGAGACAGCTAGATCTATGCTTAATGAGAAGAAGTTACCTAACTATATATGGGCAGAGAGTGTTTCTACTGCCACTTACCTCATAAACAGGTTACCATCTAAGTCACTTGTTGGTATGACACCCTATGA
This sequence comes from Ceratopteris richardii, assembly GCA_020310875.1. NCBI lineage: Eukaryota > Viridiplantae > Streptophyta > Polypodiopsida > Polypodiales > Pteridaceae > Ceratopteris > Ceratopteris richardii. The sequence goes on along the minus strand of CM035430.1, from coordinate 71,459,958 downwards.
AGCATAGCATGGTAAGAGAACATCATTAGATCACTGCAAAATATTTGGATGTGTAGCATATGTGCACATTCCTTCTCAGATAAGAGGTAAGCTAGACCCAAAGGCTGAAAAATGCATTTTCATTGGGTATGATTTAAATAAAAAAGGTTACAGGTTTTATAATCCTACCAATAAGGGATTTATAGTAAGCAGAGATGTGATCTTTGATGAAAATGATTCTTGGTATGAGAATGAATGCAGGAAGGTTAAACTACCCTATGATTTGGAAGAGGAATTTCCAAAACTTGCAAAGGAGGAACCTACTCAGAATGAAGACTCAAGTTCAGATGATGAAGACACTATCAACCTTGAAGAATTCAAAGCATGGAAGTCCAAGGGCAAAATGAAGATGAAGAAGCTTGAAGACATACATGAATCTTCAACTCAATCAATCAGAAGATCTCAAAGAGAAAGCAAGAAACCTATCAGATATGGGTATGACACATCTCTTGTTACTAAACATTAAGTTTATCTTGCCAAAGATTTGTCAAATGAAGAACCAGGTTCATATGAAGAAGCAATAACCAAATCAGAATGGAAAGAAGCTATGGATGAGGAGATTGAAGCACTCAAGGAGAGTGACACATGGGAGTTAGTACCCAAGAAGGATTCTATGAAGGTAATAGGATCCAGATGGATCTATAAGTTGAAAAGAAATTCTGATGGAACAATTAATAGGTACAAAGCTAGATTGGTAGCCAAGGGTTTTGCACAAACCCAAGGCATTGACTATGAAGAGACATTTTCTCCTATGGCCAAGATGCCAACAATCAGAGTGTTGGTAAGTGTGGCTGCATCAAAGAATTGGAACATGTACCAATTGGATGTCAAGAATTCTTTCTTGAATGGATGGATTTCAGAAGAAGTTTATATGTCACAACCTCCTGGCTATGAGGACCCTAAGAAGGTAACTTATGTTTGCAAATTAAAGAAGGCTTTATATGGATTGAAGCAAGCACCTAGGGCATGGAATTACAAGTTAACTACATACCTCCAAGACCAAGTTTTTGTCATGAGCAAGGCTGATACTTCTCTGTTCATTAAGAGAAGTAATTCAGAGGTAATATATCTCTGTGTTTATGTTGATGACATCATCATTATAGGTAATGATATCAATGGAATCAGGTATATCAAAAGCCAAATGATGAAGGAGTCAAGATCAATGATCTTGGTTTATTGAAGTATTTTGTAGGGCTTGAATTAGTTTACACTAATTCAGGGATATACATTACTTAGAAAAAGTATGTACAAGATATGTTGAAGAAGTTTCACTTGCAGGATGCTAAAGTAGCAAGCACTCCAATGGAGGTAAACCTAAAGTTAAGTGCCCATGAAGGTGATGAAGTCAAAGACATTACATGTTATCAAAGTATGGTGGGTATCTTGAACTATGCTACTCTTACAAGAATTGATATTGCATATGGAGTTAGTGTGCTAAGTCAATTTATGCACAAGCCAAGGATACCTCACTTAGAGGCTGCCAAGAGAATCTTGAAGTATCTCAAGGGTATAGAGAACCATGGTTTGTATTTCCCTTACACTTCAGATATTGATATCAAAATTTATTGAGATGCAGATTGGGCAGGATGCAAGGATGATAGGAGGAGCACTTCTGGATATATTTCTTTTGCAGGTGACAAACCAATTTCATGGTCTTCAAAGAAGCAACCTACTGTTGCTTTGTCTTCCACAGAGGCAGAGTATAGAGGACTGGCTAATGCCACACAAGAAGCAATTTGGATTAAACTTTTGTATATAGAATTGGGATTGTATACTAGGTCACCAATTATCTTTGGGGATAACACAGGTTCTCTTCACCTTGCAGCTAATCATATCTATCATGCTAGAACCAAACACATAGAGGTTCATTATCATTATGTGAGAGAAAAATTGATAAGCAAGGATATTCAACTTACCTATGTATCAACAAATATGCAATGTGTAGATTTGTTGACTAAAGCCTTCGATGGAACAAAACTTTGCAGGTTCAAATCCATGATTGGATTGCAGGATATACTTGAAGACTGAAGATGAAGACTTAAGCCAAAATGTTTGGCTTGAGGGGGAGCTGTTGGTGTAAATTGCAAGCCTACACATTTGGCTCAAAGGATACATTAAAGTCTACACATACATGAAGAAGCATAGGAACATATGCTAGTGGCTAATTACCACTTTACCTCATTGTTTAAGTCAAATTGACTTGGAATATTTTGTAATCATCTACCAAAGTGAGTCGTGGAAAAGGTAGCTCATTTGATTGAAAGAATATCTCCTAACATATAGGAGCTTGATCATAGGGAGCCAAAATTTGAATTTGAATTCAAATCTCCACTCACTTCATATAAAAGTGAACTTGAAAAGTCGCGGGTAAGAGTGATCATTCTCGAGCTTCATTCTACTGAGTTTGAGTGTGTGTGAGGACTATACCATAGCCTACACCTCTCTACACCATTAGGCAATGTTGTTCATGCCAATGGGATTGTATACAAGTGTTAATTAATAGATACATTTACATCATTAATCTCTGAGTTCTCTGTTAGTCTACTCAAAAGTCTGTCAACTTGTCAAGGGCATATCTCCGTCATTTCTTCACCAAATCAAGTGATTCGAAGCTTGTTGGATTCAAATTAAAGTCCTCTACATGCTGTTAAAGTTTGATGTGATTCTATTCAGCCATTGCAGAGAAATCTGCAACGAGGTGAACTCTGGTCAATTTCTGCTACAGTCCTAAAAAGTCGGGGGTATAGCTAAACTTGCTAGATTGATTTCTCTTAGCATAGTTTATCTTTTTACATCATTCCACTTGCAAATGGTAGCTTACTAAGCAAATTAAATACCCCTAGAAGGAATTTTATCAATTTCTACTGTGCTGGTCATACTGAGCAAAACAGTCAGCAGGTGTCAAGACAAAAATAGAAGGTTTTCTTGAGTTTGTGAACGTCAAAGTTATCTGTTTTGGTTCAATCATTACACACATCACTTCCACAGTACATAGGCCATTTTTTGGTGTTATTGGAATTCTAAGAAGGTCTACTTATCAACTCTGAAGCAAAAGAGGGCTGGTACAAAGCAGGTTTAGCAGTACCTACTCAGTCTCTTGGAGCATCCATCCATCTATACCAACAATTGCTCCATCCACTATTACTAATGTTGGTCGTGGTCTCTTTATTGTAGAGGATTTGTATGTGCCTCCGAACTCTGAACTCACTCTTATGTCATTTTATGGACTTGTATATGGATGGGGAGATTGGCATCGACTTGCACGTTATGTTCAAAGCATGAGTACTTGTGGAATATGCTTGAATGCAGCATCCTTACTAGTAGAAGCATTTCACATGCAGAAAATGAAAGATTACATATTGATGGAAGGCCTTACATACATGGAAATATAACAGGTTTAATAAATAGTAGTCGAGGGTTAGATAATAGTTCAAGGACTAATTGCACATTTGAGGAGCGTGAAAATAGTCATGAATCACCATTCATGAGTAGAGATGTATCAAGATACATAGTTGTCAATGCTATTACTACATTACATGCTGGTTATGAATTATTAGTGAGCTATGGATGGCATAGACCTCCATGAGCACTTTTTAGCTAGAGAGAGAATACATTTTTTTTATCCATATTTAATAACATATATTTAATTTTATGTTTAAAGTTTACTTTTTATTCATTTGTGGAATACTAATGATTTTTATTCATGTGTGTAGATTCCAATGTATGATGTTGATGATATTCTCCACACCATTCACAATTGCCAGTTAGACCTCATTTATTAGAAGCTTCTATGAGGAGGCTATGCAAAAGTAATCCTGTGGAATATGCAAGGTTGAAAAATCTATATTCAAAAGAAGATAAGTACAAGATTTGTGCAGCAATGATGAAGATGATGGCATGGCATATTTTATTGAGGACTGGTATCAAAATGACAGTGAGAGCATTGATATTTCTAAAAATGAGAAATATCTTCGAGAGGAATGTCTAAAGCAAGGCGTTTGACATGACTAAGTGTGAGTTTACTTATTCTCAATCTCTTCAAAATGGATTTGGATGGAGTAATGTATCTGTTTTGGCACTATTAAGCTATAATTGTCAATTTTCTATCTATTTATATTTATGCATAAATATATACATATAAATACATGCATATATAGACATAAACATAATTATACATGAATGCATACACACATATAAACATACACACACATATACACTCATACACATGTAAGGTCAAATTATACATACCTGTATGGGATGAAGATGTTTTGTCCATCTAGCGTTTAGAATTGTCCACCCAACCTTTAGAATCTTCCTGAGACATTTGTTTCTCCTATTCTAGTCGACCTAATACCTACGCTGCTAACTCTTTTAAGAACTTTGCATACAAATATTAAGTATCAGTTAGCTATGGAGGTATTAGGTCATTAGGAAAATGGGAGAACCAAATTTACCTTGAAGATTTTGAAGGATGGAAAAATAGTTTTAAAGGATGGGCAGAAAGAAAGCGTCCATTCAATGCAGGTTTTTGTTCTTACTTTAGCTAAGGTAAGAACAAGAACTTGCATTGAATTGGCACTTTCTGTCTGCCCATCCTTTAAAACTATTCATGCATCTTTCAAAATCTTCGAGATAAATTTGGTCCTCCTATTTTCCAAATGACCTAATACCTTGATATGTATAGGTGGATTACATCAAAAGAGTATGTATAGGTGGATTACATCAAAAGAGATTGATAAAAACTCGATCCCACAAAAAAAAATATGAATGCAAAGAGCTACTATGTTTGATGGAGAAAGAGCTTCTTACTTCATTTTCTGATATTCAGGTTCATTTATTAGTCCATCTTGTAGATGAAATAGAGATTGCAGGTGTTTTCAACACTTGATGGATGTTTTGGGTCGAGCGATTGATGGAAATATTAAAAGTTTATGTGTAACAAAGAGCGAAATCAGAAGGATCCATGGCAAAGGGTTGGATGCTTGAAGAGTGCATGTATTATGTTAGTGAGTACCTTGAAAGAGTTCATGAAGAAGCTCCACTTGCATGGACCAAGAGTCTTCTTCAAATATAACAGATGAGCTATTATCAGGTAAGGGAGTTCCATTTTTATTTAGATTTCAAGAACAAAATGATGTTCTACTTTTGTAGCATATAATAACAAATGCATGCAAGCATTCGTTATCTCGATAATAATGAGATTACAAATATATCTTCTTTCATGGATTGGCTATATAGTCGTTTGCAACGTGCCAACATAAATAATGAAGAAATCTTAGATGAGCAGAGAGAGTTAATGCTAGGTTGTGAACGAAAGGTAATTTTATTTAAATAATATTTTGTTTTTTGCATATATATATATTAGTTTCTATTTACTAATTTAATTTCTTTTGTAGGCTCCAATGTTCACGAATATGTGGGCTTTTGGACAACATATTAGAATCAAAGCCATTGATTCTTTATGTAAAACAGAGGATTCTAGTATTGTTGCTTCTTTCAAGCAAATATCACATGCTAGCTCCAAAGACACAAACCTTATAGATGGCGAACTTGGGTACATGGGAACTGTTGTTCATATCTACGAAATATCATTCCTACATTCAAATAGATAGAAAAAAGTTTATATTTTTTATGATAGTGTTTATTATCTTTTTAAGCACCTAATAATGGGTTTTTGTTTTTATATATTTTGATAGGTCATTTTGAAGGTTGAGTGCTTTCGAGCCGAGTATAAAGGTAGTTATTCCATATTAAGAAACGAATTATCTGGGTTTTGGGCAATTGATTCTTCCAAGGTAATGCGATCTTCTAAAGAACCATATATTCTTCCTAGGCATATTGAACAAGCATTTCGTTATAAAAACCAAGATGCTCATCCTTGATGGCAAGTCATTCATGTTCAACCTAGAGGTAAGTCATTGTTTGAACAGTTTATTGTTAGAGAGATCCAAGAAAGTCCTCTTGATGATTCACCATCACATACTGATACATCAACATTTGAAAGAGAAATTAGAATAATTATACATGATAATGATACTAATCTTTTTTATGAAGAGGATAATACTCTACAAGTTGATTCTACAGATGATGAAGAGGAATTACCAAAAATTGATATTAATCCATCAATAGATGATGTGACACATGAGGACACAGATTTAACAATAGAAGAAATAAATGAAATCAATAAGGAAAATGAAGATGATACTATATTGATGTCTTACCAAAACGATGGCAATAATGAAAACATATGAGCAGATCAGATAGTAAATTCTACTCTAGTTATCGATCAATAACTTGAAGCTTTTGAATGGATATCAGATAATAGATTCTTCTTTATTCAACTAGAATATCGATGAATCCTACTAGAGAGATGATATCATGTTCTTTTAAGTTAGAACATGAAGCTGGGGGGTTTGCCAAATTATTTTATATATAGCTTTATCTTTGAGGAGCAAATTTTTCTCATGTATGTATGCATATGTGTGTGTATTCATGTGTATTATATGTATACATGTGTTAGTATGCATATATATGTGTTTCATGTATATGTATGTGTGTGCATGTGTGTGATATATGTATACATGTGTTAGTATGCACATGTGTATATATGCATATGCATTTGTGTAATATATGCAAGTGTTTATAAGTGTCTATGCATGTATAAGTATAGATTTGTGCATGTAGGCATGCATATGTGACTTGTACATGTATATATGTATATGTGTCTGTGTGTAAATGTGTACATGTAAATATCTATGCATGTATATATATTTATGTGTGCATCTACACATGTATGTGTGATGCATAATGTATCTACTCCATTCTATATTTATGTATGTGTATCTACATGATGTGTATATATCTTTATATATATTATGATCCTCGTTGATTCGAGTAGCTATATACAGAGGCATAAGATTGGAAGGAGAGACATCTCTCTAGTAGGAGGTCAGAGGAATAGATGCAACGTGTACATACACTTCAATCATATGGCTAAAAGGCTGAATTAGAGTTTCTAAATTAGGGTTTGTAAAACCCTGATATCAAAATTAGTGTTTTTGAATTAGGATATATATATATATATATATATATATATATATATATATATTCATTTATTTATTTATTTATAAATATGGTTATGTGAGTCAATGTGTGTGTAGATATGATTATGTATGTGTATGTGTATGTGTCTATGTGTGTTTTCATTACATTTGTGTTTTCATTATATGTGTGTAACTTCATGCATGTGTATGTGCGTATATGTGTGTATGTGTGTATTTGTACCTCTAGTCTCACTCTTCTCTCTCTCTCTCTCTCTCTCTCTCTCTCTCTATATATATATATATATATATATATATATATATATATATATATATATATATATATATATATATATATATATATATATATATATATATATATATATATATATATATATATATATATATATATATATCATATACATACATACATAAACACATATACACATATCCACATATATAAACATAAAAGCGATGCGTACCGTGCATTATCACGACGATGAGCCATAAGTGTTCGCATCTCTTTTAGATGCCACTTATGTGACCATATCCCAAACTCTATCTCAAGTGAATTAAGTACGTATTTTTTATCCCTCTCATCATGCTCACTACAAAAATAAGAAAAAAAAATCATGTAAATAAAACATAAGATATTTATTTCAATTTATATGTAAAGTTTATACTTACTTCCACTGCAAGTGAACAAGGTGCAGGTAAGAGTTGCATAATGCTCGCAGTCTTCTCTTGAACTCCAATCCATTCCCTATGTACACAATATTCTCCTCTGACTCTATATCGTACTCTAGCCCTAAGGTGCCTATGCATGTCCTCATAGGCACTTGTGCTTTGCTATCATGATCTCGAGGTGGTATAGATAGATAAATATAAATAAATTGTGTTATAATATCATTAAAAAAATTGTGGAAACAAAAACATACCTATGAGCACATAGCTGTCTTCCTGCATGTGGAGTTATAGAAGAGCCTTCCTCTGATCACTGGGTAAGCATCTGGACCGTAAAATCCAGCTCATCATCAAGCATCTCTGAGTACTCATGCATGATGATCCCTAGAGTATCAGATAGAACTCTTGCTCTCATAAGACTTTTTATGAGAGTGAGTTTCACCTTTCTCTCTCTACTAGGATCCATAAGACATGTACATATAAAACAAAATGAGTTAGAAATCAATCTATATACATGTACATATGTATGTGTGTATATGTGTATGTAGGTGTATATGTGAGTGTGTATATGCATGTAAGCCTGTATGTATGCATATGCATGTGCATTATGTATGGATGTGCATTATGTATGCATGTGCATTATGTATGCATGTGTGTGTATGTGTGTGTATGCATGTAAGTATGTATGTATGCATATGCATATGCATTATGTATGCATATGTATGCATGTATGTGTATGTGTGTGTGTACGTGTCTCTATGTGTGTGTATGCAAATATGTGTGTGTATGTTTCCATGTGTGTGTATGTGTGTGTGTCTATGTGTGTGTCTATGTGTGTATATACATGTGTATCTGTATATATGTGTCTATATGCATGTGTATGTATGTGTGTAAATGTGTGTAGATGTGTGGATGTGTGAATGTGTGTATGTGTGTATGTGTATATATGTGTGTAAGTGTGTGTGTATGTGTGTATGTGTGTACATGTGTGTGTATATATGTGTGTCTATGTGTGTTTATATGTGTGTATCTGTATATATATGTCTATATGCATGTGTATGTGTGTGGATGTGTGTATGTGTATGTGTGTGGATGTGTGTATGTGTATGTGTCTATGTGTGTGTTTATATATGTGTGTATATCTGTGTGTGTGTGTGTAAGTTTCTATTTGTCTATGTGTGTGTGTCTATGTGTGTGTATCTCTGTGTGTAAGTGTGTGTGTGCCTATGTGTGTGTGTGCCTATGTGTGTATGTGTGTATGTCTATGTGTATGCATGTGTAAGTGTGTCTGTGTATGTGTGTGCGTCTATGTGTGTGTGTAAATATGTGTGTATATGTATGTGTATGTGTGTCTATGTGTGTATACGTGTGTACGTGTCTATGTGTGTGTATGTGTCTATGTGTGTATGTGTATGCATGTAAGCATGTATCTATGCATATGCATGTTCATTATGTATGCATATGTATGCATGTGTGTGTATGTGTGTGTATGTGTGTGTGCATGTAAGTATGTATGTATGCATATGTATGCATGTACGTGTATGTGTGTGTCTTTACGTATGTGAGTGTATGCATATATATGTGTGTATGTGTGTGTGTCTCTCTCTACATGTGTGTGTGTTTATGTGTGTCTATGTATGTGTGTGTATGCATGTAAGCATGTATGTATGCATATGCATGTGAATTATGTATGCATATGTATGCATGTGTGTGTATGTGTGTGTATGTGTGTGTGTATGTGTATGTATGCATGTAAGTATGTATGTATGCATATGCATTATGTATGCATGTATGTGTATGTGTGTGTATGTCTCTCTATGTGTGTGTGTATGCATATGTACGCATGTATGTGTATGTGTGTGTATGTCTCTCTACGTGTGTGTGTGTATGCATATATGTGTGTGTATGTGTATATGTGTGTATGTGTGTGTGTGTCTATGCATCTATGTGTGTGTGTGTGTGTCTACATGTGTATGTGTGTGTCTATGTGTGTATATACGTGTGTATCTATATATATCTGTCCGTATGCATGTGTATGTGTGTGTAAATGTGTCTCGATGTGTGTGTGTGTAAGTATGTATGTGTCTACGAGTGTGTATGTGTTTATGTGTGTGTATGTGTCTATGTGTGTGTATGTGTCTATATGTGTGTATGTGTCTATGTGTGTATGTGTATGCATGTACGCATGTATCTATGCATATGCATGTGCATTATGTATGCATATGTATGCATGTGTGTGTATGTGTGTGTATGCATGTATGTATGTATGCATATGCATATGCATTATGTATGCATTATGTATGCATATGTATGCATTATGTATGCATATGTATGCATTATGTATGCATATGTATGCATGTATGTGTATGTGTGTGTATGTCTCTTTACATGTGTATGTGTGTCTATGCATATATATGTGTGTATGTGTGTGTATCTCTCTACATGTGTGTGTGTGTCTATGTGTGTATATGTATGTGTGTGTATGTGTGTGTATGTGTGTGTATGCATGTAAGCATGTATATATGCATATGCATGTGCATTATGTATGCATATGTATGCATGTGTGTGTATGTGTGTGTATGCATGTAAGTATGTATGTATGCATATGCATTATGTATGCATGTATGTGTATGTGTGTGTATGTCTCTCTACGTGTGTGTGTATGCATGTATGTCTATGTGTGTGTATGTCTCTCTACGTGTGTGTGTGTGTATGCTTATATGTGTGTGTATGTGTGTATGTGTGTATGTGTGTATGTGTGTATGTGTGTGTATGTGTATATGTGTGTGTATGTGTGTGTATGTGTGTGTATGTGTGTGCGTATGTGTGTGTGTGTGTGTGTCTATGTTTATATGTGTGTGTCTATGTGTGTATATACGTGTGTATCTATATATATGTGTATGTATGCATGTGTATGTGGTGTGTGTAAATGTGTCTTGATGTGTGTTTGTAAGTGTGTATGTGTCTATGACTGTGCATGTGTTTATGTGTGTGTATGTGTCTATGTGTGTGTATGTGTTTATGTTTGTATGTGTATGCATGTATGTATGCATATGCATGTGCATTATGTATGCATATGCATGTGCATTATGTATGCATATGCATGTGCATTATGTATGCATATGCATGTGCATTATGTATGCATATGCATGTGCATTATGTATGCATATGCATGTGCATTATGTATGCATATGCATGTGCATTATGTATGCATATGCATGTGCATTATGTATGCATATGTATGCATATGTGTGTGTATGTGTGTGTATGCATGTAAGTATGTATGTATGCATATGCATATGCATTATGTGTCTATGTGTGTATGTGTGTGTGTGTATGTGTGTGTGTATGTGTGTGTGTTTGTGTGTGTGTGTGTCTTTGTGTGTACGTGTGTGTATGCATGTGTATGTGTGTGTAAATTTGTGTCTATATGTGTGTGTATGTGTGTGTATGTGTCTATGTTTGTGTCTGTGTATGCATGTATCTATGCATATGCATGTGCATTATGTATGCATATGTGTGTGTATGTGTGTGTATGCATGTAAGTATGTATGTATGCATATGCATACATACATACTTACATGCATATGCATACATACACACACATACATGCATATGTATGCATTATGTATGCATATGTATTCATGTATGTGTATGTGTGTGTATGTCTCTCTATGTGTGTGTATGCATATATGTGTGTGTATGTGTGTATGTGTGTATGTGTGTATGTGTGTATGTGTGTGTGTATGTGTGTGTGTGTGTGTCTATGTGTATGTGCGTATATATAGATACAACACATATATACACACATAGACACACACATACACACACATGGACACACACACACATAAACACATACATATAGACACATATACACACATATATGCATACACACACATAGAGAGACATACACACACATACACATACATGCATACATAATGCACATGCATACATAATGCATATGCATACATAATGCATATGCATATGCATACATAATGCATATGCATACATATATACTTACATGTATACACACACATACACACACATGCCTACATATGCATACATAATGCACATGTATATGCATATATACATGCTTACATGCATACACACACATACACATGCATACACCTTACAAGGACACCGAGTCCAAAGGAAATTCAACCTTAATGAAAGAGAAGAAGAGAGCATGTGATTATAAGTTCTTTAATTTAGTTTTCTCTTTAGTTGATTTGAGAGCTCAACTTTTTTTTTCTTGGACCAAACTTCGATGGGAACTAAAGTTCATGTCTATTTGGCACCCCCTAATTGAGATCAAAAAGTCCATTCTCATGTAACAGATCTTGCATAAGGGTATCTAGTCCAATGCAAAGGCTAACAAAATTTGTGGTATGCCTGCATGGTGCAAGCGTTGCCTTCGATGCATCGAAGATTTAGTCCACCTTTTCTTCGATTGCCCCAAGTCCCGAGTTATTTGGCATCACGTGACGCGGGTATTGAGACTCACGAACAAAATCAATTGGCAACATGCGCTGTTGGGTGAGGCGGTTGGCTGCTCATTGAGGCTGTGGAATGCCATCAGGGGTGAGACACTTTGGAAGATTTGGAGGGAGCTATGTGCTATCAATTTTGGCCAAAATCCAAAGGAATGGTCGATTGAGAAATCCTTGTTTCTTCTAGGTAAAATAATCTCCGGAGATAAGAGATCTCCACCTTTTAGACATCACTATATTTATCTCCTCAAAAATAACAAGTTGAAACCAAAATGGGTCCCACATGAGGGAGATGATAGATTTGTCCACCTCATTTGTAATGCCCTCTAGCTTGCCGTACTCCTCCCATACATTGTGGGATTTGGGGGGTCCCACGGGCATTAGTCACATTCACTTGTAACTTTTTCTTCTTTATTTTAATTAAAGTGTGTGAGAATAGGCCAAGGCCGAACTTCCTTTTGAGAGCTCAACTTTTTAAAATTCGATAGAATTGCAATTACGAATGTGTGCAAGCATATAAAGAGAGTGCACGCCATTCAATGCGTTGTGCTTTTGTTGAATTAAACACATGGGCGGAATGTATGGTATTCATGTTGTAATTCATTAAACCAAAAAGCCAAGAGTGTACTTCATTCTTACTTGGAGATCCATTTATTGTTGGTGTTATGTTCAATGCCAACAATGAAGCTCTAACAAGAGATGGTGCCTGTCTTGGACCAAACTACGATGGGAACTAAAATTCATGTCTATTTGGCACCCCCTAATTGAGGTCCATTCTCATGTGGCAGATCTTGCATAAAGGTATCTGGTCCAATGCAAGGGCTAACAAAATCTGTGGTGTGCCGCCATGGTGCAAGCGTTGTCATGGATGCATTGAAGATTTAGTTCACCTGTTCTTCGACTGCCCCAAGTCTCGTGTTATCTGGCGTCACGTGACCCGAGTATTGACACTCACGAACCAAATCAATTGGCAACAGGTGATGTTGGGTGAGGTGGTCGGCTGCTCATCGAGGCTATGGAATGCCATCAGGGGTGAGACTCTTTGGAAAATTTGGAGGGAGCGATGTGCTGTCAATTTTGGCCAAACTCCTAAGGAATGGTCGATCGAGAAATGCTTGTTTCTTCTTGGTAAAAGAATCTCCCGAGATAAGAGATCTCCGCCATTTAGACATCACTATATTTATTACCTCGAAAACAACAAGTTGAAACCCAAATGGGTCCCACATGAGGGTGATGATGATTTTATCCGCCTCATTTGTAATGCCCTCTAGGCTACCATACTCCTCCCCTGCTTTGTGGGATTTGGGAGGTCCCTTGGGCACTAGTCCCATCCACTTGTAATTTTTCTTCTTTATTTTAATTAAAGTCCGAGAGATTAGGCTAAGACCGAACTTCCTTTTATCAAAAAAAAATTAAAAAAAACAATGAAGCTCTAAGTAAGGCACCATTTTGTGTTAAGGGAGATATACAAGTCCCGTCATTGAGAATAAAAAACATATGTTCTTATCTAGCAACTTTTTGTGGAGAATTTGGACCAATGTCAAAGCTAACACCTTAAGAGTCACTCACTTTGCAGTTTCTTGCCAAAATTTAAAGTTTACAGAATCAAGTCCATTGGAAGCAATCATTACTTGGAGAAGCAATTGATTGTTCCTCTACCTTATGGAATGCTATCAACAAGCAAGTGCTTTGAAAGATAGGGAAGGAAAGATGTGTGAACAACTTTGACTACCATCCGAAAGAATGGTTAATTGATTAATCCCTTGGTCAGTTAGGAAAAAGAATATGTAATTGTAAGAAGTCCCCTCCCTTCAGACACCATAGGATTGTTGTATTGGATAATAACAAGATCCAAATTAAATGGACTGTGCATGAGGACAATGAAAAGATCATTAATCTTATCTGTACCTCGTGTTAATACTTAGTTTTCTTGTCGTATCCTAGTCACCACCACTATTACAGCTTCGAGGAGTGCTACCCGTGCTTTGTGGGATAATGGGAGATCCCAAGGGCACTATGCCCCTTCACTATACAATTATTTCTTTGATTAATTCAAGGAAGAAAAACTAGGGTTCGGAAGAACTTCCTCTTTTATTAAAAAAAAAGAATGAAGTTATAAACCTTCCATGTAATTCTCTCACACTCATGTATATTTCTCCTAAACTTTGCTAGTTATTCTCCGACCTCATCCTCTTTCTTGAATGGACATGAATGAGGAATCATAAGAGAAACTGATACACAAGAGAACGAATTCTCCATCATCGTTCAGTTGACCTTATCCTTCATAGTTGGGATTTTTTTTTAATAAAAGGAAGTTTGGCCTTAGCCTATTCTCCCGGACTTTAATTAAAATAAAGAAAAAAAGTTACAAGTGAATGGAACTAGTGCCCATGGGACCCCCCAAATCCCACAATGTAGGGGAGGAGTATGGCAAGCTAGAGGGCATTACAAATGAGGCAGATAAATCTATCATCGCCCTCATGTGGGACCCATTTGGGTTTCAACTTGTTGTTTTCGAGGAGATAAATACAGTGATGTCTAAATGGTGGAGATCTCTTATCTCGTGAGATTCTTTTACCTAGAAGAAACAAGGATTTATCGATCGACCATTCCTTAGGAGTTTGGCCAAAATTGACAGCACATCGCTCCCTCCAAATCTTCCAAAGAGTCTCACCCCTGATGACATTCCACAACCTCGATGAGCAACCGACCGGCTCACCCAATAGCGCCTGTTGCCAATTGATTTGGTTCGTGAGTCTCAATACCCGCATCACATGATGCCAGATAGCACGGGACTTGGGGCAATCAAAGAATGGGTGAGCTAAATCTTCGATGCATCAATGGCAATGCTTACACCATGGCGCTACACCACAAATTTTGTTAGCCCTTGCATTGGACCAGATTCTTTTATGCAAGATTTGCCTGGACTTTTTAATCTCAACAAGGGGTGCCAAATAGACATGAACTTGAAACGCTTTCACACAAACGCGAATGCAATAACTCAAAAGAAGTTGATGCTTTTGTCCGCCGCTCGACAGGTCACACTCAAGGGATGCTTTGTGGTCAACGTTTGCGAAGAAGGACAAGACATAAAAAAGCATTATTGTTATTGTGAGATTGCCCTTCATTTAGGGAGCAGCCAATACGAAACTTTTTAGCGCATTCATGAGGTCACCTTTTTGCATGAGCAGCAGTTGCGTATACTCTCGATGCTTTCATTATCTCTTATTTTGGGTTGATGGAAAAACATTTGCGCAAGTACAACCAAAAGATTTGTCGCATCCATAGTACGAAACTTTTTATTACTCATTAGTTCACGTGTTCGCCTTTCTTGAGGTCTTCCTCCATTACCATTTACCACTCCAACGACTTCTACGAGCTAATAAAAATGCAATGAATATAATCTTTAGAGCAAGCATGCGATAACATGTAAATGTAGCGCATCGGGTGAGGACTTGAGGAAAGCGAGACTCGAGAGAAGCTACATTTCGCAGAATCTTGTTCATTAATGGGGTCCTCCCACCCTAACACAATGTATCGACCTCACCGTCTCAGACCATTACCCAATGGTGCTCACCTTCCCCCATCTAAAAATCGCAAGGCACAGCCCGTTTGTCTTTTCGCTCCCCTCTATCCACCATGAAATCACTAACGCGTGGCTTGAGGCCTCTGCCGTCTGCACATCTCCAGCCAAGGGTTGGAGAAACACGGTGGAAAAGTCTCGTCAGATCTTGATTAGGGCTACAAAGGATCTCAAAACCATCCGTCGAAGACGTAGAGAAAACCTATAGCGCCGGCTCCGGAGACTCGAAGAAGAAGTTAATAAAGGGAAGATTCAATCTCAGAGGGGACTCCAAATTATTAGAGGAAGATTAAGATACGAGGAGGAGATCAAAAGGAGAAATCTTCAAATTTATTTTAAGGAATGGTGGGCTGGTAAGGCAGACAAACCTTCCAAAGAGATGTGCAATATTCTCAGAAGAAAACAAATTAGAGAGGAGATCCCACTACTACTTGACAAGGATGGGACGAAATGTAAAATAGTGGAAGAAAACATCGGCACTATAGAAGCGTACTTCAGAATTCTCTTGGGTAGTGCTTGTCCCCTCTCCCCCCCATAGGCGGGTTTGCATGGCCACCATCTCTCGGACTTCCCTACATAGAATCCCATGCAACTTGAGCACTTTGCTTGACGCCTCCATTTCTGAACAAGAGATCCTGGAAGTTATCGATTCGCTTCTGAACGGCAAGAGCCCGGGGCCTAATGGGCTCACTAATGAGTTCTTTAAATCATTCAAATATGTGGTGGCCACCCCCTTGCGTCTTGTTTGGCTTGAGGCACTCGATTTCGGTGCCCTTCCCACTTGTCTCAACAACGGCATCATCAAACTTATACATAAAAAAGGGGAGAGGAACAGAATTGAGAACTGAAGACCTACCACAATGCTTCAAACCAGATATAAGATTCTTGCTAAAGTCATTGCCAACAGGATATCCTGGCATTTAGACTAGAGGCTTAGCAAGGACCAAAAAGGCTTCATTAAGGGAAGGTCAATATTGGAAGCCATCATTGATATCTAGGAAGGTCTAGACTACGCTGAAGAATCTAACCAGGACATCGTCTTCCTCAAGATTGACTTTGTCAAAGCCTACGACAGATTGGAATGGGACTATATTTTACAATCGTTAAAAGACCTCGGGTGTAGTCAGAGATTCCTCAGGATGATCTCCACTCTCCTTGGCAATGCTTCGACCAAAGTCAATGTCAACGGACAACTTTTAAAGGCAATCAAACTGAAACGATCCATCAGGCAAGGTTGCTCGTTGGCCCCGCTGCTCTTTGCCATCGCCACTGAAGGACTGAGCCGACTTGTGGAGCAACAGATGGAGCTTGGTCAAGTTGGGGTGATCGACGTCTTCGGTAGTACCGCTTTTATACCTCTGATAGTAGTAAGCTTCCGATACCACCCGTCTGCCGCAGCAAAGACTCGAACCTTATCAAGCCTGCGGAAATTCGCTGCGCCACCGAATTAGTGTTAAACTACAGTGATGTTAGAACACCTCTAAAATCAATAGTAGCTTAACAAGGCTTCTACCACTCAAACTGTGCTTTGAATTCTCTTGAAAATTCCACCAGAACTTCACCGGACTGTTACTGGACTGTCACCGAAATTTACCGGAATCTTACCGGAATGATCTTCAATTCTGTTCGTAATTGTTTCAAATGTTTATACGTGAAACAAGGAAGTGATGAGTGAACTTCCCTTACTGACAAAACTCTTCCTGAAGTTTAGAGAAAAAAACTTCATCAGTTAAGAGTGTTATTTTCGGTCCGACTTTGTACTGTTTGTACATATCCATTTCACCGGAAACTTTGATCCGTATAAAGTAGAGACTTCTACCTACAAGATAAGCTATCTCTCATACAAAACTCTATATTATTCTGCGAGATATACTTCGTGGTCCTTCCCGAAAAACACATTTATTGAGTAAACCGTAAGTGATCGAAAGTACATATACAGTGAAACTGTAACTGTTAACTAACTTTAACCGTAACATAGAATATTCAAAATTCTACTCATACGAAGAATGCGCGCATAGCTTCCACATGAACATGTGTTTTCGATTAGAGAAGATGTGTACAAACAAGCTTGGCCTCTTCTTGCTCAAGCTATAGAAACTCTCCTACACTGAGTAGTTTCTTATTACCATCTCTCTCATATGAATACCTGACATTTCATGTTTCTGTTATTCATCTTTACATACGCGATCTATGGCGTCTTCTATACTACATACGCGATCTTTGGCGTCTTCTATCTCTCTCTCTCTATCTGTATATCTGTATCTCTGCGTCTCTGCGCATCTGCTATATTTCATCTCTCTCTCTCGCTCGATTCTTGATTGATATATATATAGTCTTCATTCTTCCATGCTCTTCCGTGCCTTTCACTTTCGGTATGCTCCATGATCCTTCTTTATGTGCGTTATGAGGACTCCCCTGTTCACTACTCTGTTACTCGTCCTGTTCTCATATTTACAATTCCTGATTCGGTTTTCTGATTCTGCATGTTGTACAGTTTGGTCGTGCTTCTTTAATTCTGCTTCTCTTTGTCTTTTCTACTTCCCCTTCTTTTTTTTTTTTTGTCTGGATGCCAAATTCGTGAGTGCTTCTTCAACAGCTCCCCCTCAATCACTAATTTGCATCTTCCGGTCTTCATATATCTTTCTTTCTTTTATACCTGCCTTTTCTTTGAATCTGTTTATCTTTGTTCCATCCAAACTCTCCGTCAGCATATCTGCAATCTGATCTTTTGTCGGAGTGTATACAATTTCTAACTCCTTCTCCATTACCTTTTCCCTCAGGAAATGATACTGAATTTCTATGTGTTTTGTTCTTGCGTGAAACACCGGATTCGCTCCAAGATATAGAGAGCTCATATTGTCTCCATGTATAATTGGTATACCTTGATCAATGCCCAAGCTTTTGAGCAAGGTCTGCATCCATATCATTTCTTTAGCTGCTTCTACCAGTCCTTTGTATTCAGCTTCTGTTGATGATAAAGCCACTGTGTGTTGTTTCTTCGAGCACCAGTTTACTAGCTTATCTCCTAGGTATATCATATACCCATGTGTGGATCTTCTGTCATCCTGGTTACCTGCCCAGTCTGAGTCATTGTAGGCTCTCAAATTTATATCTGGCATATAAGTATAGTATAATCCTTCCTTAGTAGTTCTCTTTATATATCTGAGAACTCTTTGACCTGCAATCCAATGTGGGTCTTTCGGACAATGCATAAACTGTGATAAAACTCCCATTGCATAACTCAAGTCAGGTCTTGTTAGTGTAGCATAAATCAAACTACCTACTAACGAGTGATACTTTGTCATATCTTTGAAATCTGTGCCATCATATTTACTGAGTTTGTGATTGGCTTCAAGTGGTGTTGAAGCTTCTCTGCAATTCTGCATATCAAATTTCTTCAATATATTCAGGAGATACCTTTCTTGTGATATATATACGACGTGGTCTGTATAAGTGACTTCCATTCCAAGACAGTATGACAACTTTCCTAGGTCACCGATCTTAAACTCCTTTTCAAGCAGTTTCTTCACCTCTGTGATTCCTGCATCTGAGGTACCTGTAATTATTATGTCGTCTACATAAATGCAGATGTAGATCATTCCTTCGTCTGTTCTTTTAATGAGTAGACTTGCATCTGCCTTTGAACTTTGGTATCCAAGTTCGTTTAGATACTTCACAAGTCTGTAGTTCCAAGCTCTTGGAGCTTGCTTTAGTACATAAAGTGCTTTTCTTAACCTGCACACAAATTTTGGGTATCTGGAGCTTACAAACCCTTCAGGCTGCTCCATGTAAACTTCATCTGATATATATCCGTTCAAAAATGCATTCTTGATGTCTAGCTGACTTAGCTTCCATCCTTTTGATGCTGCTATAGCAATTACTGTCCTTATGGTTGACATCTTTGCCACCGGACTAAACGTCTCGTCGTAATCTATGCCATGCGTCTGAGCATAGCCTTTGACTACCTGTCTAGCCTTATATCTGGCTATCCTTCCATCTGCAAGTTTCTTAACTTTGAACACCCATTTATTTTCGATTACTTTCTTACCATTTGGTTTTGGAACAAGTTCCCATGTCTTGTTCTCCTCTAGTGCAGTGAACTCTTCTTCCATTGCTTCTTCCCATTGCTTCTTTCCTTTAGCTTCAGCATAGCTCTGAGGTTCTTCATCATCTTTGACCATATATGCATAGTCTTTCTGAGTTATATGCAAGGTATCATAGGAATACCTTTCTGGTTGTCTTCTATTCCTACTTGACCTTCTTGGTTCACATTCTTCATAAGTGTCTGAATACACTTCTTCATCTTCATTTCTCATACCTGATCCGGTCCTGGACGTACTTGCCTTCATATGATCTTCATCTCTATTTACCTGCACAATTGATTTCCCTTTCTCTTTTCTTCTTACTTCTTCTTCAAATTCTTTCAATGTGTGACTTTGATCTGTATACCAGCTTTTCTGTTCATCATATGTAACATCTCTTGAAACAATAAACTGCTTAGTTAGAGGGCTCCATAACCTATAACCCATCTGTCTTTCATCGTATCTGACGAACACATATTTTTCTGCTTTTGGTTCAAGCTTATGTTTGAGTTGAGACGGTACATAAGCATAAGCGACTGATCCAAACACTTTGCAGTGATCAAGTGTTGGCTTCTTTCCCCACCAAGCTTCATAAGGGGTCATTCCATCTAATGTTGTACATGGTAATCTGTTTACCAAGTATGTCGCTGTGTTTATGGCTTCAGCCCAAAGATAATTTGGACAACCCTTCTCGTTTAACATGGCTCGTGCAAACTCAACTAGAGTTCGGTTCCTTCTTTCTGCTACTCCGTTTTGTTGCAGTGTATACCTGCAAGTTATTTCTCTTTTGATACCTGCCTTCCAAAGATAATCATTGAACTCTTGGGAGAAGTATTCTCCCCCTCCATCAGACCTCAGTCTCTTAAGTTTTCGTCTTGTGAGTCTTTCAGCGTATGCATGAAAATGCTTGAAGGCTTCAATTACTTCTGATTTTTCTTTTAAGACATATAATGTTATCCAACATCTGTATGTATGAGTTCAAGTACTCCATCATGTTTGAATCCTTTCTTCTGGAAAGGTAACCTGTGGGCTTTTCCCATCTGACATGCTTCGCATTTGTGAATCATATGTTGATTCTGTACATTCGGTAATCCTAGTACTGGCTGATTTGCTATCATAGCTTTAATTCCTTTTTCATTGAAATGACCTAATCTCTTATGCCAGAGATCAAGTTCTATAATTACCTTTTTTCCATGTGTGAGCAATGCTTGGCCAATGTTCCCTTGTACTCTTAAAGTAAAGAGTCTGCCTTCTTTCTTACCAGAAACGATCTGATGATATCCATTCTCGAGATCTTCTACAAATACTCCTTTATTTGTAAATCTGACCTGAAAACCTTTCTCAAGTATTTGTCCCACGCTAATCAAATTTTTCGGTATTGTCGGAACATACAAAACATTGGTTAGCAAATCTGCTCCACTCTTACACTTCACTTTTCCAATTGAATGAACACTATGTCTTGTATTGTCACCTGTTTGAACAGTGTGACACGAACTACCTTTTTCCAGTTCTGACATCAATTCTATATTTCCTGACAAATGATTAGAACATCCGGAGTCAATGTAAAATACCTTTAGGTCTTCATTTTCTGATGTGCTGATAGAGTTCATCATCAACGATGTTACTATGACTTTCATTCTGCGTGTCATTTGCGTAGTTGTTGTAGGTGGCGTTGTAGGATTGATTTTGTCCCCAACTTCTTGTTCCACCTCTGCCATAGCCTCCTCTTTGGTTTTGTCTACCTCTTTGATATGTTCCGCTTCTTCCTCTACTATTAATATTCTGATTTTGATTTGAACCTTGTTGATTATGCCAACAGTCATAAGCCAGATGATTACTTAGTCCACAAATCCAGCAAGCTTTCTTGTTGATATTCTGACTGCTTCTTCCTCTTCCAAAGCCTCTTGCTCTTCCTCTGCCGGTGCCTTTGCCTCTAGCATAATAAACCTGAGAACTCGACTCTTCTTCATCTTTTGACGTTTATCTCCTTTCTTTTTGTTCTTCATGTACATTGCAGAGCTTTGTCCTTTATCTCCATCTCCTTTCAGGTCTTGCTCATATGTGAGCATCAATCCTAGCAACTGATTTAAATCTAGAACAAAATGATTTAAAGAGAGTTCAGTTGAAAGTACAAAAGGTTTCCACCTTTCATCTCCTCTCAAACCTCTGAGCACTTGCGCTATCAATCTGTGGTCTTCGATATCTTTGATGGAGAGTGTTAATCTCCAAAAGAACAAGTTAACCTTGAAATTAGATCACCTCTATATCAAGGTTAACCTTAGACTCCACCAAACTTAGAGATCATTCACCAAATTATCAGAAAAATTGAAAGTTCTGAAAAATCAACTTCTCAGAAAAGTCTGCTGCAGATTAGTTACTCATTGACTAATCAATCCTGTAAAGTTTTTGATAAAACTTTGCACAACACTTCGCCTTAAGGTTGCGCAACTTTGCCAAGTTAAATCTCTCAAAAAGATTAACCATACACTGAGAAATGTGTGAAACACTTTACCTATGTCTGAAAGTACTTCTCTGCAATGGCGACTTTGACACCTGCAACTTCTTAGCACTGGTTCTCCCAACTCTGAACCCGTTTGATCAAGATCTTCTAGCCATAGATGGCTTACCTTCCAACTTAGATTTTGAGCCCTCACTTGTGTAAAACTTTACACTATGGACTGAGCACTGGCCATTTCTTTGAAGATGAAATGTGCGCCAGATTTCTCGACTCTGAGAACATCTTCACATATGAATGTTCCTAAGCAAAATTCTCACAACCTGATTGAAATTAATCTCTCAAATTCTAGCCATAGATAGATTAGCTATGGACTTAGATACGTGCAAAAGGATTCTTCAAAAGATTAAACACAGAAGGAGAATGGGAGAGAAGATCGACGCGCAGAAATCTACAATCTTTTCTTCTTCATTACTTTTCATACATATGGTTGATGATACATACAATGTTCATCACCTCTTCACCTATTCTTTTCTATCTGATCTATATCACTCTCTCTTCTCATGAATACGTATCTGTAGATATATATATACGAGTTTAACTCGTCATCTTTTTCAAAATATATTGAACTATTTACAAGAGTAATATACAAAAGAAACATTTCTGATTCCATTTTCTTCCTCTGAAAATAATCTTCATTCTTCCATATGTCTTCTCACTTTGATCTTCATAAAATCACTATTGATGATTGTTCTGCTCCAACAGCTCCCCCTCAATCTTCAATTGTGATTACCTGCATCTTCTTTATTCCTGCCATATCTTTAAACCTCTGCAATTTAGGTCCATCCAAACTTTTAGTCATCATATCTGCAAGTTGATCTTTTGTAGGGGTGTGTATGACTTCAATCTCTTTCTCAATGACCTTCTCTCTCAGAAAATGATACTGTATTTCAATATGCTTAGTTCTAGCATGAAATACAGGATTAGCTGCCAAGTATAATGAACTCATATTGTCTCCACAAATAATAGGAGTACTCTGAATCACATCAAAAACTTTCAAAAGTGTCTTTAGCCATATTACCTCTTTTGCAGCTTCCACCATACCTTTATATTCTGCTTCTGTAGATGACAAAGCAACTGTATGTTGCTTCTTGGAACACCATGAAATCAATTTGTCTCCTACATAGCACAAGTATCCATGTGTTGATCTTCTATCATCCACATTACCTGCCCAATCTGCATCACTATATATCTTGATTCTTGTATCTGAAGTAAACCCATAGTACAACCCTTCCTTGAGTGTACCCTTGATGTACCTAAGTACTCTTTGTCCTGCAATCCAATGTTCCTTTCTAGGGCAATGCATAAATTGTGAAAGCACACCAACTGCATATGACAAGTCAGGCCTTGTCAATGTAGCATAAATCAAGCTACCAACCAAACTTTGATAGAGTTTCATATCTCTGAACTCTTCTCCTCCAAACCTAGACAATTTATGGTTCACTTCCAAAGGTGTAGGTGCAACCCTGCAATCTTCCATTTTAAATTTGGTTAGCAAATTTTTAAGATACCTTTCTTGGGTCACATATACTCCATGTTGAGTATAAGAGATCTCCATTCCCAAGAAGAATGATAGGTTCCCCAAATCACTGATTTTGAACTCTTTCTCCATCTGCTTCTTGATCATTTGTATCCCCTTATCATCTGTTCCTGTAAGTATTATGTCATCAACATAAATACACACATAAATGAATCCATTTTCACTTGCTTTGACTAGCAAGCTACTATCTGCCTTTGATGCTTGAAAACCAAGATCATTCAAGAATTTTACAAGCCTATAATTCCAAGCCCTTGGGGCTTGCTTCAACCCATACAAAGCTCTCTTGAGCTTACACACATAATTTGGACTCACTTGATCTTTGAACCCATCTGGTTGCTCCATGTAGACTTCATCTGAAATGTAACCATTCAAGAAAGCATTTTTAACATCTAATTGAGACAACTTCCAACCTTTACAAGCAGCAATTGCAATGAGTGTCCTGATGGTTGTCATCTTTGCCACAGGACTATAAGTCTCATCATAGTCCACTCCATATGTCTGTGCATACCCTTTCACAACAAGTCTAGCTTTGTACCTAGACACACTTCCATCTGCAAATCTCTTTGTTTTGTAAACCCACTTACATCCAATAATCTTCTGACTATTAGGTTTAGGAACCAAATCCCATGTTTGATTCTCTATCAATGCATCATACTCCTCTTGCATAGCATATTCCCAATTCTTCTTCCCTTTGGCTTCTTCATATATAGAAGGGTCTTCATCTGCTTTTACCAAATAAGCATAATCTTTAGTAGTCAAGAATGAAGTGTCATAGCTATACCTTGTAGGTTGCCATTTGTGCCTAGATGATCTTCTAACTTCTGCACTTCTTGAGGTCTCTGGTTCATCACATTCTGGATCAAACCTTGGCCTCTCTTCAACTTCAATCTGCACTTCATTACTCTCACTTTCATCAAGTAATTGAACCTTTGCTTTACCTTTCCTTTGTTCCACTACTTCTTCATCATCTGCATGTACATTATATTTACCTGCATACCAAGTACCTTGCTCATCAAATGTAACATCCTTGGATACAATAAATTGTTTTGTGGATGGACTCCACAACCTGTACCCCATTTGCTTATCATCATAGCCAATAAAAACATATTTCTCTGCCTTAGGCTCCAACTTATGCCTCAATTGAGATGGCACATATGCATATGCCAAGCATCCAAATATTCTGCAATGATCCAAGGTAGGTTTCTTACCCCACCAAGCTTCATATGGTGTCATACCCTGCAAAGCTTTACAAGGCAATCTATTAACCAAATATGTAGCTGTATTAACAGCCTCAGCCCACAAATAATTTGGGCAATTCTTCTCTTTCATCATGGACCTTGCAAACTCAACAAGAGTCCTATTTCTTCTTTCTGCTACCCCATTTTGTTGAGGAGAGTACCTGCAAGTAACTTCTCTCTTTATACCTACATTCCACAAATAATCATTGAACTCATTTGAAAAATACTCTCCCCCTCCATCTGACCTTAGTCTCTTCAATTTTTGACCTGTAATCCTTTCTGCATATGCATGATAGTGTTTAAATGTATTAAACACTTCTGACTTTTCCTTAATCACATAAATTGTGATCCACCTGGTAGCATCATCAACATATATGACATAATATCTTGAACCATTTATACTAAAGTCCTTTGAAGGACCCCACACATCTGTATGCACCAACTCAAGTCTTTCTGAATACATAAACCCATGCTTGGAATAGGATTGCTTATGAGCCTTACCTAATTGACATGCCTCACATCTGTATGTCATGTGTTGACCTGCAATGTTAGGCATTCCAAGTACTGAATCATTGTTAATCATTTCTTTGATACCTCTTTCATTAAAGTGTCCAAGTCTTTTGTGCCAAAGATCCAATTCTGACACCTTCTGCTCTCCATATGTGAACATAGCATGTCCAACATTTCCTTGTACCTTCAATGTGAAAAGCCTTCCTTCTTTCTTTCCTGCAATAACTTGTTTATACCCTTGACTAGGGTCTTCCACATAAACTCCATCATTGGTAAACCTTACCTCATAACCTTTTTCCACAATTTGACCTACACTGATCAAATTCTTTGGAATTGTGGGAACATAGAGTACCTTACTCAGAAGAGTGCTCCCATCCTTAGCTTTGACTGAACCAATTGACTTTACCTTATGCTTTGTATTATCACCTGTCTGTACTGTATGATTAATTGCATTATGATCTAGGTCAGTCATCAAAGCAATATTTCCACTTAAATGATTACTACATCCTGAATCAATATAAAACACTCTCATGTCCTCATGTGAAGTTTCACATGTATTCATAATGAGTGTCGAATCCTCCTTTTGATCTGATGCATAGTTGTAGTAGGTGTTATTATAGGATTGATTTTGGAAGCTTCTTCCACCACCTCTTCCAAAAGAATTCCTACCACCTCTACCTCTGAAATTTCCTCTCTGAAATCTACCACCTCTTGCTCTTTGATTAAAGTTCTGATAATTACCATTGTTTTGATTATTGTGCCAACAATCATGAGATAGATGATTGGTCTTACCACATATCCAACAAGCTCTTGCATTATCTTTGTTGTTTCTGCCTCTTCCTCTACTCCTGCCATTTCCTCTTCCTCTTATGAAGTTTGCTTGGTTTGATGTACCTTCTTCTTCACCTGATTGTTGCTTTCCTTTGTTGGCTTTCTTCTTGTCTTTAGAATACATTGCATGACCTGCACTCTTATCAACATCTCCTTTGATATCATTCTCAAAAGTTAGCATATGACCTAACAATTGATTCAAATCAGGAGTAAAGTGATCTAATGAAAGTTCTGTAGATAAAATGAAAGGCTTCCATTTCTCATCTCCTCTTAGTCCTGTGAGTATTTGTCTTACCAATTTGTCTTCTTCAATATCTTCATCCACTGCACCTAGAGAATCTGCAATGTCCTTCATCTTTGTTACATAATCAGAAATTGATTGTGAGGCCTTCTTCTTGAAGGTAGTAAACTCTGCCCATAGTGAAGCCTTCCTTGACTTGGTTGTATTTTGGAAATGCTCTTCCAAAGCATTCCAAATGTCACAAGCACTTTCAAGTCCTCTAATGTGAGGAAGCAAATAGTCATTGACTGCCATGTAGATGATGCTTCTTGCTTGAGCATCCTTCTTCATCCAATTCTTCAAATCTGCAAGCTCCTCCCTAGTTGGAACACTAGGATCTCTGAATTCTGGCTTTTCTTCATCTCCTGTGATATATCCTATCAGATCTTTGCTCATAAGGTGAGCTTCCATCCTCATAGACCATGCAGGATAGTTCTCTCTATCCAACTTTTCAATTTGGAGACTATCTCCCATCTTTACTTCACCTGTAGCTTCAAATCTTTAACCTTTACAGATAATAAATGTACCTTTACTTCGAATGTTGCTCCTTCTGATCCTTTTGATGCTCTTTGTATGTCTTCCTTCAATCTTTCTTCAACCTTTACCCTTCTGCACCTTCAAGATGTAAAGTTTTGTACTTCTGCAATAGTCGGAGTCTTCTTCACTTCAATTTTGACACAACCTGCTCTGATACCACTGATGGAGAGTGTTAATCTCCAAAAGAACAAGTTAACCTTGAAATTAGATCACCTCTATATCAAGGTTAACCTTAGACTCCACCAAACTTAGAGATCATTCACCAAATTATCAGAAAAATTGAAAGTTCTGAAAAATCAACTTCTCAGAAAAGTCTGCTGCAGATTAGTCACTCATTGACTAATCAATCCTGTAAAGTTTTTGATAAAACTTTGCACAACACTTCGCCTTAAGGTTGCGCAACTTTGCCAAGTTAAATCTCTCAAAAAGATTAACCATACACTGAGAAATGTGTGAAACACTTTACCTATGTCTAAAAGTACTTCTCTGCAATGGCGACTTTGACACCTGCAACTTCTTAGCACTGGTTCTCCCAACTCTCAACCCGTTTGATCAAGATCTTCTAGCCATAGATGGCTTACCTTCCAACTTAGATTTTGAGCCCTCACTTGTGTAAAAATTTACACTATGGACTGAGCACTGGCCATTTCTTTGAAGATGAAATGTGCGCCAGATTTCTCGACTCTGAGAACATCTTCACATATGAATGTTCCTAAGCAAAATTCTCACAACCTGATTGAAATTAATCTCTCAAATTCTAGCCATAGATAGATTAGCTATGGACTTAGATACGTGCAAAAGGATTCTTCAAAAGATTAAACACAGAAGGAGAATGGGAGAGAAGATCGACGCGCAGAAATCTACAATCTTTTCTTCTTCATTACTTTTCATACATATGGTTGATGATACATACAATGTTCATCACCTCTTCACCTATTCTTTTCTATCTGATCTATATCACTCTCTCTTCTCATGAATACGTATCTGTAGATATATATATACGAGTTTAACTCGTCATCTTTTTCAAAATATATTGAACTATTTACAAGAGTAATATACAAAAGAAACATTTCTGATTCCATTTTCTTCCTCTGAAAATAATCTTCATTCTTCCATATGTCTTCTCACTTTGATCTTCATAAAATCACTATTGATGATTGTTCTGCTCCAACAATCTTCATTTATGGATCCAAGACTGTCTGCTAGATCCTTCATTTTAGTAACATAATCACTAATGCTTTGATTCGACTTCTTTTTGAACGTTGTGAATTCGGACCATAAGCTCGCCTTCCTCGCTTTCGTAGTATTTTGGAAATGGTCCTCCAACGCACTCCATATGTCCTCCACTGTTTCCAAGCCTCTAATATGCGGTAGTAGATAATCTGTGACAGTACTATAAATGTATGCTCTTGCCGTTGCATCTTTCTTCT
Organism: Ceratopteris richardii; assembly: GCA_020310875.1. Classification (NCBI taxonomy): domain Eukaryota; kingdom Viridiplantae; phylum Streptophyta; class Polypodiopsida; order Polypodiales; family Pteridaceae; genus Ceratopteris; species Ceratopteris richardii. Next base: position 71,431,159 of record CM035430.1, on the reverse strand, counting down.
GCCACAGCTTCAAGGCTTCCAGTTCTTCTTCCTTTGGTTGTCTGTTGACTTCAAAGGTCGACTTCTTTTCTTCTCCGATCACATACATCATTAAGTCCTTACTCATAAGTAAGGCTTCAATGCGCATTACCCATGCGGGATAATTATCTTTGTCCAGCTTGTCAATAGAGACATGTTCTGCCATGATCTTCTTGTTTTCTTTCTTTACTCTGACACCTCTTGTTAGATTTTACAGCTCTGATATCACTTGTTGTGGTGATTAACCTACTCTGATACCACTTGTTGGGGTGATCGACGTCTTCGGTAGTACCGCTTTTATACCTCTGATAGTAGTAAGCTTCCGGTACCACCCGTCTGCTGCAGCAAAGACTCGAACCTTATCAAGCCTGCGGAAATTCGTTGTGCCACCGAATTAGTGTTAAACTACAGTGATGTTAGAACACCTCTAAAATCAACAGTAGCTTAACAAGGCGTCTGCCACTCAAACTGTGCTTTGAATTCTCTTAAAAATTCCACCGGAACTTCACCGAATTGTTACTGGACTGACAGCAAAATTTATCAGAATCTTATCGGAATGATCTTCAATTCTGTTCGTAATTGTTTCAAATGTTTATACGTGAAACAAGGAAGTGATGAGTGAACTTCCCTTACTGACAAAACTCTTCCTGAAGTTTAGAGAAAAAAACTTCATCAGTTCAGAGTGTTATTTTCAGTCCGACTTTGTACTGTTTGTACATATCCATTTCATCGGAAACTTTGATCCGTATAAAGTAGAGACTTCTAGCTACAAGATAAGCTATGTCTCATACAAAACTCTATATTATTCTGCAAGATATACTTCGTGGTCCTTCTCGAAAACACATTTATTGAGTAAACCATAAGTGATCGAAAGTACGTATACGGTGAAACTGTAACTGTTAACTAACTTTAACCATAACATAGAATATTCAAAATTCTACTCATACGAAGAATGCGCGCAGAGCTTCCACATGAACATGTGTTTTCTATTAGAGAAGATGTGTACAAACAAGCTTGGCCTCTTCTTGCTCAAGCTATAGAAACTCTCCTACACTGAGTAGTTTCTTATTACCATCTCTCTCAGATGAATACCTGACATTTCAGGTTTCTGTTATTCATCTTTACATATGCGATCTATGGCGTCTTCTATACTACATACGCGATCTCTGGCGTCTTCTATCTCTCTCTCTATCTGTATATCTGTATCTCTGCGTCTCTACGCATCTGCTATATTTCATCTCTCTCTCTCTCGCTTGATTCTTGATTGACATATATATAGTCTTCATTCTTCCACGCTCTTCCACGCCTTTCACTTTCGGTATGCTCCACAATCCTTCTTTATGTGTGTTATGCGCACTCCCCTGTTCACTACTCTGTTACTCGTCCTGTTCTCATATTTACAATTCTTGATTCGGTTTTCTGATTCTGCACGTTGTACAGTTTGGTCGTGCTTCTTTAATTCTGCTTCTCTTTGTCTTTTCTACTTCCCCTTCTTTTTTTTTGTCTGGATGCCAAATTCGTGAGTGCTTCTTCAACAGGTCACATAAGAGGCATGACTTTGCCACATAACTCTAGGCAAATGACCATGAGGCTATTTGCAGATGACACAAATGCCTTTGTTCACAATGATGATACTAGCTTGGAAACCTTTTGGTGGTGCCTCGACACGTTTTGTGAAGCCTCTGGATCCAGAATTAACCATACCAAGACTGTATTCAGAGCTATCAAAGGGAATCAACCCAATCTCCTCAGTGTGCAAGGATGCCAAAGCATTCAATCAGGTTAGGTCATTCGCATTCTTGGTATCCCCTTGGGATTTGGTGTTACTCTAGAACAAAGGTGGGCTTGGGTCCTCGCTAGACTTAATAATAAACTTAACTACTGGAGGGGTTTGCAAATCAATCTTGATGGTCGGGTCATGGTGATCAACACGTTCCTCATATCCTCAATCATATACTTTCTTTCTTGCTGGAGACTGAAGAATCAAGATTTAGCCAAATTAGAAAGTACTTGTAGGAACTTTCTTTGGACCGGGGACCATAACAGGAGGGGTGTGCCTAGAACGAAATGGTCCATATGGATCGGTTGCTCTACGACGTTGTGGAATGCGATTAGGGGAGAGATCCTTTGGAAGATTTGGCAAGAAAGATGTGCTCAAAACTTTGGCAATACCCCCAAGGAGTGGTCGATCAAGAAGTCCGTTTTCCTTCTCGGCAGAAGAATTGCTAACTGTAAGAAACCCCCCCCCTTCAGACATCACAAAGAGCTACAATATGTCAACAATAGCTTAAAACCAAGTGGGCTCCATATGATGGGGATGCGAGGTTTATCAACCTCCTCTATAACTCCATGTAAGCCTTGCAAGGCCTACCACAAAGGCTATGGTAGATCATCGGAATGAAAATTAGTCATCAGAAATATATCGATTGGAAGCCAGATCTGTTGGGAGAAGCGAGTGGTCGAGTGTTCCGGAGAGTCACCAATCGACCAGAGTTTCGAGTGTTCTGGAGAGTCGAGTGTTTCTCCTCAGTAAAGGAGTCACCAATCGACCAGAGTTTCGAGTGTTCTGGAGAGTCGCACTATCCCTCCTTGGCAAAAGGATCGCTAATTGTAAGAACCCCCCCCTTTTTTTAGGAGTCATCAAGTATTCCTTTTGATCAAGAACACACTTTACCCACATGAGCCCCGCTTGGGGGTGATGAGTGGGCGATTAACCTTTTTCTTGTAACGCCAGCTACACTTTGTAAAAGCTACCCCCGCTTTGTGGGATTCGAGGGATCCCGTGGGCACTAGTCCCCTTCTTTTGTATTTTTCCTTTATTTAATTCAAGTCTGAGAGAGTAGGCTAAGGCCAAACTTCCTTTATTTTAAAAAAAAATGTAGCGCACCGGTTGAGAAGTTCAACCCTCACTATCGACATCTTTTGCTCACTGACGGGTGGCGATCATTAACCTTTAGGCTGAATCAAACGCTAGCCTCTACCCACCTCTGTAATCAGTTCAACCTTCAAGCACCCTTGTATCATGCCCTCTTACCATTCCAAACCAATTTTCTCATTGGGCTTCAAGGCTCTCCCTTCCCAAGTTCTACCTTAGTGGGCCTTCCAACTCTCTAATCCAAGCCATGCCAAGCGTCTAATCTCTACTCTATGGGATATGAGGGATCCCATGGGTACTATGCTCATTATCATTTCTACTTTCAATAGTTCAAGCTTCTATACGGAAATTAAGCCATGAGCCAAACTTTCTTTCAAACAAATATATAGCTAGAAGTTGTTCAAGCTTGCTAGCTCAACCAATTGGGTACTCTCCCTCTCACGATAGGGACAAGGATCCCCCCCCCCTCGTGGAGCAATGGGACAACCCTCATCATCTATGGTGATATGTTAAATCGGACCCTTTCAGAGATTTGGACCTTAGCCTCGTCCCTTCCCCAATTTTTCCTTAGCGAAAGTTCAGGCTTTGTAAGGGTAGTTGTACTATGCATCTAACCATTGGTTTGTTGAATAAAATGGATCCTATGGATATAATGTTTGCCTTCACATATACTTTCAATTAATTCAAGCTAACTAGAAGAGTATATCTTTATCATTGAGCATCCTTCCAAAAATGTATAATTGTAGAAACACCTAGTAATCTTGAATCCTTAGTAAGTAATTGGAGGGACAAACTCTAGCTAGGTATTTTGTTTGTTGGGCATTCTATTGGGCTTTGGAGTTTCCATGGGTGAGTGGTGGGACTTGCTGCTTTCTAGGCTTATTAACTGTCTCCGCTACTATAAGGGGATGGGACAATCACTGCTACTACAAGGGAATGTGGCTTAATGTGTTGGGCATGCAATGGGGGTTAACTAAGTTCTTATCTTTTCTATCTTATACTTCTTTCCATATTGATGGTCGAGTGTGTTGGAGTTTGAGGTCTACAGAAGCACCTGAACAACACAAGAAAGAAGAAGAAGCTTGGAGCACAACACACAATACTGAATGTATTACCAAGAGAGTACAAAGATTAGTGACCCATTAGGTTTATAGGCATATATACAAGCCAGGGGAAAAAACATCCTAAAGAGAAAAAAATTGCCCAAAGGTCCTAGTGTGTTGACACACATCACTACCTAAATATATCAACAAATCCCCCCCTAGGAGTGATGCAGTGAACAAGGAGCTGCCACTCATGTATAAGGAAGTGCCAAGCTATGTGAAATCAATCCACAAAAGGAAGTAAGCCCAAAGCTTTGCGAAAAGCTTCAAAATTCTCCCTAGGCAGAGCCTTTGTGAAAAGTTCTGCAATGTTCTCTTTTGTGGGCACATATGCCAAAATGATCTCTTGAGCAGAGAACCTCTCCCTGATATAATGATAGTGCACCTAGATTGCATAGTGCAGGCATGGAACACAAGGCTGCTGGCAACTCCCAATGCGCTCTGAGTATCAGTGAAGATGGTGGTGGAAGAAGACTCACCAACACCCAAATAAACCATAGGGCATCTGAGCCATACACACTCAACAGATGTTGTGAAAGGTGCCCTACACTGAGCCTCACAACTGGAAGTCATAGTAGGCTGCTTCTTGCTCAACCAAGATATACATGAGCTACCAGGCATGAAGCAAAAGCCATTAGTTGGAACACGAGTGTCATAGCAAGCAACCCAGTCACAGTAAAAAAAAGCATGTAAATTTGGTGGTAGTGATCCCCCCTTGGGATAAAATAATCCAAGTAGTTGGGTACCACTCAAGGAGCAAAAGATGCAACTAACCATCAGCCAATGCTTGACACCTGGTAAATGAATAAACCTACTCATTTGTGAGACAACAAGCTGAATATCTCACTGAGTAATGCATAAGTAAATCAAGGATCTAGCAACCTACTATAGAGAATAACATCAAATGCATCTCCTGTATCATGAAGACTAAACCATAAACCTATCTCCATAAGAGTAGCAATAGGTTTAGAATCTTCAAGGCAAAAACACTACAATACTGTGTCAATATATTTTGTTTGACGCAAAGCCATTCCTCCATCAACTTGCATAAAATGAATGCCCAAATAATAATTCAAGTGCCCCAAAGTTGACATCTCAAATGAGGCATACAAATCAACCTTAAAATCAGCAATATGCTTCTCAATAGGACCATTAAGCAGCATGTCATCAAGAAAGACAACAATGATCAAAAGCACATCATTTGCATGCTTAACATATAACGTGCTCTGAGTTGGACTATTCTCAAAATCGTGTGCAATCATGTATGCATGTAACTTTTCATACCAATCACATGCTTCTTGCTTCAAACCATATAATGCCTTTTTCAACCTGCACACTTCATTTTCATGCCCTTTCTACACAAAGCCATAGGGATGAAAAACATACACTTCTTCATGCAATTCACCATTCAGAAATGTAGTTTTAATGTCCAAATGAATTACATTCCAAGCATGATGACCTGCAAGTGCATAGATGCTATGAATAGTAGTCATTCGGCGTGTAGAAGCAAAGGTCTCATCAAAATCAATGCCTCTATCTTGAGCATAACCCTTTGCAACAAGCCTAGCCTTATACATGTTAACTGTTCCATTAGGTTCACACTTCAACTTGTATACCCACTTAGTGCCAATGGCCTTCTTGCCAAGAGGCAAGTCACATAAAACGAGGTACCATTTTTCATAATAGCATCATATTTTGATTGCATAACAACCATCCAATTTTCTAAATTTTGTGCTTCATCAAATAAAAGTCGCTCATTCTCGTCACAAAGACTCGAGGAAGCCATAGAATAGAAATCTGATGCAAAAGAAGCACTATGAGAGCTTGAAGGAGTATGATATGATAGGGGTGCATCCAATTTGCTATCACGCAAAGTCTGCACTAGCCATTTTGGCATGGTTTTTGCCTCCTCAATATCAGCTCTCTCATCAACAAGTGCATCATGTAAATCTACATCACAAATGGAATGTTCTGCATCATCACATGAAACCTATAAAGGCTAATAAATTTCCTCATTCGGACCAGCACTAGACTATCCACTTGTAAAAAGAGGCAGCAGAGTATCATATATATCTTTGGAGCTAACTAATGTCTCCTTAGTACATGAAAGTAATAATTGAATAGCATCTTCCACAAAACACAACATCATAGCTAACCAAAATGCATTTAGTATGTGGATGATACAAACCATAGCCTTTTCTTTCAAAATTGTACCCAACAAAAACACATTTTACTGCTTTATCATCTAATTTTTTGTGTTGTTTTTCAAGCACTTATGCATATGCGAGACAACCAAAAACATGCAGATGAGAAACAGATGGATTGCAACCATGCGGAGCCTCATATGGAGTGATAGACTACAATGCTTTAGTGGGACACTTGTTAAGTACATATGTTGCACACATAACAGCCTCAAGCTAGAAACTATGTGGTAAAGCCTCATAAATGACCATACACCTCCCCATATCCATGAGTGACTTGTTCTTCCTTCGAGCAAATCCATTCTATTGAGGTGTATATGGCATTGTACACTGATGTTTTATCCCACATTTAGCCAAAAATGCATTAAAGTAAGAAGATATATATTGCCCCCTCGATCAGATCGGAGGGTGCCCATTTTACATGCTGACTGATTTTTAGCCAAAACTAGAAACTGTTTGAAGCACGTAAACAATTGGGACTTTGCTTTCAATGGATATACCCATGCATGCCTGAAAAAATCATCAATGAAAGTCATGAAGTAAAGATAGTTCCCAAAGAAGGGTGTCTACATAGGACCACAAACATCACTATGAGCAAGTTGCAATTTCTAAGTAGCTCGAACTAAACCATCTTTTGGGAATGGGGAACGTTGCATTTTGCCCAAAATATAGCCTTCACAAACATGTTTACTAGGCACCTCAAGTTTGGGCACAAGGAACACTATTTCAGATTTCTGTAGGTGTAGCAAACTAGCAAAATTATGATGAGCAAAGTGTGCATGCCAAAGCTTTGCATTTGACATAGCCTCAAAATAATGTACTACACATGCTAAATCATTCACAAATTTTTCATAGTCTATGAGCTTATACAACCCACGACATAAAATGCCAGAAGCAATAATGATATCGCCATTTGATGGATCATAAACTGTACATCTGCCATAAACAAATTTCACAATTAAACCGATCTTGGCTAATGCTGAAACTAATAATAGATTTTTCTTGATCCCTAGCACAAATAAAGCATCTGAAAATGTAAAAGAACTACCATTAGCAGTATTCAGAATGATATTACCAGCTCCTATGATAGGATAAGAGGAGTTGTTGGCACATGTGATAGTATTCCCTATAGGGGCAAGCTCAAGTGAATGAAGAAAGTGCACTCTGAGGTAATATGTTTGGTTGCTCTACTATCAAAGTACCAAATATCTCAATCTACTTCAAACATACAATGTTCATGAGAAGATGGGTCATAACTGCAAGTAGTGGTAAATGCCCATTCTTCATTTTGCACAAGATTAGCAGACTCTTTTTTGGGTGTAGGGGCCTCTGCAACAACCATTCCAGCCTCCTTCTTCTTTGCGTCTTTTGCAACCAGTTTTGGACAACTCTTTATGACATGATCATTTCCTTTATAGTATTTACAAAACAATTTTTGATTTTTTGTTTTCTTACATTTCTGTCATCTTTCTTTGAATGTGTAGAATTAGCAGATTTCTCCTTACTAGTAGATGAGCTCCATTTACCTTTGCCCTTCTGACTAGCAAGGGAAGCTTGATCTACAACACACATAATGGACCTCTTCTGCCTAGATTGGTCTTTCTACAACAAAACAGAGACTAAATCCTCAAATTTTAAGGCATTTGGATTGCCTTTTGCCATCAATCGAAGAGTTGAAGCAAAACTCTCATATGAATCTGGATGACCACTCGAAACAGTCTACACTATACTATCAAGCAAGATTTCATCAACAGAAATTAAATGCTCCTTCAAATCTTTGACCTTTTTCAAAAAATTGTCCATGGAATCGCGTCCATTCATGTGCTCACTCTCCAACTATTTTTGGAGATAAGCAACACGAGGCTCATTCTTTGCCATTTATAAAGTAATTAGTGTATTGGAGGCATCCTTTGTTGTTTTGCAAGAGCGAATGTGGGGAATAATGGCATTTTTGATGGACAAGGCTATAAATGCATGTGCATGAGCATCTCTCTCATCCCATCAAAGTTGCTCTACAGTAGGTGCAACAAAAACCACAACACGAACATGAACCTGAAGAATATCACCATCTTCAATGCCATCTACATCAGCTTTAGTAACTATATTTGTAGGTAAAATAGGACATTTTCCAACACCTTGCACAATATTTCACAGTCCTTTTGCGACCACTACATGATGCATCATATAAGCCCATAATGGGTAATTCGTACCATCCAACTTATCCTCAATAGCCAACATATGGAATACATCACTGCTTTCAGCCATGGCCCCTAACTAAAATACCCTGATGCAAAAAATTGACTATATCTCAAAAAGCTGAATAGAACTACCCTATCGAGTACCATTAAACATGGAGCAGGCTTCATGGCACTTATAGTGACGAATCGAAACCTGTATATATCTTTCACACAAAAAGACAAAATTGCTTGCAGAAGTACTATGATAGTGTGTTTGGAGGCAAAAGGAGCTCAGATTGCTATTTTGACACCAGATAGACAAGCTATTTTGAACTCCTAATCACCCTGAGTATGCTCACCAAATTTCGTGCAATTAACTCTGACGAGAGGGGTGCCGATGATGCCCTAGATGAACTTGCGACCTACTCTGATACCAATTGTTGGAGTTTGAGGTTTGCGAAAGCACGCGAACAACACGAGGAAGAAGAAGAAGCTTGGAGCACAACACACAATATTGAATGTATTACCAAGAGAATGTACAAAGATTAGTGACGTGTTAGGGTTATAGGTATATATACAAGCCTTGGGAAAGAAACCTCCTAAAGAGGGAAGAAAGTGTACCAACAGTCCTAGTGTGTTCACATACATTAGTGTTGTAATTCATTAGTTCACGAAAGGTTTTCCTCCACTACAATTTACGATTCCAAGGACATTATGGGACTTTTATGAGTCAGTAAAAATGCAATGAACATGCGATTCATGTAAATGTCGCACCCTAGATGAGCGGCTTGCCCATAGCATGGGGGCATGGGTTCAACCTATTGATATATTTCGGTAGTGGTGTGGTAAAGATGCCTACAATGGGACTACTTATGAGTGTAGCAACCTCAAAAAATTGGAACATCTATTAGATGGATGTAAAAAATGCACTCTTGAATGGTTGGATTTAAGAGGAGGTGTACATGGTGCACCCTCTTGGATTTGTAGATGAATCACATCTTGAATATGCGTGAAAACTTAGGAAAGCTCTATATGGATTGAAGCAAGATCCTAGAGGTTGGAACCATAGATTAGTTACCTTCTTGCAGGACAAAAGATTTCAATTAAGCAAAGCAGATTCTTCACTTTTCATTAAGAAAAGTAAATCTGAAATGATATACTTATATGTGTATGTCAATGATATAATCCTTACAAGTGATGATGATGATGGAATCAAAAAGATCAAAGCACAAATGAAGGAGGAGTTTAAGATAAGTGATCTTCGATTTCTCACTTACTTCCTTGGATTGGAAGTAGTCTGCATAGATCAAGGGATGTTCCTTACACAAAAAAAGTGTATTAAAGATATGCTTACCAAGTTCAAAATGCAAGAAGATAAAATTGCAAGTAATCCCATGGATATCAACCTCAAATTAAGTGCTCATGAAGGAGAACTTATTGAAGACATCACAAGCTATCAAAGCCTAGTTGGGAGTTTGAACTATGCTACTCTAACTAGGGTTGATATTGCTATGGAGTAAGTGTGCTTAGTCAATTCATGCACACCCCAAGGAAACTTCACATGGATGTTGCAAAGAGGATATTGAAGTACTTGAAAGGAAGAATAAATAAAGGTTTATATTACCCCTACACATCTGATTTGAATGTAAAGCTATTCACTGATGCAGATTGGGAAGGTTCCAAAGACGATAGATAAAGCACATCAAGACATCTCTCATTTGCAAGTACGAAGCTCATATCTTGGTCTTCAAAGAAGCAACCTACAATTGCTATTTCCTCAACTGAAGCTGAATATAGGGGGTTAGCAATTGCAACACAAGAAGCTAATATGTGGATCGATACCCTATACACATATTTAGGGTTGGATTTTGGCACTCCATATATATTTTGAGATAATATGAGTTCACTTCATCTAGCTGTGAATCCTATCTTTCATGTGAGCACCAAACATATAGAAGTCCATTATCATTTTTTTAGGGAAAAGATTGTGAGTAATGAGATACAACTCTCCTATGTATCTACTCATATGCAATGTGTAGATATGATGACCAAATCATTTGATGGAAGCAAATTAAGCGGGTTTAAATCTATTACTAGACTGTAGGAGATACCAAAGGATTGAAGGCTCAAGCATTTTAGGCTTGAGGGGGAGTTGTTGGTACATTTGGCAAGCCTAGATGCTTGACCAAATGATCAAGACTCCTCACATATTCATTTGGATCACTTATGATGTGCATATGAATACCTCTTGTAAAAGTCATGGACTTTACCTCAATGGATAAAAGTAAATGGAAATGTTCTAAAGGAATATCTTGATGTTAGGAGCCAAGAACCATGACTATTTGGTGGTTGGAATGAGATCAATCAACACCTAAAGTTTATTAACACTTTTAGGTGAGGGAAATTCAAAATTCAAATTCTCTCTATGTGTATAAATAGAGGTGACCTTTAGTCTTGGGACATGACAGGGAAGAGAGAGCCATTGAGCCTCATGGTTGAGCATGCATTGAGCTCACATATGTATGACTAAGTCCACTACATCTCCTTTGTATCATACATTCATTAGTGATGGAGAGTGTTAATCTCCAAAAGAACAAGTTATCCATGATGTTAGAACACTTCTATATCAAGAATAATCTAAAACCTTTACCAATTTTGAGGATCAATATCAGATTATCAAAATTTTGAACTAACTGTGAAGAGAGTCACTACTCAAAAAAATTTGCTGCACATAACTCACTCATTGACTGGTCGAATGTGTAACGTTTTTTATAAAACTTTGTACAAGGTGTCGCCTTAAAATTGTGCAGCTTCTCTAAGTTAAATCATCTCAAAACACTCAATATATCTTGATAAAAGATGGCTCAATTTTCCACTACTATGGAGCTCGTCACAAAATTATATACAAGGAGAAGAATAAAACAATTCACCTATGTATGAAATTGTTGTTTAGTATAGTCGACTTTGACACCTACAACTTCTAAAGCATGCTTCTCCCAAAGTACAACCCATTTAATCAAATACTTTTAGCCATAGATAGCTTACCTTCCAACTTAAAGAATGAGTGCTTATATGCTCAAAACTTTACACTATGGAAGGAGAATTGATTAAGACATTAGCATCGAAGTTGGCACCTGTTGCAACTTCACTTCTTCACATTTACACATTTAAATGTTCCTACCTTCAATTCTCTCAGCTTGATCACAATTAGGATCTGAAAACTTGTACATAGGTCAATCAACTATAGACTTAGACTTGTATAAAAGCATTTCACAAAAGATTTAACACAGAAGGAGTACTCAGCAAAAGATCAGGCATAATTTTTCTTCTTCTCTGAAAACTTTTGCATCTGAATGATGAGAGAGAGATTCCTCACTTCCAAACTATCTAATGACTATTACAACTTCTAATTCTTCTCATCTCATTCTCTCTCATACTTTCCCTGACTTTTTACTTGTATATATAGGCATATATGTACAAGCTCATGACCATACAAAAGATATAAGTGAGCTTACTACAAATTAATGTACATATGTTTACAAGTCTTTATTTCGTGAACATATTCTATCTTCAATCTTCAATCCTTGATCTTTTCTTCATCCTTTGACTTCAAGTCTTTATCCAAAATGTCAATTGATGATTGACTTGCACCAACAGCCCCCCCTCAATCATCAATTGAGGTTTTCTCTATCTTCTTTATACCTGCCATGTCTTTAAATCTTTGTAGCTTTGGTCCATCCAAGCTTTTGGTTAGCATATCTACAATATGATCTTTTGTTGAAGTATGTATGACTTTAATCTCCTTATCAATAACCTTCTCTCTTAAGAAGTGATACTGAATCTCAATGTGTTTAGTCCTGGCATTGAAAAACAAGATTAGCAGCTAGATACAATGAACTCATATTATCTCCATTAATAGTGGGTGTACTCTGAATGATGTCAAAACTCTTCATGAGAGTCTTCAACCATATGACCTCCTCTGCAGCTTCAACCATACCTTTGTACTATGCCTCTGTAGATGATAAAGAAAATGTGTGTTGCTTCTTAGAACACCAAGAAATTAACTTATCTCCCACATAACACAAGTATCCATATGTTGATCTCCTATCATCAGGATTACCTGCCCAATCTGTATCACTATATATCTTGATGTTTGTATCTGATGTAAAAGCATAATACAAACCTTCCTTGAGTGTACCCTCAATGTATCTCAATACTCTTTGTCCAGCAACCTAATGTTCTTTCCTAGGACAATGCATGAATTGAGACAATACTCCAATTGCAAATGACAAATCAGGCCTAGTTAATGTATCATAGATTAGACTACCAACTAGACTTTGATACAACTTCATATCCTTGAATTTTTCTCCTCCATATCTACTCAATTTGTGATTCACCTCCGTTGGAGTAGGTGCTACCCTGCAATCTTCCATTTTAAACTTGATTAACAAGTTCTTCAAATACCTTTCTTGAGTCACATACACTCCATGTTGAGTATATGAGATCTCCATGTCCAAGAAATATGACAAGTCTCCCAAGTCCCTAATCTTGAACTCTTTATCCATTTGTTTCTTGAGGCTTTGTATTACCTTCTCATCTGTACCTATAAGGATTATATCATCAACATATATGCACATATAAATGAACCCATCATTAGTTGCTTTGACAAGCAAGCTACTATCAGCTTTAGATATTTGAAAACCAAGTTCTTTCAGGCACTTCATAAGTCTATAATTCCATGCCCTTGGAGCCTGCTTCAAACCATATAGAGCTCTCTTGAGCTTACATACATATTTTGAATATCTTTTATCTTTGAAACCTTGTAGTTGCTCCATGAAAACATCATCTAAAAAATAACTATTAAGAAAAGCATTCTGCACATCTAATTGACATAATTTCCAACCTTTACATGCAGCAATGGCTATGAGTGTCTTGATGTTTGTCATCTTTGCCATAGGACTATAGGTCTCATTATAATCTATACCATATGTCTGAGCATACCCTTTCACAACAAGTCTAGCTTTATATCTAGACACACTTCCATCTGCATACCTCTTTCTCTTGTAGACCCATTTGCATCCAATGATCTTCTAACTATTTGGTTTAGGAACCAAATCCCAAGTCTCATTCTCCATCAATGCATCATACTCTTCCTGCATAGCTTTCTCCCAATTTTCCTTACCTTTTGCCTCTTCATATGTAGAAGCGTCTTCATCTGCTTTCATCATGTAAGCATAATCTTTAGTAGTCAAAAAAGAAGTGTCATAGCTATACCTTGTAGGTTGCCATTTGTGTCTTGATGACCTTTTGAGTTCTTTACTTCTTGAAGTTTCTGGTTGATCACATTCTGGATCAAACCTTGGCACTTCTTGAACTTCAACTTGTACTTCATTGTTCTCTTCTTGACCTTGCTCATCAAATGTAACATCCTTTGATACAAGGAATTGCTTTGTGGATGGATTCCACAACCTATATCCCATCTGCTTATCATCATATCCAATGAACACATACTTTTCAACTTTAGGTTCCAATTTATGCCTCAAATGAGATGGCACATATGCATAGGCCAAACATCCAAACACTTTGCAATGATCTAAGGTAGGTCTCTTACCCCACCAAGCTTCATACGGTGTCATACCCTGTAAAGCTTTACATGGTAACCTATTAACCAAGTATGTAGCTGTATTTACAGCCTCAACCCATAAATAATTTGGACAATTTTTCTCCTTCATCATTGATCTTGCAAACTCAACAAGAGTTCTATTTCTCCTTTCTGCTACACCATTTTGTTGAGGAGAGTACCTACAAGTAACTTCCCTTTTTATACCTACACTCCATAAGTAATCACTGAACTCATTAGAGAAATACTCTCCCCTCCATCTGACCTTAGGCTCTTCAACTTTTGACCTGTGATTCTTTTTGCATACACATGATAATGTTTAAATGTATTGAATACCTCTGATTTATCTTTGATCACATATATAGTGATCCACCTGGTAGCATCATCAACATAAATCACATAATATCTTGAACCATTTATACTGAAATCCTTTGATGGTCCCCACAGTACATTTGTGTGTACCAATTCAAGCTTTTCTGAATACATGAAACCATACTTGGAATATGTTTGCTTATGAGCCTTACCTAATTGACATGCCTCACATCTGTATGTCATATGTTGACCTGCAACATTAGGCAATCCAAGCATTGAACCATTGTTAACCATATCCTTCATACCTCTTTCATTGAAATGTCCAAGCCTTTTATGCCAAAGATCTAACTCAGAGATCTTATGTCCTCCATAAGTGAACAAGGCATGACCAACATTACCTTGAATCTTCAATGTGAAGAGTCTTCCTTCTTTCTTCCCTGAAACAATTTGTTTATACCCATTGCTAGGATCTTCCACAAAAACTCCATCATTAGTGAACCTTACTTCATAACCTTTTCAACAATTTGCCCTACACTTATCAGATTCTTTGGAATTGTCGGAACATACAAGACGTTACTCAAAAGAGTACTTCCATCCTTGGCCTTCACTGATCCAATTGACTTCACATTGTGCTTTGTATTATCACCTATTTGAACTACATGATTAGTTATCGTATTCTCCAAATCACTCATCAAGGCTATATTACCACTCACGTGATTGCTACATCCTGAGTCAATGTAGAAATCTCTTTGCTCTTCACTTTGTCTTTCACAAGTTGCATTCATGATTAAGGTTGAATCCTCCTCCTGATCTGAAGCATAATTGTTGTAGGTATTGTTGTGGGATTGACTTTGGAATCCTCTACCTACATTTCTTCCAAAGTAATCTCTACTACCTCTACCTCTGAAATTACCTCTTTGATTTCTACCACATCTTCCTCTTGAATTAAAGTTCTGACTATAACCTCCATTATTCTAATTATTATGCCAATAATCATGAGATAAACGATTTGTCTTACCACAAATCCAGCAAGCTTTGGCTTCATCTTTATTGCTTCTACCTCTTCCTCTTCCTTTGCCACCTCCTCTTCAACTTAGGAAGTTGGCTTGGCTAGTTATACCTTCTTCTTCATTTAATTGTTGTTTGCCTTTGCTATTCTTCTTCTTATCCTTTGAATACATTGCTTGACCTGCACTCTTATCACCATCACCTTTGACATCCTGCTCAAAAGTTAGCATGTGTCCTAGCAACTGATTTAAATCACGAGTGAAATGATCTAGTGATAATTCAGTAGACAAAATGAATGGCTTCCATTTCTCATCTCCTCTCAAACCAGTGAGGATTTTCGTTACCAATTTATCCTCCTCAATATCTTCATGAACTGCTCCTAATGCATATGCAATGTCCTTCATCCTTGTTACACAATCAGAAATGGATTGAGAATCCCTCTTCCTAAATGTAGTGAACTCTTCCCATAAAGATGCCTTCCTTGACTTTGTATTGTTTTGTAAATGCTCCTCCAAAGCATTCCATATGTCACTTGCACTTTCAAGTCCTCTAATATGAGGTAGCAAGTAATCATTGACTCCCATGTAGATAATGCTCCTTGCTTGAGCATCATTGTTCATCCAAGTCTTCAAATCTGAGAGCATCCCTAGTTGGAACACTAGGATCTCTGAATTGTGGTTTTCTTCTTCACCTATGATGTAACCTATCAGGTCTTTGCTCATGAGATGAGCTTCCTGTTGAGAGTTCCATGCTCCACCCTTTTGTCCAAAGCTAGTTTCATTCTCATGCAAGTTCACTTATCCCACATGCATGGGAATTCTCCCAAACTCCATATAAGCAAGGCCTCTCCTTCACTCCTCACAAGCTATTCCACTCTAGCTCATTGTCAAGAGTGTGCTCCCACTCCTCATGGAGTCACCATGCTCATAGATCATCTCATGTAGGTCATTTCCATTTCCATTTTAACTCATTCATAATGTTTTGCTATCTTTTGTTCCTTCCTCCTTAGCTTGTTAGATTTGTGAATGTGAGTAGAGTAGGAGTAGTCCTTTTTCATTTCAACATGGTATCAGAGTATAGGTTAATTGCTTTTTCTTTGGGTTATGATTTTTGTTATCTTCATTAGCATGTATTTTTTTGTTATTCCCTCCCTCCCTCCCCTATTTCTTCAATAAGAGTGCTTATAAGCACTATTTTCATTTTCATTAAGCATATTTATCATCATAGTATTTTTCTATCCTCTTAGTCCTCTCTCATATTTTGTCATTAGGCTCATAAAATGTTAGATTGCTATCATTGCATTTTTGAATAAAATGCTCAAAGCTGAAGCTAGCATGAGAACTTTTTAGAGAAAGAATGCTTGTCATAGTAGGTACGTCAATAGAAAGCAGTGCTATGATCATGGAGTGGTTATGAGAAGCCACAAACTCAAGCCACAAACTCATGGAGTGGTTATGAGAAGCCACAAACCCATGAGTTGTTGAAAAAGAATGCTCAGTTATGGGATGCGCTTGTGTCAAGCAAGCAGCGACCATGTATGCCTCTTCTTTGCAAGGCAAAGCTTCTCCGTACTCATCTAAAAGACATTCAGAAACATGAGACAAAATTGATCTTCCTCAGCCTGTTGATGGGAGAAAGAAGAAAAGCCATGCGAAGTAGGAAGAGCATTCCAGGGATGCTCCGACAGTGTTGGTTCCGTATCTAAAAGAAGATATCCACGAGCTCATCGTACCGATGTGCCCGAAAATCTGCCTAAGCAGATGGAGGGAGAACAAGTTGCAGAAGGATGGCCTTCATGGCTCTCTGTTGTTCTCGGGGAGTCTATCAAAAGTTCAAGACCACGAAGTATTACTGCACCGTCATTGATGCATATGGGCACAGGGATTTCATTAAGAACATGATTACGGGAACATCAGAGGCTGACTATGTTGTTCTTATCATCGATTCTACACAGAGGGCTATATGATACGTGCATATCTGTGTCTTATTGCCTAGGATCCTAAATTGGACCTACGAGGAGAATCATCCGCAAGAGATCCTGCTGCGCATTTGGATGATAGAGAGGTAGAAATCAATCCTGCTGCAACCCGAGCTGCTGCGCATTTGGATGATTACGACACGAAGGTTGGATCATCATGCAAGGAATGGGAGACGAGCTGAGGCCTCTACAATCTGTGAGGGAGAGCTGTCGCAAGTTGAAGCAGGAATGGGAAGAACTGATACGAAACACAGATATAATATCTTCCGATGTGCTATCTTCTCTCAAGCTTCAAGAAGCGGCTCTTGAATTGGAACAAAAGCAGGTGTGCTCTCTGAAGCAAGATACGTTCAACCTAAAGAAATCCTATCCTACTCCTAAAAAATACTAGAGTAGCATAAGAAGGCTGAGGAAGAAAGGAAGCTGGCAAAGCAAACCAAAACTTGCATGATCACCCAGTTAGCAATAGACAGAGAATTGCACCAGCTTTCAAATGGCAAGCAAAGATGCAAACATGGCATCAGGAGTTAGTAGTGTGCAAGAATGGCTTGATGAGCAAGTTCAAAGCATGTGAAATGACATCATCGATTATGTCATTCGCATATATTACTTTTTGAGGAAAAACAATTCGAACTATTTAATCGAGCTTGTTCTTGCTACATTCAAAGAATCTCGTCGTGAATCCATGCCTTCAACGTTTCGCTTTAGAGATGATTTGGATGTTTTTTTTATTACATTTGTGAATTATGAACATGCTCTCATATTGTTCACATAGAATAGTAGTCTCATTCCAAAGAAGGACTAGAATAAAAGCTTCTTGGTGCATAATATCACAGGTACTTTGTAAGGGATTAGACACCACCTTGAGTAGTACTCAAGGTAGGACCTTCCCCATGCCATGAAAAATTTTCCAAGGTTATGTTCATGCTCTCACACATCAAATATGTACTCTCTCATAAAGCAAAACCCAAGGACATGCTCAAAATCAACACCAAAGAGTCCACAACAAAGAAGCTGATGCTACGAAAGATTCCATTGATGGATCCAAAAGATATCAACAAAGAACACAAAGCAAAAGGAGATGGCAAAAGGTTCCATAAGCACCACCTACCCCATGATGTAAAACCTTTATATGTCTAGGGATCCCATATGTCCCTAGATCCCATTAAAAACCCCTTGGATCCCATATGTCCAAGTTATGTCCAAGGATCCCATATGTCCTTGGATCCTAAAAACCCATGGACTAAGTGATCCCATATGTCACTAGTACCCCATATTAAAAACAAAAGGGTCATCACATGGAGGGGGGGTGTTGAGAGTTCCATGTTCCACCCTTTTGTCCAACGCTAGTTTCATTCTCATGCAAGTTCACTTATCCCACATGCGAGGGAATTCTCCCAAACTCCATATAAGCAAGGCCTCTCCTTCACTCCTCACAAGCTATTCCATTCTAGCTCATTACCAAGAGTGTGCTCCCACTCCTCATGGAGTCACCATGCTCATAGAGCATCTCATGTAAGTCATTTCCATTTCCATTTTAATTCATTCATAATGTTTTGTTATCTTCCTCCTTAGCTTGTTAGATTTGTGAATGTGAGTAGAGTAGGCGTAGTCCTTTTTCATTCCAACACTTCCATCCTCATTGACCAAGCTGGATAGTTTTCTCTATCCAATTTCTTTATCTGATGACAATCTCCCATCTTTTCTTCACCTATGTATTAAAACTTTCAAGCTTTATGAGGAATAAGTGTACCTTTACTTTGAATGAAGTTTCTTTTGATCTTCTTGATAGATTGAGACCTCCTTCTCAAGCTTTCCTTTTAAGCTTTCACCTTTTGAACCTTCAAATGTTGATTTCTCTATGACTGCAACAGTCGGGGTCCTCCTTTCTTCTATTTGATGATTCTTGCTCTGATACCACTGATGGAGAGTGTTAATCTCCAAAAGAACAAGTTATCCTTGATGTTAGAGCACTTCTATATCAAGAATAACTCAAAACCCTTACCAATTTGGATGATCAGTATCAGATTATCAAAATTTTGAGCTAACTATGAAGAGAGTCACTACTCAAAAAGTGTGCTGCACATAACTCACTCATTGACTAATCAAATGTGTAAATGTTTTTATAAAATTTATACAAAGTGTTGCCTAAAGATTTCACACCTTCTCCAAGTTAAATCATCTCAAAAGACTCAATAGATCTTGAGAAATGATTCAAATAACTCACCTATGTCTGAAACTGTTCTTCAGTATAGTCGAATTTTACACCTGCAACTTCTAAAGCATGCTTCTCCCCAAGTACAACCTGTTTAATCAAATGCTTTTAGCCATAGGTAGCTTACCTTCCAACTTAAAGAATGAGTGCTTATTTGCTCAAACCGTTACATTGTAGAAGGAAAACTGACTAAAACAATAGCATCAAATTTTGCACCTCTTGGAACTTCACTTCTTCACATTTACACATGTAAATGTTCCTACTCTCAATTCTCTCAGCCTGATCACAATTAGGATATGAAAACTTGTACAGAGGTCAGTCAACTATAGACTTAGACTTGTACAAAAGCATTTCACAAAAGATTAAACAAAGAAGGAGTACTCAGCAAAAGATCGGGTGCAATTTTTCTTCTTCTCTAAAAAAGTTTACATCTGAATGATGAGAGAGAGATTCCTCACTTCTAAACTATCTAATGACTATTACAAGTTCTAATTCTTCTCATCTCATTCTCTCTCATACTTACCCTGACTTTTTACTTGTATATATAGGCATATATGTACAATCTCATGAACATACAAAAGATATAAGTGAGCTAACTACATATTAATGTACATATGTATACAAGTCTTTGTTTCCTGAACATACTCTATCTTCAATATTCAATTGTTGATCTTTTCTTCATCCTTTGACTTCAAGTATTTATCCAAAACATCAATTGGTGATTGCCTTGCACCAACAATTAGCACATACAATTTGAGTCATTCGTGTTGGTGCAATTAAGCCCAAGCCTACACACTTGATCACTTCACATAATCTTGATGTATTAGCATATCATTTGGAAGGATTCATATGTACAACCTCTTGTAACTTTGAGTTATAATTACTCATTATAAAAGTGTAATAGACCCAGGAGGAGTTAGGAAGCATATAATCTCATGATTTCTGGTAGGTGAGTCCAAAGAGAAACAATACTATACTTTAGGATGCACTTTATTGGTAAAGATTTGAATTTGAATTCAAATCCTTGGCTCCAACAAAAAAGCTATAAAAAAGGACATGAAAAGCGTGAGTGTATCTAAAGGTTCAGAGATCATATTCATGCATTATCATTGAGAAGAGGAGCTCACCTCATAGCTCACTCTCTCCGCACTCATTGAGCAATGAATTATTTCCAATGACATTGTACTTTTACATGATTTAATACATACATGTTCATTACTTCCTGCTCTCATATATTTGTCACATTCCATCAGAATAGTGAATTTGTCTGAACTGGTTCTCATTGTATAGTGCATCATTTTGTGTGAGTTAAAGCATGAAATCTTCAGCATATTGTTTTATTTAATCCTACAAAGTTTCATTGATAATACTTCACTCGATCATCAGATATTAATCAAACATTTTTCACTAGTGTGTGATTGTCACGGCCCATAAAAGTCAGGATGGATGCTTAACTTGCTAAACATATTTCTTTGTAGATAGTTTATCATTTTAGATGATTCCACTCATGATTGGTAGCTTGTTAAGCTAATTGAGGTTCCCCAAAGGGAATTTTATTAATTGCTACTGTACTCAGAGAATTGTGCAAAATGCTTAGTAGGTGTCTTAACAAAAATAACAAGTTGTATACATTGGACCATATGCCTACTGATCTGTTTTAATCCTATCATTTGTGCATCTTCCAAGCAACATATGTGATCATTTGTGCTTATTAGCTAGCTAAAGAGGCCCACAACACTCTCCATCCATCACTTATAGCAGATGTGAAGCAAGTTTTAGTTACACCAACTCATCTCTTGTGATTATCCACCATCTCTTCCTACAATGGTATTAGAGTAAGCACAATCAAAATGTGATATGTCTTTCCATCCGTCATTGACGAATTGGACAGGAACAACTACTCAGCATGGTCCCTAAGGATGCAAGAATATCTTCAAGGGAGAAGCTTATATGGATATATCTCAGGAGATGAAGACATGCCAAACTTGAGGAGCAAGACTCAACCAACAATGGAAGAGCAAGAGAGGCTAACCACATGGTGTGCAAAGGATGCTCTTGCAAGGTCATATCTACTAAACTCAATCTCTGATTTCTTGTTACCACATGTTAGAAATTGTAAAACCTCCCATGACACTTGGGAATTGCTTTCATCATACTTCTCCTCCAACATAAGAGCTAGGAAGAATCAGTCGTGGATGGAATTCGCAACCCTCAAGAAACAACCCATGAGGAAAAGCTCTACAAAAATGGTGATAACTCAAGAGGTAACCAATATTCGGCCCTTTATAGAGATATGAAGAAAGCTAAGGATAAAGGTAAAAGTAAGAAATAGGATAAAGAGGCTAGTACCTCTCAAGCTAATTATGCAAGAAGAGGAAGAGGTGCTAGAGGGAGCGGTAGAGGAGGTAAGCCAGGTAGGGGGGACCCTACAATAATTCACCATGCAATATATATGGTCTCAATAACCACACTATAGAACAATGATACGAAAATACAAAGAACGAAAGGGGAAGAGGCTTCCATAGAGGAAGCTATGGACAAACTAGAGGCAGGTACAACAATGGTGGAGGCAACTACAACCACAATTATAATCAAGACTACAACGATAACAACTATCAAGGAGGCTTTAGAGGAAGAAGGGACTTCAACAACTATACTGAAGATCAAGAACACTCTCTGCTCATCATGAACATGACATCCAAGCAAGGTAAAGATGATGAGCATATTTTCTACATTGACTCAGGTTGTTCCAATCATGTGGCAGGGAATGTAGCACTATTGCCTAATCTTGAAGAACAAAAGGGGAAGAATGAGGTACAAATAGGTGATGACACTAAACATTAAGTCAAGCGAATTGGAAATGTTAAGACATCTGATGGTAGTATGAACCTTTTAAGCAAAGTTTTGGTTGTGCCTACTATAACCAAAAACCTAATTAGTGTTGGACAAATTGTAGAAAAAGGTCTATAGGTCAAGTTCACTAGGCATGGAGCATACGTGGAAGACCCCCAACAAGGATTCAAAAGAATTGCCAAAGGTGAGAAGTCAGGTAGATTGTTTACTTTTGAAATTGAGGACACAACGAACATAACACTATTCAGTTATAGAGACCAAACCCTATCTCAGTTGGAAATATGGCACATAGGAGAGAGAACTCTGATGCAAATTTGCAGGGATCAAACTGTGCTTGGCATTCCTAATGTGACCAAGCAGCACATGATATACAAATGTGGAGCTTGCCAATTTGGCAAAGCTCATAGTCAACCATTGAACAGGAAAGGATACATCCATGAAGATTATTTGGAGCTTATACACACTGATGTGAGGGGTCCTAGCAAAGATCCATCCATCTCAGGTTCAAGCTACTATGTCTCTGTTATTGATGATTACAATAGGTGGACAATTCTCTATTTCATGAAGCATAAGGATGAGGTATTCACATGTTTTAACACAATTTTGGTACCAAAACAGGACACTTAAGTGTCCTTTTTTGACAATTTTCCAAAAAAGCATACACCTTCTACAAAGAGAATTTGAGAAAATCCTTTAACACACATATAAAATATAATTCAAAGGTTAATCAAAAATTATAAAACAAAATAAATCATGTTTTGTGTTCATGTAAATAGCATCTCAAGATGCTATGTTAGTAAATAGGATGAAAATTCCTAATCAAATCTATTTTTATCAAAAGAAAAAAATTCATCATATGAAAGAAAAAATTATACATATTCCTTGAAACATAGATCAGATAGTATAAACCTCAAAATCACTTAGAAAAATCATTTCAATTCAAATAAAATCAATTATTTTGACTTTGTATACCAAAAACAGCAACTAGTTCTAAACATGGTTCAAACAAACTTATAAGAATCCACAGAGGTGTAGAAATATGCCAATAATCAAACAAGGTATGAAGACAACAACCAAGGTAGACACATATAAAATCAACTGCTATGACTCTAGTCACGAAAAACAAAAAACTAAAGCCTACATATATGACTCAAAAGAATTCATGGACATCATCCAAGGTGTACACATTCAAGTTACCAAGTAGAAAACGTGTGACATAAAAAACCAAAGCTTACATATATGAGGATAAATAATTTATTGAAATCCACCAAAATTTTCACGTCCTTGGACAAACCAAGAATCTTCTGTTGTGTGGGCATCAAACAAATTCTATAGATACAATCATGGATAGTTTGTGGACACATAACAAAACATGTATAGGTATGGAAGAGATCCTTTTTCTTCACATGAAGGAAGGAAATACGACATCAAACAAGGTGTACACATAAGGGAACTACCAATCTCTGCAAAATCAACCAAGTTTTTTAGATCTATGTACACCAAACAAAATAGATATATGTGTGAACACCAACCAATATAACCACATACAAATATTAACATCCAATTGGAATAATGCCAAATTACAAATATCTAGCTTGATATCCAAGAAAATAAACTAGTTGCTACCAAGAAACAAGATCCACATACATATAGAATCAAAAGAATATATAGTTCTAACATATTTTGTAAAAATATTTTTTTGATATTTGTTATATGCATAAACACACAATCCATTGCACACATCAACAAATACTAAAAATAATACTTAAAAGTCTTTGATATAATCTTTGATATCATAAAATGATAAGGACATGTGATTATTTACATCATGGATGCCATCTTCGTTTTGTCAAATGAAATATGTATGCTAATTTTTCTCATTCTTATCACAGTCACCATTGCGGATCACATATTATTTGATGAGATTAAGAATGAAACACGACATGAAAGCATATTTTGGATGGTTTAATACTTAGGCTAACATTTAAATAATTATTATTTTTCATCATATTTTTTTATTCCACCCTTAGAGCTATGTTATTTTCATGAACATACAAATATATGCTTTGCCAATTCAGCATGAAAGTCAGCACCAAATGCAATGGCTACTAGTTCAAAGAAGAGGCCTCTAACTTTGAGTAAAAATATGCATTCAATTAGTATGAATCTTATCCATTGATAACCTGCCAATTCTCGGCAATCTCACTTACACACAAATTATAGTGAGCCATTCTTTAAAAGGTGTAATAAATGGCAGTGATCTAGAGATGACAAGTTTTGAGTCCATGTTTATGAATTATGGAAGTGTTAAATCTTCTCTAGAGATCCCTAGACACTTGCTTTACATTGCCAAAGTCCATGAATAGCTTTCCATTTCCTAAAACATATCCAATTTTTTAAAATGTTTGAATTGTGTTATTTTTTCAGTTATGCAAAAAGTTGAGTTTTTTTAAATTCCCATTTTCTTCTTCATTTAATAACCCATGTGAAGTTGTAAAATGTTAAAGACTATATTTTTCTCTAAAAGTACATGATGTGGTCTGTCAAATCCAAGTGAGTATGTCATCAAAGCCTCAAGGGTGTCATCAAGAAAAATCAATCAATTTGGTGAAAAAGTAAGACAGTTAAGTGTCTCAGGATACTCGTGTCCTAGTACAGAACTGGTCTTAAGAAGTATTTGGCACTAGTTGAAAACCAAAAAGGAAGGAGCTTGAAGAGAATCACGTCTGATGGAGGTGGTGAGTACTTTTCACATGAGTTTGACTTATTTCTACAGGATAGAAGCATAAAGAGGGAAGTAACAACTAGGTATACTCCAGAATTGAATGGAGGGACAGAGAGAAGGAATAGGTTAATTATTGAGGCAGCTAGATCTATGTTAAATGAGAAAAAATTACCTAATCATTAATGGGAAGAGGCTGTATCTATAGCTACCTATTTGATCAATAGGCTTCCATCCAAATCATTGAATGGTATGACACCATATGAAGCATAGAATGGTAGGAGACCATCATTGGATCATTGCAAAATATTTGGGTGCATTGCATATGCACACATCCCCTCATAAATCAGAGGGAAGCTAGACCCTAAGGCTGAGAAATGTAGTTTATTGGGTATGATTAGAATCAAAAGGGATATAGACTTTATAATCCCACTAACAATTCCTTCATAATTAGTAGGGATGGAGTTTTTGTTGATAATAATTCTTGGTTTGAAGATGATTCTAGGAAAATTAGGTTACCATATGATTTGGAAAATGATTTTCCAACCCTTAGTTAAGAAGATCAACACCAAGCAAAGGACATCAACTCAGAAGATGAGGAGCATATTGAGTTCAAATCTTGGAAGTCAAGAGGCAAGTACAAATACAAGCAATTTGAGGATCTACCTGAGTCTTCCAATCAAGCTTTAAGGAGATCACAAAGAGAAAGTAAGAAACCCATAAGGTATGGATATGATACATCCTTAGTCACAAAGCACTTTGTGTACATCACTAAAGATTCAATGGCAGAGGAGCCTTCTTTATTTGAAGAGGCTAAGAAGAAGAACGAGTGGAGAGTAGCCATGCAGGAGGAACTGGAAGCATTGAAGGAAAACCACACTTGGGACCTAGTTCCCAAGAAGTGGGATATGAAGGTAATTGGTTCAAGGTGGATATATAAAGTTAAAAAGAACTCTGATGGTTCTATAGAACAGGTACAAGGCAAGACTAGTGGCAAAGGGATTCGCACAAACACATGGAGTAGATTATGATGAAAAATTTTCACCTATGGCAAAGATGCCAACAATCAAGGTATTGGTAAGCCTTGTTGCATCCAAAAATTGGAATTTATATCAGTTAGATGTCAAGAATGTTTTTTTGAATGGCTAGATATCAGAGGAAGTGTATATGGCACAACCACGAGGTTATGAAGATGAAGAAAAAGCAGGTATGTATGCAAGCTTAGAAAAGCACTCTATGGTTTGAAGCAAGCTCCTAGAGCTTGGAACCATAGGCTAGTTACCTATTTGCAGGATCAAGGCTTTGTGGCAAACAAAGCAAACTCTTCTTTATTTGTTAAAAAGAAGAAATCAAAGTACATCTACTTCTGTGTCTATGTAGATGATATCATTATTACAGGTAACGATGCAGAGGGTATCAAAGGTCAAGGCTCAATTGATGAAGGAATTCAAAATCAATGATCTAGGGTTGTTAACCTATTTCCTTGGGTTAGAACTTTTGTATAGAGATTCAGGTATATTCATCACACAAAGGATGATAGGAGGAGTACTTCAGGGTACCTGTCTTTTGCAGGTTCAAAACTCATATCATGGTCATCCAAGAAGCAACCAACTATGGCCTTATCTTTGACAAAAGAAGAATATAGAGGTTTGGTAAATGCAACTCAAGAAGCTATGTGGCATAAGCAATTGTGTGCAGATTTGGAGAGACATTCCTACACTCCAACTATCTTTAGAGATAACACTAGCTCACTTCATTTAGCTGCTAATCGTGTGTACCATGCTAGGACTAAGCACATTGAAGTGCACTATCATTATGTTAGGGAGAAATTGCTAAGAAAGGATATCCGATTATCTTATGTATCAACTCATTTGCAATGTGCAGATTTACTCACCAAAGCATTGGATGGAACAAAGATGAACATGTTCAAACTGATGATTGGGCTACAAGAGATCAAGGAGCAATGAAGATCAAGCATATTAGGCTTGAGGGGGAGCTGTTGGTGCAATTAAGCCCAAGCTTACACACTTGATCACTTCACATAAGCTTGATGTATTAGCATATCATTTGGAAGGATTCATCTGTACAACCTCTTGTAACTTTGAGTTATAATTACTCATTGTAAAAGTGTAATAGACCCATGAGAAGTTAGAAATCATATAATCTCATGATTTTTGGTAGGTAACTCAAGAGAGAATCAATCCTATACTTTAGGATGCACTTTATTGGTAAATATTTGAATTTGAATTCAAATTATTGGCTCCAACAAAAAGCTATAAAAGAGGACATGAAAAGCCCGCGTGTATCTAGAGGTTCAGAGATCATATTCATGCATTCTCATTGAGAAGAGGATCTCACCTCATAGCTCATTCTCTCCACACTCATTGAGCAATGACTTATTTAGAATGACATTGTACTTTTACATGATTTAATACATACATATTCATTACTTCCTACTCTCATAACTCTATCACAATCCATTAGAACAATGAATTTGTCTGAGGTAGTTCTCACGATATACTGCATCATTTTGTGTGATTTAAAGCATGACATCTTCAACATACTGACTACTTTAGTCCTGTAAAGATTCTTTGATAATGCTTCACCCGATTGTTAGATATTAATCAAACATTGCTCACTGATCTATGACTCTCAAGGCCCGTAAAAGTCGAGATGGATGCTTAACTTGCTATACATATTTCTCTGTACATAGTTTATCATTTTAGATGATTCCACTCATGATTGGTATCTTGTTAAGCTAATTGAAGTTTCCCAAAAGGAATTTTATTAGTTTCTACTGTATTGAGAGAATTGTGAAAAACTCTGAGTAGGTGTCTTAACAAAAATAACAAGTTTTATACATTGGATCATATGCCTACCTATCTGTTTTGATCCTATCATTTGTGCATCATCTACCAAGCACCATAGATGATCATTTATGCTTATTAACTAGCTAAAGAGGCCCACAACACTCTCCAGCCATCACTTGTAGCAGGTGTGAAGTAGGGTTTAGCTACACCAACTGATCTCTTGTGATTATCCACCATCTCTTCCAACAATTTGTTTGTGATAATCTTTGTCAATTGTTCTCTACTGCAGCCTCTTCATTTTAGTTACCTTTTTCATCATGTGCTCTACGCATACTTGATCACTTGACTTTCTTGGACTTGGTATAGTTAGAGTAATTATTCTAGTTGCTACATATCAATTTTCATTCATTTTGTTCACTAGATCTTGAGTTGTGAATCATACAAGATACCTACGTTTGCACATTGTCTTCCTCCTAATAAGTTGGGATTACACCTCTAAGTTGTTAGCCTAATTCCTTAGTGTATAATCATGTAAACTAGTGAGATAACTTGGAACAGTCAGGTGAGATCTTCAATTAGATGTATCTAAAAGATCTCGGGTCAAATGTTATTAAAGAGTGAGAACTGAACATTTTTTTGAGAGTTTCAAGTCCAAAAATAGTAAGTTTTTCATAGTGCAAGTTATCTATTTTGGTACAAACATTTGGCAATGATGATCCAAGGTACATAGTGGATCTAAATGCATATTTCGGAAGCTAAAGGTGTCAACTAAGGTGTCATGAAGTCACATTGGCAGGTGTAGAGAAGGATTATTGTAACACAAGCTCATCTCTGGATCCAAACATCTCCTCACAATTCCCTATAGGGGTAGGCTCAAGTGAACTAAAGAAACTATGTTACAAATGTTTGGTTGCCCCATTTTCATAGTACCAAACATCATATTCTATTATAGACATACACTATTCATGAGAGGATGGGTCATAACTACAAACAATAGTAAATGCCCATTCTACATAAGATTAGTAGACTCTATTTTAGGTGTAGAGGTAGCTGCAACAACCATCTAGTCTCTTTTTTCTTTGCCTCTTTTGTAGCTAGTTTTGGATAACTCTTTATGAAATGATCATTTCCCTTACAATATTCAGAAAACAATTTGTACTTTTTTTATTTCTTCTCATCTTTGTATTCCTTTTTTTGACTTTGCAAAATCAGCAAATTTTTGCTTACTAGTAGATGAACCCCATTTACATTTTCCCTTCTAACAAGCTAGGAAAGCATGATCTACAACACACATAATGGACCTTTTCTGCCTGAAATGGTCTTCCCACTGTTGATATATTTAGATACTGATGTGTGTGAACACTTTAGGGCTTCTAGGGCACTTTTTCCATCTTTAGGAGGTTTTCTCCCCAGCTTGTATATACGCCTATTGCCCTAATGGGTTACTTATCTTTGTACATTCTAGTGGTAATACATTCAGTATTGTGTGTTGTGTTGGCGAGCTTCTTCTTCTTCCTTGTTCTGTTTGCATGCTTTTGCAGATGTCTAACTCCAAGAATTGGTATTAGAGCAGGTCGCCACTTCATCTAGGGCATCGTTGACACCCCTCTAGTCACAGTCTTAGAATCGCATGGAATTTTGTGTGCATATTCAGGGAAATCTAAGCTTGTTTTGGCCTTCAAACACACTATCATAGTGCTTGTGTAGGCTTTTTTGTCTTTTGGTGCCAAAGATATATACAGGTTTCGGTTTGCTAGTATAAGCGTCTCAAAGTCTCCTATAGGTTTAACAGAACCTCTCAGTGTAGTTCTATTCAACTTTTTTAGATAGAATCATTTTTTTGCATTAGGGTATTTTAGTTAGTGGCCATGGCTGAAAGCAATGATGTATTTTATATGATGGTTGTTGAGCATAGGTTGGATGGTATGAATTACCCATTGTGGAATTATACGATGCATCATGTATTGGTCCCAAAAGTAATGTGGAATATTGCGCAAGGTGTTGAGAAACATCCTCCACCTACAAATACAGGTACTGAAGCTGATGGAGATGGCATTGAAGCTGAAAATGTTCTTCATGTTCTTGTTCATGCTGTAGTTTCTGCTGCACCTATTGTAGAGCAAATTCATTGGGATGGTAGAGATGCTCAGGCACATGCATTGATAGCCTTGTCTTTCAAACATGCCATTATTTCTCACATTCACTCTTTCAGAATAGCTAAGGATGCTTGGATACACTTACTGCATTGTAGCAGGCTACAAATGAGTCTCATGTTGCTTACCTATGAAAATCATTGGAGAGTGAGCATATGAATGAAGATGATTCTATGGATAGTTTTCTAACAAAGATCAAAGACTTGAAGGAACAATTAATTTCTACTGATGAAGTCTTGCCTGACAGTTCACTTGTGCACATTGTCTTGAATGGTCTTCCTAATTCATACCAAAGCTTTGCTTCTACTCTTTGTTTCATGATGAAAAGCAATCCGAATGCCTTAACATTTGAGTAGTTAGCCTCTATTCTATTTCAAGAAGACTAGTCTAAGCAGAAGAGGTTCATTATGCATGTTGCAAATCAAGCTTTCCTAGCTAGTCAGAAGGGAAAGGTAAATTGAGCTCTTCTAATAGTAAGCAGAAATACGCTAATTCTACACAATCAAAGAAGGATGACAGAGAGGACAAGTAAACAGAAAAACAAAAAATTTTCTGCAAGTACTGTAAAGAAAATGATCATGTCATAAAGAACTATCTAAAATTGGCTACAAAAGAGGCAATGAAGAAAGAGGCTAGAATGGTTGTTGTAGAGGCCTCTACACCAAAAAGAGAGTCTGATAATCTTGTGCAAAATGAAGAATGGGCTTTTACTACTATTTGCAGTTTTGACCCATCTTCTCACAAGCATTGTATGTCTGTAGTAGACTGAGATGTTTGGTACTTCGATAGTGGGGCAACCAAACATATTACCCTATAGCACAGTTTCTTCACTTCATTTGAGTTTGCCCCTACAGGAAATACTATCACATGCGCCAAGCATTGATATTCCTCCTTGGTGTCTTTTGATTATCATCAAAATCACTTGATTCTTCATGTAAGTGATCAACCCCCCCTTTTGAAATGTTGGGAAGTCCTCCTCTAGGTCATAAGGTAGCTTGACTTTCCTACAATCATCTTCAAACCAAGATTTTTTCTCATCAAAGACAACATCTCTAATAAAAATAAAACCTTTAGTGCTTCGATTATATAGCAGGTACCCTTTTTAATTTAAGCCATGTCCAATGATCAATTTTACCTCTAATTTGTGATGCAACATGTGCATAAGCTATGCATTCAAATATTCTGCAATGATCAAGGCTAGGCCTTCTTCGTTTCCATGCTTCATGGGGTGCCATCCAATCCAATGCCTTTGATGGGAGTCTATTGATGAGATAGGTGGTTGTAGATACAATCTCTGCCCATAAATTATTTGGTAATTTTTTCTCATTAAGCATAGACCTTGCAGCTATGGTCCTATTCCTTCTCTCTGCCACTCCATTTTACTCTGGAGTGTACCTGGTTATGATCTCTATCTTGATACCTCTCTCTTGGAGATAAGTATCAAATTCATGGGAGAAATATTCTCCCCCTCCATTTGACCTTAATCTTTTTAGTGTTTTACCTATTTGATTTTTAACAAGGGCAAGATACTTCTTGAAACATGAGAAGAATTCATCCTTATGCTTTATAGGATGGTCCATCTGCTGCAATCATCAATAAAAGATACATAATACATGGATCCTCAAATTGATTGCTCCTTGCTAGACTAGCTCCAACAAGTCACCATGAATGTATCCTCTCTTCTTGAAGCATTGTCTATGTGATTTCCCAAGCTGACAAGCACTACACTTATATATCATGTGTTGCTTGGAGATATTTGCTAGGCCAAGCACACTTTGATCCCTGCACATTTGTTTCAAATTCCTTTCACCTATATGAGCCAATCGTTTATGCCACATCTCTAATTCTAATAGGGTTTGATTACCATAATTGAGCATAGCTATATTTCTAGTGTCTTGGAGTTCAAATGTAAAGAGTCTACCTATCTTTTCTCCTTTTGCAATTCTCTTGAATCCTTGCTGTGGATCTTCAACAACGGCTCCATTCCTTGTGAATCTTACTTCCAATCCTTTCTCTAGAATTTGCCCAATACTTATGAGATTCTTTGTTATGGTAGGTACACACAATACCTTGCTAAGTAGATTCATGTTTCCATCTGGAGTCTTCACATTTCCAATCTTTTCCACTAAGTGTCTAGTCTCATCTCTTGTTTGAACCTCATGTCTATTTCTTGGATCCTCTAAGTCTGAGAGTAGAGGCACATTCCCAGCTACATGATTTAATCAACTAGAATCTATATAAAATACATGCACATTTGGTTTACCTTGATTCATGGTCATGTTCATCAAGAGAAGTAAATCCTCATGTTTGCTCATCACTGTAATTGTTGTAATCTCTTCTTCCTCTATATCCTCCTTGATTATTTGTATTGTTGAATTTGTTGTTGTTATAGCCATTGAAGTTATTAGATCTAGATCTTGCACTTGCATAGCCTCCTCTATTTAAGGCTCTTCCTCTCTGATTTAAAGGGTTCCTAAAACAATTCTCAATTGTATTATTAGTTAGGCCACATATAGCACATGGAGAGGAGCTTTGAAATCTCCCCCTGCCTTGTCTACCTCCGCTACCTCTTCCTCTTGAACCTCTGCTTCTACCTACAAAGTTTGCTTGAGAGGTACTATCTTCATCATCAGATCTTTTACCCTTTCCTTTGCTATCTCTACTCTTGTTCTTATCTGTGTTTAGGGTAGAGGATTGGTTACCTTTTGAGTTATCTCCATTCTTCATAAGCTTTGCCTCATGTGTGAACAATTGTCCCATGAGGGTGTTGAAGTCAGGAACCTACATGTCCATGTATAGGTCCATTGCTATTGTGAAAGCTTCCCATTTATCATTTACTTTGATTCCATTGATTACTTGTCTCACTATTTGCTCTTCTTCAATGACTTCTTCAATGCTCCCATGTTAATCTACCAAGTCCATTTTTGTGACAAAATCAGTCACACTTTGCTTGGGAATTTTCTTGAGTGTGGTAAACTCCATCCAGAGTTGGTTCTTCATAGCTCTAGTGCTTGATGCGAAGAATGCTTCAAGGGTATTCCATGTCTCTTGTGAAGTCTTACCACTCCTAATGTGTGGAATTAAAAAAAACAAATATTGAGTTTAGAATGTAACACCTGGCTAGAGCATCATTTGAGCACAATGTAGTTAACCTCTCTTGTTCTTCTTGAGTTTGTTGGCCTTTGCTTCTAAGGACTGGCATCATCTCATCTCCAAAAATGTAACCATAGAATTTTCTCCCTTGAAGATATGCTTTCATTCTAAGTGACCAAGCTGAGTAATTACCTCGATCCAATTTGTCAATGGATGAACGAAATCCATCTCCCATGTTGAGTTGATGTAGCTCTCATTCCACTATGAGGAGATGGTTGGATACAATCTAGAGATGAGTTGGTGTTGCAATAATCCTACTCAACACCTACCAATGTGACTTAAGGGAACCTTATTGGACACCTTTAGCTTCCCACATATGCAACTAGACCCATTATGTACCTTGGAGCATCATTCTCAAATGTTTGTACCAAGATAGATATCTTGCTCATAGATGCACTATGAAAAACTTGTTAGTTTTGGACTTGAACCTCTCAGAAAAATGTTCAGTTCTAACTCTTTGATCATACTTGACCCAAGGTCTTTTAGACACATCTAACTGAAGATTGTAGCTAACTATTCCAAGTTATTTAACTAATTTAAGTGACTATACACTGATGAATGAGTTTACAAACTCGAGGGTGTAATCTTGAATTTTCAGGAGGAAGACACTGTGCAGACATAGGTTACTTGTATGATTCACAACTCAAGATCTTATGAACCAAATGTAATAAAATTAATATGTAGCAACTAGAATAAGAACTCTAAATATTTCAACTTATATCAATTCCAATTAGCAAGTATGCACAGAGAACATGATTAAACAAAACCACTAAAATGAAGAGGTTGCAATAGAGAACAGTAGATAAAGATTGTCATGAACTAATGACTCAAATTGTATGTGCTAATGAATGTATGATACAAATGAGATGTAGTTGACTTATTCATACATATGTGAGCTCAGTGCATGCTCAACCATGAGGTTAAATGGCTTTCTCTTCCCTATCATGTCCTATGACAAAAAGCCACCTCTATTTATACACATAGAGAGAATTTGAATTTTGAATTTCGCTCACCTAAAAGTGTTCCTAGAATTTGTTGGTTGATTTGACAGATTATGCAAAATTTGTGAATGACTCAGCATGTGCAGTTCAAGATTTTCACACTATGTCAGATGCAAAGCTTTGGCATGCACTCTTTGGTGATATGAATTGTGCTCGTCTGCTACTCTTGCAAAAATCTAAAATGGTGTCCTCTGTGCCCAGAATTGAGGCACCTTGAAAACATGTTTGTCAAGCTATATTTTGGAAAAAATGCAGCATTCCTCCTTCCCAAAAGATGGTTCAATTTGATCTACTTAGAAATTGCAACCTATTCATAGTGATGTATTTGGTCCTATGCAAACAGCCTTTTTGCGAACTACCTTTATTCTATGATTTATTGATGATTTTTTTAGGCATGCATGGGTGTATCTAGTGACTAAGACACATTCTTGAATAAAGTATCCTTCATACTTAAACATTAAAGAATATATCTTACAAGATGAACATTTTAATAATTAAACATTAAGGTACGTTAAAAATCAAAAGTAATATACATTTGGATGCATTAAAGAGGTTCAAACATGTTTTGAATAAGATACACCTAGTAATAACATGAAAGTATTAGCTTTCATCATGATCAAGAAAGCATGCACTAAATCAAACTACCACTTTTAGTTAGACTGAACCATAAGGAATCCAGAAAATGATTTGAATGATTAAAGGTAGGATATGTCAATCTTATTAACAAGTATACAATGATTCACATGTCTTTGGAAACAAGGATGAATCTTACATGAAATTAATCTTTCGAAAAAAATCAAAGTATAACTTATAACTTGATTTGTAGCTAAAGAAGAAAATTGGACATGTATCTTTTGAACAATCTATTTGCACCACTAAATATTAAAGTCTAAAAGTCTTTTTGTTTGAAGCAAGATTAGATGAAAGATACAAATATCCTTCATGTCTTCCAAGGTATTAGCACACTATCACTTGAAGTAAAGAATCCAAATGATTCTTAAGTGATAAAGAAAATAGTTTTGTGTTCATATCATAATTATTGTATTTTGGTTCAATCACCAAGAGAAGTGTGTACTTTAAACTATGCACCCACAACGGGTTGTTGAAATATGTTTAAAGTACACTAGAAGCAAAGATAGATTGAACAATGATAATAATTTTGGTTTCAAAATCAAGAAAAGGAATAAATATCACATACAAATGAAAGTTCAAGTCAAATTTTCATGATGAAATGGGAAATCATATCCTAGACGATATTCACCCTTTGGTTTGACACGTAGGAAGTGAGCACACTTCAAGCAATAAAGCTTCATAGTATTGTCCAAACATCTAGGATTGCTTTCACGGATTGTTCAATAGATGAAAAAACAATTCCAAGATGAATCCTTTTCTCATGTTGTTTTCATTACTTAGAAATAATCTCAAGTACTTGAAGAATAAATTCTCCCAAGTAGTGAGAATGAAATCCTTCAAGATAATTAGACACCAAGTAGTTCCCAAGCATTCCCAAACCATCGGTAGTGGTACTAAAAGTCCAATGATTGATATAACCCACACATGTATCAATCTTGATGATATTCTTACCTTTCTAATCTCAAAGGCCTTAACACACGCTTGGACTTGAGTTGAGTAAAGATCTCTAAAAATTCCCACAGGTTAGCCAATAAGCTTTAGCTAGTCAAAGAGATCTTGAAGATAAAGACTATTCACAATAAAGCCGAAAACCTCATGTGAGTTATACCTCTGAAAGTATAAAATCCTAAGAAGGATTTCATTTTTGGAAGTAGATGTTTCCAAAATGAAGACTTAAAGAGGTAAAAGGGCCTAGAAATATCCTATATATCTGGGCCTAAATAGTTCTTTGGAAGAACTAGTAGGTGTGCAAATATGATAAAACACCTTAGTCTTTGCTCTCAAACCTGGCACCAACAACGGTTAAAGAAAGGATCATTAGAAATGAACATGAGAGCATATGTTGAAAATGCATATTGGGCAAGCCCATGGACCTTAGAGAAAGGGAAGGGTTTTAATCATTCTAGATGTGCATCATCATCCAATTATGGAAATACAAAGAGCTAAGAGTCAAGTAAAGGCCATATGAAGATCCAATGGTCACGCAAGGGTAGGTAAAGGGTCACAAGGAGACTATTTACTCCTATTCTCAAGGCGAAGGTGGGATTGAGGCAAATCATGCAAGAAGAGTGAAGGGGAGACTTAGGAAAGAACGTTTCAATAGTTCTAGGAGTTTTCCAAGGAGAGAGAAGCATAAGCCAAGAGCTACAAATCTCATACACCTTATAGGAAGAGTTTTTTGTGTACATTGCCTACTTCTATAGTACATTTTGTTATGTATATAGATCCAATTGAACTAGTATTTCTTGCATTATAAATATTACATAATTACATATGTATGTATACGCCCACCAAGTATCTCTATCAAATTCTTTTTCCCACAAGTGGAATACATGACCTCATCAGACCTACTATGGAAAGATGCCAAGCCTAGTGCACTTGAAGGTGTTTGAATTTATATGTTATGTACACATCCCATAAGATGTAAGATCTAAAATTGAGCCCAGATTAGAGATATGCA
Source organism: Ceratopteris richardii (assembly GCA_020310875.1). Lineage (NCBI taxonomy): Eukaryota > Viridiplantae > Streptophyta > Polypodiopsida > Polypodiales > Pteridaceae > Ceratopteris > Ceratopteris richardii. The sequence goes on along the minus strand of CM035430.1, from coordinate 71,394,367 downwards.
TCTTCATTGCTTATTCCATAGAATAAAAAGGAGAAACGTTCTACAACCCTCTAACCAAGAAGCTATATGTGTCAAGATATTTGGTCTTTGATGAGATAAGGCCATTGTATGAACACAAGGGTAAGGATAAGCTACTAGAAGAAGTTTATTGTGAGTATTTAGAATGTTATAGGTTGGGCCTCAAGAGTCAATCTCTTTGAGTGGACTAGAGGCTTCTACTTTCAAAGGAAATACCCATGGAGTCACACATGAAGGTAAGGGTTATGAATCCTCCCCTACTTCAAGATATATAAGTACAAATGAGGCCAATCATGAGCAAAGTACATATAATAATCTAGATGATGTTAATGACTATGAGGAAGTAGTCACGCCAAAGGTAAAAAAGCATGAGACTCAAAAAAAAATCCCAAAGGGAAATGAGAGGATATCAAATAGGAAGAAAAACCCCATTCAAATTTTGAGCTATGACTCTTTTATGGCAAAACATTTTGCATATGCGATGCAAGTTGTTGAAGATGAGGATCCAACTACTTATGAAGAAGCCAACAAAAACCCAAAATGGAGGGCAACTATGTATGAAGAATTTAGTGCCTTGAAGGACAAACACACGTGGGAGCTACTATCTAAGAAGGATGACATGAAGATAGTTCAAAACAAATGGTCATACAAGACAAAAAGGAACTCAAATGGAACCCTAACTAGACACAAGGCAAGATTGGTGGCAAAGGGATTCACACAAACAGAAGGTATTGATTATGAAGAGACCTTTAGCCGTGTTGCTAAAAAATCCACAATCAAGATTTTTATAGCCATATGTGCACCCAAAGCGTGGCCCATTTACTAGCTTGATATCAAGAATGGCTTCATTAATGGTGAGTTAAAAGAAGAGGTATACATGAATAAACCTCAAGGCTTAAAGATCCAAATTATCGTGATTTTGTATGCAGTATAAGAAATGTCTTGTATGGTCTCAAGTAGGACCCAAGGGCTTAGAATCAAAGGTTGGTGGATTACTTATGTAGGCGTGGATACTCTTGAAGCCAAGAATATCTATCACTATACCTAAAATTAGCATGTATATGTATATATGTTGATGATGTCATCATTATACATGGTATAAAGGACATCAAAAGAAGGCTTTGAAGAATTTTAAATATCACACTTGGGCGAGCTCAAGTACTTTTTGGGTGTTGAAGTTATGTATACGAATGAAGGTATGTATTTGCTTTAGAGAAAGTATCTTCTAGACATGCATTACAAATATGGTTTTGCAAAATGCAAACCCATTGCTCAACCCATGAATACTAATGTCAAAATCCGCAAGGAGGATGCTAAGAAGCTAGATGACTATCTTCTACACGCGTATCATAGGCTTACTCATTTATGCAACCATCATAAGAACTGATTCGAGTTATAATGTTGGAGTTCTCTCTCAATACATGCATGCAATTATAGATGAGCATCAGTTTGGTCACCCATGTGAATGGTCAAAGCCCTTGAGATTAGAATTAAGTATAGGTTCATGTGCTCTCTAAAACAAGCAATCAACTTATTCTAGTGGTTAAGTCTAAAGGTTCAGAACGAGGACTTGGGCTCAACCCACATGGGGAGCATGGGGAGATGATTTTGCCTAAAGAGAACTAGAGCCTTATAATGCAAGTTAAGATGAGTTAACTTGAGTCCAAAAAGACTTAACTCGAGTAGCAAGTAAACCTACCACTAGGGGGCTGTAGTGGAAGGTGCTTAAGTAGTGTTGGAGATCAAACGAACTAATAGTGGACTCTCGTAGAAGATGCTAAAGTAGTGGTTGATATCGTGCATGCACTTGTGCACTCCCATTACATTTTTGGTCCTTATCAGTTTGAGTATTTATTTATAAAGACATAAAGTTGGGGGGAGAGTCATGTCTCCAGGATGTGATGGTTGTTGGAGATAAACATATGCGGAAGCACGCGAACAGCATAAGGAAGAAGAAGAAGCTTGGAGCACAAACACACAATACTGAATGTATTAGTAGAGAATGTACAAAGATAAGTAGCCGATTAGGGCAATACGCGTATATACAAGCCGGGGGAAAAAACCTCCTAAAGAGGGAAAAAAGTGCCCCGATGGTCCTAGTGTGTTCACACACATCACTACCTAAATATATCAACAAACCCCCCTGGGAGTGATGCGGTGAACAAGCAGCTGAGACTCATGTATAAGGAAGTGCCAAGCTATGTGGAAATCACTCCACAAAAGGAAGTAAGCCCAAATCTTTGCGGAAAGCTTCAAACTTCTCCCTAGGCAGAGCCTTCGTGAAAAGGTCTGCAATGTTCTCCTGTGTGGGCACATATGCCAAGCTGATCTCCCCAGCAGAGAACCTCTTCCTGACATAGTGATAATGCACCTCGATGTGTTTAGTGCGAGCATGGAACACAAGGTTCCTCACAACTGTCAATGCGCTCTGACTGTCAATGAAGATGGTGGTGGCAGAAGACTCGCCAACACCCAAATCAGGCATAAGGCGTCTGAGCCACACACACACTCAACAATCGCTGTGAAAGCTGCCCTATGCTCAGCCTCACAACTGGAAGTGGACACCGTAGGATGCTTCTTGCTCAACCAAGATATACATGAACTACCAAGCATGAAGCAAAAACCACTAGTGGACACACGAGTGTCATAGCAACCAGCCCAATCTGAGTTAGAAAAAGCATGCAAATCTGGCGGTACTGATCCCTCCTTGGGATAAAACAACCCAAGTAGCCGAGTACCACTCAAGTAGCGAAAGATGCGCTTAACCGCCTTCCAATGAGTGACTCATGGGCAATGCATAAACCTGCTCATTTGTGAGATAGAAAACTGAATATCTGGCCAAGTAATGCATAAGTAAATCAAGCATCCAACAGCCTGCTGATAGAGAACACCATCAAATGCATCTCTAGCATCATGAAGACTCAATCGTAAACCTTTCTCCATAGGAGTGGCAATAGGCTTACAATCTTCAAGGTCAAAACGCTATAATAATGTGTCAATATATTTCGTTTGACACAAAGCCCCAAATGAGACATCTCAAATGAGGCATGCAAATCAGCCTTGAAATCAGCAATATGCTTCTCAATAGGACCAGTGAGAAGCATGTCGTCAACATAGACAACAATGATCAGAAGCACATCATTAGCACGCTTAACATATAAGGTGCTTTCAGTTGGACTGTTCTCAAAACCTTGTGCAACCAGATAGGCATGTATCTTCTCATACCAAGCACGTGGTGCTTGCTTTAAACCATATAATGCCTTCTTTAACCTGCACACCTGGTTTTCATGCCCTTTCTGCACAAAGCCACGGGGCTGAAAAACATACACTTCTTCATGCAAGTCACCATTCAAAAATGTTGTCTTAATGTCCAACTGATGTACATTCCAACCATGATGGGCTGCAAGTGCACAAATGCTCCGAACATTAGTCATACGACATGTAGGTGCAAAGGTGTAATCAAAATCAATGCCTCTTTCCAGCGCATAACCCTTTGCAACAGCCTAGCCTTATACCTGTCAACTGTACCATCAGGTTTACGCTTCAGCTTGTATACCCACTTAGTACCAATGGCCTTCTTGCCAGGAGGCAAGTCACATAAAGGCCATGTACCATTCTTCATTATAGCATCATATTCAGATTGCATAGCAGCCATCCAATTTTCTGAATTCTATGCTTCATCAAAAGAAACAGGGTCATTCTCATCACAGAGACTAGACGCAGCCATAGCATAGCAATCTAATGCAAAGGAGGCACTATGAGAGCCTGAACGAGTACGATATGACAAAGGTGCATCTAATTTGCTGTCATGCAAAGTCTACACCAGCCATTTTGGCATACTTTTTGCCTGCTCAATATCAGTTCTCTCATCAACAAGTGCATCATGTAAATCTGCATTAGAAATGGAATGATCTGCATCATCATATGAAACCTGCAAAGGCTGAGAAGTTGCCTCATTAGGACCAGCACTAGACTATCCACCTGTAAAAAGAGGCATCAAAGTATCATACATGTCTTTGGAGCTAACAGATGTCTCCTTAGTACATGAAAGGAATGGTTGAATAGCATCTTCCACAAAGACAACATCACGGCTAACCAGAATGCGTTTAGTCTGTGGATGATAGAGACGATAGCCTTTACTTTCAGAACTATACCCAACAAAAATACATTTTACTGCCTCATCATCCAATATTCTACGATGTCGTTCAGGCACTAGTGCATATGCCAAACAACCAAAAACACGCAGATGAGCAACAGATGGCTTGCGGTCATGCCAAGACTCATATGGAGTGATAGACTACACCGCTTTAGTGGGACACCTGTTCAGTACATATGTTGCACACATGATAGCCTCAAGCCAGAAACTATGTGGTAAAGCCTGATTTTTGACCATGCACCTCACCATCTCCATGAGTGACCTTTTTCTTTCGTTCAGCAACTCCATTCTATTGAGGTGTATACGGCACTGTACATTGATGTTTTATCCCACGTTCAGCCAGAAATGCATTAAAATCAGAAGACATATATTCACCCCCTAGATCACAACGGAGGGTGCCCATTTTACATGCTGACAGATTTTCAGCCAAAACCAATAACTGTTAAAGCACATGAACACTTCCGACTTTGCTTTGAGTGGATATACCCATGCATGCCTGGAAAAATCATCAATGAAAGTCACAAAGTAAAGGTAATTTCCAAAAGAGGGTGTCTACATAGGACCACAAACATCACTATGTACAAGCTGCATTTTTTGTGTAGCCTCAACTGAACCATCTTCTGGAAAGGAGGAACGTTGCATTTTGCCCAAAATACAGCCTTCACAAACATGTTTTCCAGGTGCCTCAAGTTTGGGCAAAGAGGACACCATTTCAGATTTCAGCAGGCGCAGCAAACTAGCAAAATTCAGATGAGCAAAGCGTGCATGCCAAAGCTTTGCATCTGACATAGCCTGAGAATCATTTACTGCACATGCCAAATCATTTTCAGATCTTTCATAGTCTATGAGCTTATACAGCCCACGACATAAAATGCCAGGAGCAATAATAGCATCGCCATTTGACAGATCATGAACTGTACATCTGTCATCAACAAATTTCACAACCAAGCCAATCTTGGCTAATGTAGAAACTGATAACATATTCTTCTTTATTCCTGGCACAAATAAAGCATCTAACAAAGTGAAAGAACTACCATCAGTAGTAGTCAAAATGATCTTACCAACTCCCATAACATGATAAGAGGAGTTGTTGGCACATGTAACAGTATTCCCTGTAGGGGCAGGCTCGAGTGAAGAGAAGAAACTACGTTGCAAGGTAATATGTTTGGTTGCCCCACTATCAATGAACGCCCATTCTTCTTCCTGTACAAGATTAGCAGACTCCATTTTTGGTGTAGAGGCTTCTGCAACAACCATTCCAGCCTCTTTCTTCTTTGCCTCTTTTGCAGCCAGTTTTGGACAGTTCTTTATGATATGATCATTCCCTTTACAGTACTTACAAAACAATTTCTCCTTTTCTGATTTCTTCTCATCTTTATCTTCCTTTTTCGAATATGTAGAATTAGCAGATTTCTGCTTACTAGTTGAAGAAGAAGCTTGGAGCACAAACACACAATACTGAATGTATTACTAGAGAATGTACAAAGATAAGTAGCCCATTAGGGCAATAGGCGTATATACAAGCCGAGGGAAAAAAAACCTCCTAAAGAGGGAAAAAAGTGCCCCGGTGGTCCTAGTGTGTTCACACACATCACTACCTAAATATATCAACAATGGTCCAAATAGTTAGTTCTTCACACTCTCCATCCCAAAGAGCACAAGAAGATGTAAGGAGAGGTTGTTGCATGGAGAGACTGACTTTAGGTGTAGAGAGAAGAACTTGATCCCGATGAGAGAAGAACATATCCACCTAGTTGTTGCTACATTATAATAAATTTTTATAAGAGCACAGACATGTGATAGTATATAAATTTCCCTAAGCCACCAACATGTGCCAAATACACATGTACCACATTTTCTAAATCACATCATGTGCTAAATATACAAAACTACAAGGTCAAGTATGTTTTCTCTACTTCTGTAAGCTCAAGAGGTGGCTCCTAAGAACAAATTATTTGTGAAAACCTATTAAATCTCCTTTCTTTCCAGTGCTCTTCATATGGTTTGAAAGCTTATGAAGAGAGCTTTCCAACAAGCTAAAAATCATAACAAATGGACACTCAAACAAAGAGCATCACATCTTGAAAGTTGACTAGTTTCTATGTTGTCATTGGCTAGAAACAATGTTCGAAGTGGATACTTTGGATGCTTCCCAAAGTGAACTTGGAGATATATTCTCACCTTTGAGTCTCTAGAAAATATTGCAACCAATACATATAAACAAAAGTCCTCAAATTTGGGCATCATATGATACCTTTTCAAGGGGGTAAAATATGCCTTCTCGCATGATTTGCACTTTTCTTCTCTGTGATATAGAACGAGTATTGTTGTAAAAGTAATTTCTTATAACCATATGGATGCATCTTCATGGATAAGACACTAACCCATGAATGGATAGGTTGTGGGTTCGAAACCCACTCGCCAATGTTTCTTTTTTTTACAACCAAATAGGATGGGGCTCTACTTTAGGCAACACTTGAAGAATTACTATACTTGCAAATTCAATAGAGATGAGCTTATGGTGTCACACATATAGGAGATGGTCCTGTGAGGGAGCTCTCGAGTTCAACACTCAAATCCACTACTTCTATGGTGAATATCATTTTTGAAAAACTCAATGTGATCGTATTGAAAACTCTACATGGAAATTAAAACAAATATCTCTCTTATATATTGATGAAGATGTAACCCATACAAGCAATGAAAAAGAGACATCTGTGGAGATTCATCCATGAGGATAAAGAGAAAAAGGTTGGAATTTCTTCTACATTGTGGAGAAGATGTTGAGCCATGAAAGGTCTCCATGGAAGCTAGGCTCTAATACCAATGAAGCATTATAATGAACACACACCACAAAGAATGTGGGGGCATAGCAACAGTTCATGCAACACATTTTAATCACTGCATGATCATGAATTTTGTCAGATCAAGCATAGAGTGCACATCATCGTTTAAATGATGTTAATCTCAACATTATTTCCGACATTATTTTTTATGCTTCTAGCGATGTTCAAGAGAGTGTCACTACCTTAGCGTCACTTATGCTATTGAAAAGATAGTGTCGCATATGCAACACTAATTTGCTTTGCTTATGTGATGTAGCTATGCATCATTGTTCCACTAGTTGCATGATCGCATACATGATGCTTTTACATCACTTATGGTAAAGTTTGATAAGAAGTAAAAAAAAAACAATTGATCACTTTTGGATCCTCATTTTACATGCAACTAATTGGAAGAGCTCTCCAACATTCAGATCTGTGTTGCACTTATGAGCTCCAGCAATTTCTTTTTGAATCTCTCTCTTTTCTAATCTCTCTCTCTTATTGTCTCTCTCTCCCTCTCTCTCTCTCTCTCCTTTTTACCTCTTTCTGTTTCAATTTCTCTCTCTCTCTCTCTCTATTGTAGGTTATTCAAGAAGTTCACCAAGCATAAAATATGGCTAATATTGTAAGTACAAATTTCATTGTTTATATATCAATTAAATTGCATTATTTTCATTAAATAACATACTCACACTTACTCATTCATATGCACATGTACGCATATTCATGAACATGAACGCTCACACACATACATATGCACATACACACACACATACACAAATACACATGTGCATGCACATACATGCACATACACTTACACATGCACATACACATACACATATGCATATGCACAAACATATCTACAAAAACTTAAAAGGCCATGCATGCATGCATCATTGGATATACATAAACACATTAACAGATACTAATTATACACATGCATATGCACATTCACATGCATGCACATACACATGGATGCAAATGGAGATGCATGCACATGCACATGCATGCTCATACATATACACATGCATATATATATATATATATATATATATATGTGTGTGTGTGTGTGTGTGTGTATATGTACACATACACATACACACACAACATAATTATACACATACACATACATAGCCATGTACATACATATACACACACACACATACACACATGTAGTACATATGTACATACACATACGCACATACACTTACACATACACATACACATGAACATACATACATATACACATACACACATGCACATACACTTACACATATACATGCATATACATACATATACACACACATACACATACACATGCACATACACACGCATAGGCGTATACACTTACACATATGCACATACACATACACACACATACATGCATACACATACACATATGCATACACATACACATATGCATACACTTACACATACATACATACCCACATATACACATACACACACACATACATGCATACACCTACACATATATATACATACACATTCATAGTAATTACATACCCACACACATACATAAACACACACATACATGCATATGCATACACATACACATATACATACACTTACACATACATACATACACACATATATACATGAATACACTCACACATACATACATACCCACAAATACACATACACACACATACATGCATACACATACACATATACATACGTACACATACATAGTAAATACATACCCACACACATACATATATACACACACATACATGCATATATATACACATATACATAGACTTACACATACATACATGCACTTACATATGCATACATACACACACATACATGCATACACATAAACACATGCATACACCTACGCATACATACATACCTACACATACACATATGCACATGTACATGCATACACATACGCGTGTGCATACACTTACACATACATGCATACACATACACATGCACATATACATATACATACACACACATACATGCATACATATACACATATACATTCATACACATACATAGTAAATACATAACCACACACATACATATATACAAACGGACATAGATGTATACACATATACATAGACAGACATACATACCCACACATATACATACATGCACATACATACTAAATACATGCATACACATACCCATACATATAGATACACACACATACATAATAAATACATGCACACTTACACATAAACACGTAAAGATTAGAGGTAAAGGAGAATTGGCTCTAGTAGAGAATATGTCAATATGGTATTCTTTGGGTTATTGGAGAGAGTTAAAGATCTATCATCTTCTTGATCCTATGCATATATTCAAGAATATTGGTTATTCATTATGGCAACATCTTCTTGGATTAAAAGACACAATAGCATCAAGAAATGACTTAAAAGAGCAAAACTCAGAACCAAAGTTATGGAAATTTTTGATATAAATCGGCAAGAAACAACTTTTGCACATGCTCTTTGGATACTTACAACAAAAGAGATATAAACTATCAGCAATAGGATTCAATCGATTTGGATCCCTACAAGATATGGAGCATCTTTCCAAAACATGTTTACTATGGATGATAGGAGCTTATCTAGGTTAAAGACACATGATTGGCTTAACTTTCTGAAGCACATTATGCATCTAGTTATCAACGGATGTACAACAAAAGGATTACACGATGTGATCGATCATATTGAATCGCTTATAAGGTAACTATCATACTTTTATATTTAATATATAAGACTATTTTTTATCTTTTATTTATAAATAATTTCTTTATAATTTAATTTATGATAATAATAGGTGGATTACATCAAAAGACATTGACAAAACTTGATCCCACAAAAGAAACATGAATGCAGAGAGCTACTATATTTGATGGAGAAAGAGCATCCAACATCATTTTTGGATATTCAAGTTCATTTATTAGTCCATCTTGTGGATGAAATAGAGATTGTAGGTGTTGTAAATACTCGATGGATGTTTTGAGTCGAGCGATTTATGGGAATATTAAAAGGTTATGTGCCACAAAGAACAAAAGTAGAAGGACCTATGGCAAAGGGATGGATGCTTCATGAGTGGATGTACTATGCTAGTGAATACCTTGAAAGATTTCATAAAGAAACTCCATGTGCATGGATCAATGAGTCTTCTTCATAAAATAATACATGAGGTATTATCAGGTAAGGGAGTTCCATTTCAATTTGCATTGCAAGAAAAAAGTGATGTTTCTACTTTTTTAGGATATGATAGCAAATGCATACAAGCCTTCGTTAGTGAGTATGAACAAGAACTTCAAAATCTTCGAAGTAAAATATGAAGACACAAAATATATAGAAATAATCTCGATGGTAATGAGAATACAAATATATCTTCTTTCATGGATTGGCTATATATCATATGCAATGCGCCAATGTAAATAATGGAAAAATCTCAGATGAGTAGAGGGAGTTAATTAGAGGTTGTGAAAGAAAGGTAATTTAATTTTACTAATATTCTATTTTTTGACATATATGTATATTAGTTTCTCTTTAACAATTTGATTTTTATTTAAGGCTCAAATGTTCACAAATATGTGGGCTTTTGGATAGCATGTTAGAATCAAAATGATTGATTCTTTATGTAAATCAGAGGATTCTAACATTGTTGCCACTTTCAAGCAACTATCATGTGCTACCTCAAAAGCTACAAACCTTATACATAGTGAACTTGGCTATGTAGGATCCGTTGTTGGTATCTACGAAATATCGTTTCCTATGTTCAAACAGGTAAAAGAAAGTTTTTATTTTTTATGATATAGTTTATTATTTTTTAAGCACATAATAATGAATTTCTATTTTTGATACGTTATTTTGAACATTGATTGGTTTCGAGTTGAGTATAAAGGTAGTAATTCCACATTGAGAAGGGAATTATTTGGGTTTTGGGAAATTGATTCTTCGAAAATAATGCAATTAACTAGAGAACTATATATTCTTCCTAGGCATATTGAAGAAGCATTTTTTCTTATAAAAACCTTGATGCTCATCCTTGATGGAAAGTCATTCATGTTCAACCTAGAATTCCATCACTGTTTGAACACTTTATTGTTACAAAGATCGAAGAAAGTCATGTTGATGATTCATCATCAGATGTTGATATATCAACATCTCAAAGAGAAATTAGAATCATTGTACATGACAATGATCATAATCTACTTGATGAAGATGATAATACTCTATATGCTGATTCTATTGATGATGAAGAGGAATTACCAAAAATCAATATTAGTCTATCAATAGATGATGACATTTATGAGAACACAGATTTAACAATAGAAGAAATAATAGAAATAAAAAAGGATAATGAAGATGAGACTGTATTGATGTCTTACCAAAATGATGGTAATAATGAAAACACATGAGTAGATTAGATAGTAGATCCTACTCTAGTTATCCATCATTAACTTGAATCATTTGAATGGGTATCAGAAAATAGGTTCTCCTTTATTCAACCAGAATATAGGTGAATCCCACCATAGAAATGAAAACATGTTCTCTTAAGTTAGAACATGAAGCTCAGGGGTATGCCTATAGTTTTGTATATAACATTTTTGAACATTAAATTTCTCTCATGTATGTATGCATATGTGTGAGCGAGCTGAATAATATCCCTAAGTACAAAGTACCACCACATATGAGTGAGTCATGTATGTGGTAACATGGGGAAAAAACCTCTAGCCATCACTAGAGTACATAATGCCCATGTATAGGGGAAAAAAAGACATCAAAGCTACTCGAGGAACACATAAGTGTAACACTTTCTACACATCCCATTCACCATCCCACTTGGATCCCCTCTACCTTCCCTACACCCACCTCTTACTTCCTTTGCCCCCATCATCTGCCTCCCAACTAGTATATGCCACCCCCTCCCCTACTACCAAGCTCAAAACAAGCTTTAATCTCTCATATGAGCCCTCTAGCTCTTTTTATAGTTTCTACACTAGTTTTGATTCCAGCATAGTTAAAAATTAGGTCCTATGAGTCATTTGGAGGTCCAAATGAGGTCTAAAAATTACAAAAAATGGTGTGAGCATTCCAACTAAGTTCCTCAAGCTCAAGGACTCCTTCGCTTGCACAAAAGGGAACTATTTGAAACAAAAGTAGGGATTCTATGGTACATATATTACAACAGTGATAACAATCACTGTTTGAAGATTTAATTGGTATATTGTAAAGCATCTTTCTTGAAAAATTGAACACGTCTAGCCCCCCACAACTTACTGCATTCCCATCTTTACATGCTACCTTTGCACCTGTGTCTGTGACTGTTGCCAAATGCACTAGCAACACCCCCCTCTTGCATCTGTCATCCCTGATAGATCCTTGTTGTAGGGTCTGTGTGATATAAATTTGAAAAAGATCCTTGGAAAGGGTGTGCTCCACTATGTGAATACCTCATGCTAGATTGGCTTCTGATTTCTCCCAATTGACAACATGAGGTTCATATCAGGGTGGGAGTTGGTAATGTGTAGAGTACATGAGTTGTTTGCACGTGAATAATTGGAGTAGATGTGTAGGGTGGTTGATGAATACCTCTGAATGATACTCCTAGGACCTAATGGTTAACATTTCTTCAAATGTTAATTTGCAACAGGTAGGCAAATACTTAATTCAACAATGCCTTGCGTAACATACCTTGATCGATGACTTTGTGCTCAATCCGTAGGCGAGGTCTCCATTATTATGCTCAAAGCCAACCACTTGGGGCCGGTTGTGGTTCGTACTCTTCTTCATATGTAGCCTCCATGGGGATGGAAATGGTCTCTTCATCTGCTAGAATCTCAGGTGGGGATTGAGGTCTAGGAGATTCCAAATGAGCTGCAACTTGAGCTTGTAGGTCTAGTACACGTGCCTATAATGTGATGAATTCTTCCATGATCTCTAACGGCGTGACTTCTTGAACAGTTTGTTCTTGCACATGTGCCTAAAGGTGTAAGGTGGCATTCTCACTTTTTAGTCACTGATAATCTTCATTTAATTGGTCGTAAGCTTTTAGCAAACGTGTGTGGTCATGTAGGAGTAGTTGCATGGTTTTAGATGGGATAGCTTTAAATCTGCTCGGCCTAAGTGGTTCATCTAGTCTGTCCATAGATGCTTCAAAATTCTCTCTATTTTTGTCCTATAAGCATCGATTTTCTTCTTTGGTTGCTGCTAGTCAGAGTCCCATATTTCTTTTCAACATTGCATTCCATACAATTTGGACTCGAAGATGTTCTTCTATTTCTATAAGAGCCTCTTTCGTCTTTTTTTCAAACTCTAGCTCCTTTGAGTGATATGCATCACAAAGTTCTTGATTTTCATTCATTGAGGGATGCATTCTCTATGGTCAATGAGTTTAGTTGGGCATGCAGTTGCATCGTAATCTATTGCAAAGCTTGATAATTGCATCTTAAGGTGGAAAACGAGTCTATGACTTGATGCATACATGCAAACATGTGATGAAATGTGTTATCTACAGTGGTTGATAACAACAATGATGTAGTGATAGAAGATGATGGTGGTGTGATGGTTGATGCACGGAGGAAAGGGAGATGGAGTTAGGATGGTGAATGCATTGGTGACTGTCAAAAAATGTGTTGTGGTAAGATTATGTGGTGAAGTGGTGGATGTGAGAGATTGTGGAGTGGGTAGTGAAATTTCCATATCACTTGAAGTGGTATCTAGTGAACTAATAGTGAAAAGTGGCATGACCAAGTGTGACTTGTGTGGGTGTAAAGATAGGATTTACAAATGTGGATGAGTACATTACAGGTTTAGTTTCATGAATCATTTGATGTAGAGGGGAAGGTGGGGGTGATAGACTAGGACTAGGAGGGGATGCAAGTGAGAAAGTCATCGATTGAGGAAATGGAAAAATAGGTCATGGAGGAAGGGGAAAGGAAGAAATGGAAGGGGTGAGAAAAGGATTACGTGGAACAAGGGAAACTATTGTTGAGATAATAGGTGTAAATCTTTTAGCGGGAGTTTGGGACATTAGATGTACTATAGCTTCGACTACAACACTCGATGTTAGTTGGGCTAATGGAGGTGACCTAGGGTGTAATGGGGAAGTTGGATATATAGGAGAAGGAAGGGGTTCAAATGATGTAGAGGTGATTTCTACGATAGTTACTTGCACTAAAATACTAAAATTTGGTTTGGGGAGGGGAGCACTAAAATACTTTGTAAATCCTGCTCGTGCCCAAATTGGTCGTATCTCCTTTGAATTTTGAAGGGCTTCAAATTCTTGTGAGAGAATTGGTATCTTCCCCACATGTCACCACCAAAGCATAGCATTGCATCGGCGAGAGTTCTTGCTAATCCCTAGCACCAGTGGGAGTTACTGTGTACTTTTTCGATTCTTCCAATAGGAGGATCTTCAATCAGCATTGGCCCCATAAAATCTTGGAATTCCAGTGGTTTCATTGCAGGGTAGGGCTCAACCAACAAAATTTATCAAAATTTACTACTGGCATGCTCGTTCCAGCCTAAAAACTTCCCTCAATTTGCATGGTGATTTGAATGTGTGTGTAAATGATGTATCAAAGTAGGTTCAACGCCTTTTCAAGTTTTGGTTTTTAGCATCACGACACGCGCACTTTTAATAGTGCAAATAGATTCCGGAACATAGAACAATGAATTTGAACAACCAAGAAACATTTCCACCAGTTGCACTAGGGTTTTACGCCCATTTTGAAGCCATTTGTGCAGTAAGAATCACCTCTGAGTGAGGGTTTGTGAGTTGCGTTTTCAACATTCATTTTAGCTTTCATCGAAGTAAAGATTTTATCACATTCTTGTTTCTTAGTGAAATGGCGGGTAGGAATGACTTGTTTGGCATGCTTGAGCTGAAGATAAGCTTGATGGGACCAACTATCCAATGTGGTCTTACATGATGAAGCATGTTCTTGTTGCAAAACAACTTTGGAACATAGTGGCAGATGTAGATAAAAAATCCGCAAGTTCTTCTACTTCATAGTCTACTGTTTTACAAATAGAGCTTCTTCTTCGAGTACAATCATCTCTCCTTCTCCATCTACATAGGATCAACTTAGATTGGATGGAAAAGATGCTCAATCTCATGCATTGATTCCACTTTTTGTGAAGCGCCACATTGTTCCACACATTCATTCATGTTCTACAATAAGACAAGCATGGGACACTCTTGCTTCTTTGTATGCCGTGCGTAATGAAGCATGTGTTGCATACTTGAGGAAGCAACTTGACGATGTATGTATGGCTGAAAATGAGTGAGTGGATGTGTATGTGACATGCATCAAGGACTTGAAAGAGCAATTGGCAAACATAGATGAGATTATTCCAGATGCATCACTCATTTCTACATTGTTGAAAGGATTACCAGAATCTTCTCAAAGCTTTGCTACTACACTCTGGTTGCAAAAGGGAATCCTGATATGTATGCATTTGATGAGGTTGTGTCTCTTCTTTTTCAAGAAGAGCAATCTAGAGTGAATAGGAGTTGGTTGATTAAGGGAACACAAGCACTTTCTATCTCACAAAAGGGGAAAAGCAAGTATGGTTCAGCTTTGGGTTCATCAAAACCAAAGCCTCAACCTTCCTCTTCCACTCATTCCTCTAATGATGGTGATTTGCACAATGAAAAGATGAAGGAATCTGGCATGTCTATTGCTGAAAATTCAGCAAATGCAAAGAATGATGAAGCTAACATGGCTCAAGATTTTTGGCATGTGTGATTCCATGTAATTATGGTGCATCTTTCCATTCTAAATGTATGGTTGTGAGTGAGGCTGATTCGGATTGGTTCTTTGATAGTGGTGCTTCAAATCACATAACATCGTGCAAGAGATTTTTTGCATCTTTGAAAGGAGGACATGTGGTATGTGCAAACAATGCCTCTTATCCTATCATTAGGATAGGAGAAATTGAGCTTACGACTGCAAATGGAGGTGTGATTCTCTTGAAAAATGAATTGTATGTGCCCGGTATAAAGAACTTAATTTCAGTTTCGTTGTTTTCCAAAGATGGACTTCATGTACACTTTGTTGATGATAAGTGTACTATGGTTCATGATTTCAGCAATGGCGATGTTATCATGATGTTCGGTACATTATGTAATGGTTTATATCACATGGATACATACAAGAGGGCTACCCCAAATGCCTTGGTTGCTAATACTTCTTCCATGGTTGAAGTGGAGCTTTAGCATGCTTGTTTTGGTCACTTGAACTTCAATAGTTTGCTTTACTTGCAAAATAAGGACATGGTTATTGATGTTCCAACACTTGAGTCCATTGAAAAGCATGCATGTGAAGGTTGCATTCTTTGAAAAATGCATCGTGCTTCTTTTCCAAAAGATAGTCATACACACACTACAAGAAAATTGCAACTTGTTCATAGTGATATATGTGGTCCCGTCAAGACTCGATCTTTTAGGAAGCATGTATATTTCTTTCACTTCATTGATGATGCTACTCGCCATACATGGGTGTATCCTATATAAGCAAAGAATGAGGTATTTTCTCGCTTCAAAGCATTTTTAGCTATGGCTGAAATTTTTTCTTCACAAAAGCTTTTGACTCTACGCACGGATCGTGGTGGTGAACACACGTCACATGAGTTTAATGCTTTTCTTCGTGAAAGAGGTATTTCACACCAATGTATAGTGCCATATACACCTCAACAAAATGGTGTTGCTGAGCATAAAAATAGAACTCTTCTTGAAATGGCACGATGTATGGTGAAAGGAAAGCACCTTCCCGATACGTTTTGGATGGAAGCGGTCATCTGTGCAAACTATGTGTTGAATCGCTACCCTACAAAAGAATTGAGATTTTTCACTCCTTATGAGGCTTGGAATGGACATAAGCCCATGGTTGAGTCATATGCGTGTGTTTGGTTGTTTGGCATATGATCTTGTGCCATCACAACAACGTCACCATTGTATATTTGTTGGTTATAATGCTGAAAGTAAGGGATATTGCTTGTACAATCCACTGACAAACATGATTATTGTTAGTCGAGATGTGGTATTTGCTGAGAATTCCGTTTTCCCTCTACTTAAATGCAAAAAAAAAGCCAACAAGTAGCTCACAAGATGTGTTCGATACGCTCATGCCTTTGCTCCAAAATGGTGAGCTTGACTATGGACATGTAGACCGCCAACTGAGGCTCAAACGCCTGAAAAATTCTAACCAAATAGGGCTGAAAAAGCAGAGAATTTCCAGCCAAACATGGCTGGAAATTTTCAACCAAAAACTATCAAAACTGTTGGAAATTTCTAGCCACATGCTTGAACATTTGCATTTAAATATGGCTAAAAATGAGCATGAAATTCAGCTCCTCCATGATGTATTGTTGATGATGTATTGCATAATGAATGCATTTCTATCAAGAGTGCACAAACTATGCCAACGTGGCTAAAACAAACTTTGGAGGACAGCAAATTGAGTGCACCTTTACTTGGTAGAATAAGATCAAGCTCTCACCATGCATCAACTAATTTTGTGGATTATTCTATTATTGCTACAACATGTAATGAAGAGCCACTTTCTTTTGAAGATGCATGTGAGGGTCCACAATGGATGAGTGCTATGCAATGAGAAATGGATTCCATACATAGGAATAATACCTAGGAGTTATGTGAATTGCCAAAAGGAAAGAATGTGATTGGTACAAAGTGGGTTTAGAAGATTACGAGAAAATATGATGGTAGCATTGATCGCTACAAGGCTAGATTGGTTGCCAAAGGATATGCGCAAAAATATGGCATTGACTATGAGGAGACTTTTGCACCTACTTCATGTATGACTACCATTTGTACCGCGGTTGCATTTGCTGCACATCGATGTTGGAAAGTGCATCAATTAGACATAAAAATAGCCTTCTTGAATGGTGATTTGCAAGAAGAGGTCTATGTGAAGCAACCTCCTGGATTTGTTATGAAAGGGAAAGAGCATATGGTTTGTTGCTTTCATAAAGCCTTGTATGGTCTCAAGCAAGCTCCACGTGCATGGCATGACAAAATACATAAGCACTTGGCTGCTCTTGGCTTCACATGTAGTTTAATTGAAAGCACACTCTATGTAAGCAAAGATGGGGCTGATCTCATAGTGCTTGTTCTTTATATCGATGACACACTCTTGACTGGGTCATGTGATGCAAAACTTGACATTCTTATGGCTAACTTGCAGCATACTTTTGATGTCACTTATCTTGGTCTTTTGAGCTACTATCTTGGCATCCAGTTTGTATCCATTGAGGGGGGAATTGTTATGCATCAAGAAAAGTATGTTGAAAAACTACTTCAACATTTTGACTTTGAGGATTGCAAGCTAGTTTCCACTATGGTTGAGACAAGATTTAGATTCCGAGTTGAGGATTCTAATGATGCATTTGACACTTCTCTTTATCAGCAAGATGTGGGATGTCTTATATATTCATGCAACACAAGGCCAGATATATAGTATGCAGTTTCCCAATAGAGTCGATTCATGCATAGCCTTGGCACTAAGCATTGGTAAGTGGTGAAATGTGTGTTTAGATATCTCAGAGGAACTTTGAGCTTTGGTCTCTTTTATGGTAGAGATATTCAACCATGCTTGCATGCTTTTATAGATAGTGATTGGGTTGTTTGTTATGATAGTCGCGTGTCCACTAGTGGTAATTGCTTTTTCCTTGGAGACTCATGCATTTCTTGGTTGAGTAAGAAGCAACCTACAATGGCGACATCAAATTGTGAAGCTGAGTACAAGGTACTTTTCACAACTATAGTGGAGTGTATATGGCTAAGATGCCTATTGATGGATCTTTGCATGGAGATTGATGAAGCTACACATATTCTCACTGATAGTTAGAGTGCTTTGGCTGTTGCACGAAACCCAGTGTTTCATGGATAGAACAAACATATTGAGGTGCATTATCATTATGTGAGAAAGCTCCTTCATGCAGGAGATATTGATTTGGTATATGTGCCTGCACAAGATAATGTGGTAGACATATTCACCAAAGCTCTTCCACTGGAAATGTTTGAAGCTTTTCGCAAAGCTTTAGGCTTATTACCTTGTGGGGGCTGATTTTCCATTTCCTATATGTGTTCAGATCATTCGCTCCAGGGGGGTTTATTACACTTATGTGTTCGTAGAGTAGCTTTGATGTGAACCTTTTCCCTATACATTGGCACGTTTTACTCTAGTGCTAGCCAAAGGTTTTTTCCCCATGTTTCCACATACATGATTCACTCATATGTGGTGGTACTTTGTACTTAGGGATATTATTCAGCTCTTACTTCAATTCAGTTCATCGTCAATAGAGAGAGCTATTCCAACCATCCATCTTCTCTATGTGTTTTGCTGCATTTGTACTCCTTGTGTGTGCTTCTCGTGTGTCTCTCACACTTCTACACACGCACACCCGACAGAAAGGGCCAAAAGGAGCAGACGGTGCTATAGGGAGCATGGGGAGAGAGATAGAGAGGGAGGGAGAGAGAGAGAGTGAGAGACATAGAGAGAGACTTCTAATGTGTTTACATTGTTAAGTCCAAATGTTTTTTATGCTTTATGTTCTATTACATTGGGTTTTGATGTTTTGTTTCTAAAGTTTTAGCATTTTAAGTCTTAATTTTTTGAATTCTAATGTTCTTATTCTTTTAAGTTTTAATGTGTTTTTATCCTTCTTAGTTTTAATGTGGTGTAATATGGTTCAATATGGCATAAACGTTGTATAATATGGTGTAATCTGGTATAATCATGGTGTAATATGGTGTATTGTTGCGTAATATAGTGTAATCAAGGTGTCGTGTAATCATGGTGTTATCTAGTATAATCTAGTGTAATCATGTTCAATGTGGTATAATGAGGCATGATCTACAATATTTGGTCTAATTTAGTGTGGTGTAATGTAATATGGTGTAATGTGGTGTAATCCGGTGTAATCATGTTTAATGTGGTGTAATGACAATTGCACAAGAGAAGGGTCATGTGCAAGATCTCCATTGAGAGTGGTATTCATGGAAATGTTGGATTCTTGATGTCAAATCGAGATGATCCAAGAGCCAAACTAGGGGTTTTATGTATTGCATATGAGATTGTGCAATTAACAATGCCAAGTGTTGAATAATAATGCAAGCATGAGAGAAGACACACTCAATCAGATGCTCAATAATGCAAACAAATTGAAGTGGCTATCACTTTGGAAACAAATCCAAGCATCAGGGGTCAGAATGAAGTTGGGATGTTATTGCAACAAAAATGAGAGGCTCCTAGGGGATTTGACTTCTTGGCTTGCAAGATGAAGCCATGAAGACTACCGCAACATAATGAAAAACAAAAAAAAACAACTATACAACATATGGGTTTTGCTAACAAGCAAGAGCTCTACTTATCTATGAAATGAGATCTACTTATCTGTGAATGTAATAGTAAACACCCTCCTCTTTGACATTGTATTGGAGGTTCATACTTAAGTCTTCACTTGCACTTGCAAGGATATCTGAGAAAGGCATGATGTAATTGTGTGTTCTCTCCAATAGTGTTAAACCTTGCAAGATCCATCCTACAAGAAATGGTGAGGTTCTTAAGTCAGCATCATCGACTAAATCCTCATCCTTAGAAAAATTGAATGCCTTATTGTTGATAGTATTATGTTCTTTTGGCCATAGTAGTGTCCCCTCAAATTCATTAGTGCTTATCTTTCCTTTTATCTAGTTGCAGAGGTAACCTATCTTAGGGATCGTATTTAAACACTTCCTTCCCTTATCACTATTATCTTCTTGTACCTTGGAATTCTTACCCATTCTATGATCCCTTATCAGTTTTTTGAGCCCAATCACTTTTGTGGTCTCTTTGGGTTTGTGTGTAATAGAAGCGATAGTGTAGTAGTGTGGGGATTCCACCCCCATCCACCCCCATCCATGGGAGATCTAGTTCTCCTTCCATTTTTATGGAATTAGTTGCTCCTCCTGCTCTATGGTATGGTCCATCTTCCATGTGTGCCTGCTTCATGGCGTGGTCCTCTTGTATCCACATCAAATTGGGTATCCACATATAAACATATATAAACACACATCATTCACACATTTTTCGTATATACATTACAATAACATCATCACACAGTTTCTAATCCTCATTTTAATACTTTCTTATAGGTATAAAAGAGAGAAAACAATTACTGATAGATGAATAGAAGAGACTTGAATATCACCAACAAACTCAAAGCCAGAGAGTTCATTTCTTCCAAAGAAATCCTTATTTCTTAGAAATCAATCTTGGTAGGGAATTCTTTGAGTTGATCTTTTGCACAAACAACCTATTAAGATCAAGCATCCATAGGAAGTTTCTACAGATCCTCTCCAACTTGTGCATATCCTTCTTCCTCCATTTCCAAGAAGCCAAAAAATAGATGATAGAGGAGATAAGTGTTAATTACCATCACTCTCACTACCCCATTAGGTCAAGTTCCCTTATAGCAAAGGAGCTTGTTGTCAAGCTTGTCAAGAACCCAATCTGAATGGTGACTCAAGTGAAACCCATCAAGTTAGCAAACAAGTGGAAGAATTGAAAATATGGAGGCTCCTAGCATCCTTGGACTCTCAAAATTTGTAGGGATCACTCTAGAAGCATCTTGAAAGAGGATTGATAATGATTAATGCTCGACACGGATACCACACAAGGGATGTGAAGGCAAAACCAATAGTGGGAGACAATATGTCACATAATCCTAGTAGGAGATGGTTGAACCATGCCTTGAGAGAGAGGATTAGGACGTAATCCTCAACCATGGCTTTTGGGGCAAGTGGTTAGTCCATCACACTCCTAACCGGGAGGTCGTGAGTTCAATTCCCAACATTGGTATGAGAGCCTAGTTGAGAAATTGGGGGAGACGGAGGTTCGCGCCTCATTCGTGGGCACTTGGAAAAGCGCTTATTCGTGGTGAGTGTGAAACTGGCCTTGGATGAAAGCGCATGGGCATTTGGGCACCCACGGAGGGTGGGATAGGTCCAAATTTGGTCCATGTGCTCGAGTTTGAGGTTGGTGGAAGTGCTCATGCATGGAAAGTGGGTCCAAGAGTTAGAAGGGTCCACAAGTGAGCATTGAGGACAATGCTCAGTCTAAGGGGTAAGGAATGTCACATAATCCTAGTAGGAGATGGTTGAACCACGCCTTGAGAGAGAGGATTAGGAAGTAATCCTCAACCATGGCTTTTGGGGCAAGTGGTTAGCCCATCACACTCCTAACCCGGAGGTTGTGAGTTCAATTACCAACACAATACTTGTATCATTCAATGAAAAAACATTGGTGTCATTGATAAAACGTCTAAGAATCATTTGATCATGACCATTTTGGAGCCAGAGATCCCAAATATGTCGTAATTGCATTTGATTTCTTAAAATGCAACTGAGACCATTAGCAGTGATGGAAAAGAGTAAAGGGAACAAGGAAAACCCTGTAAGATAGAATGTTTTAAGAAGATAATCAAGGAGAGATGGACATTAATGATGATTTGAGTTGAAGCCTTACCTAGAACTATAAAGACCATTATGAAAAATCTAGGATCCCAATCAAGGTTCTTGAGGGATTAAAGAATGGAATCCAATTTCAAGTATGTCACAAGGTCTATGAAAATCTATGTTGAGACAGAAACTATTTTGGGAAGATTCATCCACATACTCTAAGCCCTCCCAAATATCAATGATGGCTTCAGGATGGATATGCCTTTGATGAGTCCTTTCTCATCCTCATGGATCTATGAACAAAGATGTCCGACAATGCACTTCGATAGGATGTTAGTGAATGCTTTGTAACCAATCTAGAACATGGTAATAGGTCACTGTTTTTTAGTTATATTGTTGTTGTCTGTCTTGTGGATGCTATTTTTCATGCTTTCATTCAATAATCTCGATTGAGCACAAAATGGAAGAGCTTCCCACCAAACTAGGCAAAACTAGTTCACCAAAACATCTATAAGGGTTTGGAAAAACTTGTTAGTAATGCCATTCTTACCCATGCTTTTTCCTTTGGGAAGGGTGTCAATAACTTCTTGGATTTCATGAAGATTCAAGGGAGAATCAAGAAAGTGTGCAATAACTTGAAGGATCTTTTTTGTGAAGTAATTGATAGTCACCTTGCGATTAAAGATTTCCAAAGAGCATTCAATGCCATTATTTTCAATCAATACAGGGGAGGATTGATCATAGAAGGCCTCTCTAGGAGAGAAATATTTCCTAAAGAACCAAGGCAAAAGAGAACACCATAGAATCAGCATGGAACTAGAGATCTTTCCATCTTTCTTGCTCAAAGGCTTGAAAGAGATCATAATGGGGTAGTGCATAAATTTCAACATCAAATCTTTTCAAAAGGGAGGGGAGACCCAAGTGATTGTTGATGCTTTGAGAAATGTAACATTTTTCAAGATTAGCACTCTCAAAACGATCAACACCTGATGCGAGGTTCAACCAAGAAAGCCCATGGTAGTCCTTGACCTCAACCAAAACATGATAAATCTTTAGAAGATTCCATTTTATCTTTTTTGTCCCTTCCATAATGTGCCCTTTTTGCTTCCATCTATTTGAAAGCACATTCACCATGTCATAATCACTACATTAAACAATATATGAGTGCAAAAACTCAAAAGACTACCACATGTCAATTCTCTCAAATTTGTGGTTCAAGAAATACAAAAAAGCGATGGTAAATGGGCTTGATCAAACAAAAGAAGCCACAATATATCGATTTATGTCTAGGGCTGGGAGAGGATCCCAAAAAGGTAGAGGACCAATGGTTTGTCCCTTTGATATCTAGATTCTTATCCGATCGCAAAGACATTGCTCTTAGCAATGTTTTGGGTCTTTGCGTTCTTCTTTGGACCTCAATAAAGATGTATAAATTGGGCTTGGTGTGTTGAGTCTCTCTTATCTTTTTCATTCTTGATAAGCTTTTCTCTACAATAGGGACCTCAACCAACGGGCTCATGGTATGTTCTCCAGTCATCACTAACAACTACATCGCTTCTCTCTCCACCTTTCCTTTCCTTGTCGGCTCCCTTCGTTAAAAGGAAGTCCTTAATTCTATGGTTGTGCATACCACAATAAAATCATGCAAAAGGGCCTCCTCACCTATATGGATGTTGATCAAGAAGTGCATTTCCTTGTTCATATCAAGAGAGAGAGAGAGAGAAAGAGAGGAAGAGATGAACACAAGTAGCAGATCGATCAGAGGGGGGAGAGATAGATAGAGAGAGAGAGGTGTTCTAAGAGGGATAGGGGTTGGCATGAAAGAAAGAGGAATCCAAAAAGGGGGGAAGATAGATAGATAGAGAGAGAGAGAGGGAGAGAGAGAGAGAGAGATTCCAAATTCAAACAGAGATGGATGATGAAGGATTTATAGAGATTTAGAGACAGAGATAGAGATAGAGAGAGAGGGATTTAAAGATAGAGAGATAGAGACATAAAAGAGAGAGAGAGAGAGATGGAGACAGAGAAAGATAGAGAGAGGTGTTTTGCTAGGGATAGGGGTTGGCAAAGATGGACCAACCTGGAAGAAAGATGAATCCAAAGAGGGGAGGGGGGGAGAGAGAGAGAGAGAGAGAGAGAGAGAGAGAGAGAGAGAGAGAGAGAGAGAGAGAGAGAGAGAGAGAGATTTCGGAATCAAACAGAGATGGATGATGAAGGATTTGTAGAGATTTAGAGAGAGAGAGGTAAAGATAGAGAGAGAGAGAGATGGATTTAATGAGAGAGAGATAGAGAGACAAAGATAAAGAGAGAGAGAGAAAGATAAAGAGAGAGACACAGAGAGATAGAGAGAGAGGGAGAAAGGTGTTCTAACAGGGATAGGGGTTGGCAAAGATGGACCAACATGGAAGAACGGGGAATCCAAAGAGGGGGGAGAGAGAGAGAGAGAGAGGGGGAGAGAGAGAGAGAGAGAGAGAGAGAGAGAGAGAGAGAGAGAGAGATTCTAGAATCAAACAAAGATGGACGACGACAGATTTGCAGAGATCTAGAGAGAGAGAGATAAAGATAGACCGAGAGGGATTTAAAGAGAGAGAGAGATAGAGAGAAAGAGAGAGAGAGAGAGGGAGAGAGAGAGAGTTATATACTATATTTTTATAATGCATAGTTTTCCAATAGAAAGATGTTTTTAATATTGTTTTTTATTACATATATCATTTGGTTTCTGCTAGTAGTGATTGATCAATTTTCTTAATTTTGTTTATTTTCTATTTCCTTGGTTATTTACTTTTTACTTCTATTATTTAGAAGATTGAAAAAAAAATACAATTAGTTAATTAAAAAAACCATAAAATTAGGAGTAAGAAAACTAAAATAAGAAAATAAAAAGAAAAAGAAATATGTATATATGCTTATAAGTAAAAAGAAAAATAAATTAATTAATAAAATAATTATTGAAGAACAGAATATTATATACTAAATAAAAAGAAAGGAAAAAGAATAACAAGAATGTTTTGTTATAATTATGAGAGTTTTATTTTGCGTTTTTTAACATTACCAATGTGATTTTACTTTTCTAATGATCTTGTTCATAGATTGAAGAGCATTGGTGAAACCTAAAACTTTGAAGTGCTTAGCAGCAGCAACGTCACGATGATTGGGGCGCTATTCCTCGAGGAGAGTTTGATGACTAGAGCTCTCTGCCTGTTGCAGAGATTGAAGTTTGGAGACCTTTTCTTGTTGCAGAGCTTGAAGAGTGGAGACCTCTGCCTGTTGTAGAGTTTGAAGACTAGTGATCCTCTCATCCTTGGAAGGAAATCCCCTTTTCCTCCAAGAATATGTTTTAGGGGCTATCTAGATCCCCTCATTTTTTTATTACTTTTTATCACAAAAAACAAAATTGTTCATACATTTATTTCCTCATGGATAGTAACAATAGTCATATTCCGTTACCCTCTATATGGATTGCATCTTCTTTTTCCTAAACTACTTTGACCCCTCAAGTAAAAGTCGATCACATTTTGTTCATCCATGAATTTCTCTTAGCTCCTACTGCTCGAGTAAACCTCGATCATGTTCCATTCATCCTAGAATTCCATCCATGTAATTCTTTTTTTCCCCTTCAAGCACAGGCGAAGGTTTGTGGACTAACTTTGAAGTCACCTAGCATTCATCGCCACTTGCCAGATGGACAACAGGCCTGATCCAACCAGTCGTCCGATTGCATCCCTTCCTTCCCCACAATGGTGAGGATGATAATCGATCTTATTCTTACCCATGCCCAATGATAATCGAGCTTACCTGTGTTGAACAACGAGTTGAAAAGGCTAGTGTTACCATTTGCTTGCCCCTTGATGGTGTCCTTGTATGAGCGAAATGGTGTCCTTGTATGCTTGCCCCTGGATGGTGTCCTTGCAACAGACTCCTTCGAACTAGAGCATTCGGCAATGTCAGATCTATTGATCGATCTTTGTTCAGCGCTGACATTCGTGATACCATTTCGTAATGCATCTTGCAAAGACATTGTCTTCCCTTTCGACGGAGACAAAAGAGCACGAGAAGGAGCTTCAGGTGAAGTTATGTAGCGCGAAAACACAAAATGTTGAGGAGGAACTTGAGTGCACTGCTTGCTTTCACAATGCATGCATCCTGTAGCACTATTTTGAGGAGGTAGGGTTTTCTTTCAGACGTTTTTCATTCTTGCATGCATGTTTTTTTTTTAATAAAAGCAAGTTCAGCCTTAGCCTATTCTCTCGGACTTTAATTAGAATAAAGAAGAAAAGTTACAAGTGAATGGGACCATGGGACCCCCCCAAATCCCACAATGAAGGGGAGGAGTGGTAAGCTAGAGGGCATTACAAATGAGGTGGATAAATCTATCATCTCCTTCATGTGGGACCCATTTGGGTTTCAACTTGTTGTTTTTGAGGAGATAAATACAATGATGTCTAAACGGTGGAGATCTCTTATCTCGAGAGATTTTTTTACCTAGAAAAAACAAGGATTTCCTGATCGACCATTCCTTAGGAGTTTGGCCGAAATTGACAGCACAACGCTCCCTCCAAATCTTCCAAAGAGTCTCACCCCTGATGGCATTCCACAGCCTCGATGAGCAGCCGACCACCTCACCCAAGAGCACCTGTTGTCAATTGTTTTGGTTCTTGAGTCTCAAAATCCACATCACATGATGCCAGATAACACGAGACTTGGGGCAATCGAAGAACAGGTGAGCTAAATCTTCGATGCATCGTTGGCAACACTTGCACCATGGCGGCACACCACAGAATTTGTTAGCCCTTGCATTGGAACAGATTCCCTTGTGCAAGATCTGCCATATGAGAACGGACTTTTTGATCTCAATTAGGGGGTGCCAAATAGACATGAACTTTAGTTCCCATCAAAGTTTGGTCCAAGAAAGGCACTCCTTGTTAAGAGTGTGATGAACATCTAAGTTCTCTTTGAAGTTGGGGATTCTGGATATTTTCTTACCATTGCTCCATTTGAGGCCCTCCAGGCAAGGAAGATCCTGTCGGCAGAAAAGGCAGGTAGATGAGCGGTTCCACGCTAAACACCTGCCTTGAAGAAGATTCCATTCCTTGAGGGTAACTCTATGTCTCGGGTCTAGGTCGTCGAACCTAATCCATTGGCTAGTCTCTTATTTCCAGAGCTGTTTCCACTATTTGAACCCCTTGTTCCATAACTGCTTTGCAGTTTGGAGGTTCCAAGGCTCCACCCCCTAATGCCGCTGATCAAGAACCAAATAGAGTCATGTTGTCTTATCCCAGCTGCCCACTTCCACTCATCACTGATTCTAATGAATTGTTTGGCCTTGTTCCAATGCTTCATAAAGAACACGAGGCTAGAGCCTTTAGGGGACACCGTGTGGAGGAAGAACAAAAACATGAGAATCCCTATGTCCTTCCAACCAGGATGGCCAACTAAGGTAATTTCTTCCATGTTTCTAAAGATCAATTTAGCCCGAGAGGACTCACTATTGCTCCAAGCCTTGATAAGACACTTTGCTGCCATCTTGTTAGCCAACCCAATGATATCCAAAATACCCAAGACCCCTGAGTCTTTCGAGCTAATGCAAGATTCCCATTTGATTTTGGGAATCCCCCTCCTGTTGGGGTCCCCAGTCCAAAGGAAGTTTCTGCAGATTCTTTCTACTTTGGCCAACTCTTTCTCCTTAGGTCTCCAACACGAGATAAATTAAATAGTCGTTGAAAGCATAAATGTGTTGACAGCCCTGCCAAGTTGACTTGCATACCTTTCTAGTGATTTAGTTTATTATCCAGCTTGGCTATCACCTAGTTCCATCATTGGTCCATTGTGATGTCGAAGCCCATCCGAATGCCAAGGAGTCTGAAGACTTGACCTCTAGGGATAACTTGACACCCCTGATCTAACAAAAATTGGGGTGGAGGTCCAAGGATTGCTCTGAAAGCAGTTTTAGCATGGTTGATTTTTGAACCAGCCGCCACACAAAAGGTGTCGAGGCAACTCCAGAACACCTCAATGCTTTTCATATCGTTATGTACAAATGCATTCATGTCATCGGCAAAGAGTCTAGCAATCATTTGGTCGTGATTTAGAGGTAGGCAAAGACCTTTGAGACTGCCAGAGTCAATGTGATGCTTTAATAGGCAATTGAGGCCATTCGAGGCAATAGCGAATAGTAGTGGAGCTAGAGGGCAACCTTGCCTGATAGATCTTTGTAAACGTTGTCGCGAGGATCAAGGAAAGGAGGAAGAAAACGTGATCATTTCCTATTATATAATAATTCATCCCCGTCTGTCTCCCTAGATAATGTTCAAAATTCAGATTCCCATGCTCAAGCTCAAAGAGAACATAATTGAAAGGCGCAAGTAACCGAAACCTCTTAAAGATTTTCCCACTTCGATCTTCATTGGCTACAAGGGTCAAAATCCAAACTATCAAATCCTCTTCGCTTTAGTAGTGGTTTAGCCAAAATTTTCTATCTTTAAACGAAGGAAAGTGTGATTGAAGTTGTCACGTGTACTCAGCAGCCTAAGTGATGGGTTTCAATCTAAAACAAAATCGAAAACCACTATCCTTAAGAATGCATAAGACTATCATTTCAAGCCAAACAGAAATGGTTTCGCAGTAACAGAACAACCTATACATGTAGACTCAATGTTCGAATTCCTTAAATATGATTTTAAGCACAAATTAACTCCATCATTTAGACTTGTGCTTGAGAAACAACACATGTCAATGTTCTGTCCTAAATAACACTAGACTCAAAAGCTCTGCAGAACATCATTCCGATCCTTAACGGTCTGCAACAAATCTTAATCTCAATGGTTTATGCAAGATGCTTTTGATTCATACCGATTGGCTATGTGTTATCACAAACACACATTTGATTAGAAAGCAACGCATTATGCATTGTGTGTGCAAACACGAGTCAATCGAACATTTTATAATGAACAAGTGAAACTCACGTAGGAATTGAGAGGTGATTGAGTCGAGCAACAAACACAAAAAGGGCAGAACAGCTAATGTGAGTTCCAAAACCTTTTTATTTTTAGTATGGGTATTTTCAACAACAGTTGCATTCTCAAATTAAGTTTGACTCATTTCATATGGTTAATGATAAAGGATCCGAAGCAAACGAGAACTCAAGTTGTTTAACTACTAAATTAGCGCACATACTTCCAGCATCAGAGTCACTCATAAGTTTACAATTAGCATCTTAACAGAAGTTTTCATTGCATCTGTCAGTACATTAGCGCAGCTCTATCAATTCCTCAAAGTTTTTAAACCGATCAACATTTGAGCCTTCATTATAATTCCAACTCGGGTTCAGTCATCTGAAAACAAAATATTGGGCAAGCCTTATGGGATGGGAAACGAATTCAAAACTGCTAGAGTTAAGCATCTTTCGTTTCGCTATGATGAAACAACAAAAAACAGTGAGTGCACTTAGTCGCCTGAGTGTTAAAAGTGATGCACACGAGTCGAGCTAAAAACAAGCATACCTCACGGATAGGTAGGCAGATAGCTTAGCTAATCTTTGTAAGTAAGAAATTAGTTTCTTGATCTATACAAGTACACATCCACATCTAGTAACCATTGTTTGATCATTTCAAAGCTTCAAACAGTTCAAGGTTCACAAAGGATTCAACTTTTAACTATTGGCGAATAGTTTTAACATAGCCAGCAGATCATGCATATTCAATATATCAACCATCTTTGATCTTTATACTTGCAAAAAAAAAAAACAGAAAAAAATATAATCTGTCGATGATTTTTCTGCATTCTCATGAGCAAGTTTGAACTAATGAGCTTCATGAGTTGAAAGTTTATACTGTGACCCAACATACAGACTTTTCGAATCAGCTCCACACAATGCAACACAACATTTCTCACTAGCACTTACTGTTGAGTAGAAACGTTTTTGACATTGCAATATGATTCATGGACAGATTAATATTTAATTCAAGAACAGACAAAATCAAGACCTACAAGTCCCTTTTATCATACATTGATCAGACATCTTTCCAACGGATAACAGAATTGATTCTAACTCTGTTCAAAAATAAGATGTTGCAGAGTGGGGAAGATTAATTTAAACCGAATGCCCTGTAAAGTTCAAAATTAGCTCATTCTAGTGTCACAAAACCAAAGAGCAGATCAGTACTGTAACTTAGCATAACTCTAGTACTGTAACTTAGCATAGATCTTATATGTTATTGCACAGTTTCCGAACTTGGATTCTCTTTCACGTTTTCCTCCATATGACTTAATATGAATCAAGGAAAACAAGTCATTTACCCGTGGACATAGAGATAATTCAAAGAAAAAAAACCTGTATGTATGAAGTCGATTTGGGAAAAAAAATCCTTTCAGCTTGGGTGATCGTCCTTCAATCCTTTAGTGTTTCCTCCATTCGGGCACAGAGTGGCCTCCGTCAATGTCATGCTCTCACTTTTCCTTATGAACACGTTCCTTTACATGTACTAATACCAGCATCCATACTGTCGTTGCACTCTGCGACTTCCCGGTATTCTTCTAACCTTTGAAGCTCGCCGCTAAAGGCTTGTGAACAGAGCAACGCTCAATGAGCTCCTGTTCTTCTGAACATTGACGCCTGGTAAAAGTGCAACAGCATGAGTCCGTCCTCGTAAAGGAATCTCCTCAATCAACAAAAACTTCCCTGCTACTCTGTGTCGAAAAAAAAACCCTCCGTTAGTGCCAAAAGCTCCTTTTTTCTCGCGTGAAATCTACCGCTGCCTTTTTTGCCTTCCGTTCCCTTCGAGTGACTTCCCTCCTCTATTCACGTGTATGCCATTCTTGTATAATGCGTCGCATGCACATATATATTTTACCATTCTAATACATTTAAATTTATGTTTTGCTAAGCACATACACACACATATCATTAAGTACCCATGTATACATACAAGCTTATACTTGCATACACACACACATAATACACACTAGCACTCGAACACATGCTCCTTTGCATAATATATTCAATGCACTCTCAACAGACACACAATCTCATTTTTTAGGGCATAACTTAAAATATATACTTATATATAGGATGGCATATTAATGCAAGATCTCAAGAAAGGATCACAACAAATACTATGGGTCATGCAATCAACTAAGAAGGGATAGGAGCGAATCATTTTCATACATCAATTCACAATAGAAGATCATGCTCAAGGATCCAAATTACCCAAAGGATATGACATTCTTTTTCTTCGAATGCCCATTAAGTATATTAACTCCACGCTCTCCTTCTCCATTCAATCTTGGCCTCAAATCGCGACCACATCCACCCCCTCTGAACTTGTGCATCCTCTGGATGCGCCACCAACCTGCATACACATCATCAAACACAAGCGAACATCAAGTAGTCACAACGTATAAACAAGACTTAAAGAAAATTTTAACTTGATGCATGAAATCTGAAAATTCATTAGTCTTGGCATAAATTAAGAGATGAAAGTACACAAAAGCATCTCATACAACATATCAGAATACACTAGTGCACTTAGACTAGAAATCACATGAGTAAATCGAAAACTTCTTAGCGCTCTCGTTAACTCGACCCGGTCAGATCTAGTAGCCTATCCGAAGCATTTGCATATACCAGTCTTCACTAACTCAATTTATGAAACTTGCTTCTGGCTTCCCTATTGATCTCCCATCATCCAAACCCCCATCAGACCTTTTCTTATTTTTCTCTTATTCTTATTCTATTTTTGTTTATTTTAATTATTTTTCCCAACTCAGTCTTTATATTTTTGTTTTTATCTTTATTTACTTATTCATACATATCGGCCTATGCCGAAATCGGATGCGACTCATAGACCTGACCACCCGGCCAGGTTTAGCCTACCCATCTATCGACCCGACATAACGCACAATGCACAATGTCAGCCTCATATGAAATCAACGTCAGCTCGTGGCTCTGACCACCCGGTCAGAGTGACTCCACCCGCCTATCAACCCGTATGAGCACGTAAAAACATGTAGGTCAGGCCACACGACACAACTAGCGTCAGCTCGTGGCCCTAATCCAACGACCAAGGTAGTTCCACCCTCCTACTAGCTCATCGCAGCGCCCAACAGCACATACACATACACATAGATAACTGGCTGGTATAAGAACTCTTTTCTCAAGACATAATCTGTTTGAAGATCAGGTCAGATGAGAGATCAAGAGCAGAAGTCGAAGTGTCTCACTCATCAAGTGTCATAAACACTAGTATATACAGATACTTAGTCCAGGTCTTTCCTTCTCCTTCCTAGGTCTTGTTCTCGAAAGTTCTAGTCCGTCTTCTAATCTTACTCATATAATCCTGGTCCTTATACATCAGATGTAATCTAATTAGTGGTACGAGATTTTTGTTCTACTCAATTTTCTTAATTATGCATTCTTTTACATGTCATATGCCCAACCCATGTAGTCATTTCATATGGACATATATACACACATACACATATATAAAGAGGAAAAAAGGAAATCGAAACAATAACATCTCACCAATATAAAATCAGAAGTCGCTTGAACTTGTCATCTACAATCACCCTTTCTGTTAAACATCTCTAACTTGGTCATCCTGCATAAAACAGAAGTTTATTTCACGAGAGTTTATATACAAATAGTCACTCAGAAGGAAAATATTACCTGGTTTTGTTTATGTACATTGGTATTTGACTCCTTGCTGACAACCGAAGATCTTTCCTGGTTTTATTCTTCACAAAAAACCTAACTTGATTTTCAAAATAAACAGTATTTACACATAGCTTCAATACAGCTTTTTAATCTATCTTTAAGACGTCTCCCCCCCCCTCACGTTCCCTACGGACAAGGCAAGTTGTTGTAAAAGTTCTGCATATTTCGCTAAGTCGCGACTATAAACAAGGAGTTTTGTTGGGTCCACTTCCATATATGATTCACGGTCCACTGAAGTGTCATTTTCTCCATATGTTCGTGCCGCTGGATACCTGAACACAGTCCCTTTGTTTGACGATGAGATCAAAGTCTCACTAGTAATGCGATCTTTAACAAACTCTTCAACAGGAATTCTTTCTTCATTTTCGGGTGTAGGGAGCAAGTAAGTCGATAGGAAAGAACTATCTAAGGTTCTCCCTCCAGGTACACTCCTTGATGTCTCTCTAAATCTATCAGGAATGCTACCCTCAGGGATGGATGTATCATTGGAATCTTCACTATCCATTCTAGAATCTAAGATAGTCAAACAGCCCAATCAACTCTAAAAGGTTTCCTATTAATAACCTAATCACAAATCTTTGTTAGTATCTTGCAAGGATCAAAATTTAACATTAAAGGAAGGTCATGAATAAGTGAAACACATGCATTTATTTTATTTGTTACTTTACTTATTTATTATATCCAGATGGATTCATTTCTTATTATTTATCTACATGTTTTTAATATATACATACATTATCTTATGATATAATTCATTTTAATCATTTTCTTTATCGATTTCTTCATTTTCATCTTCTCCACTTTCTTCTTCTTCACTTTCATTTAACATCGTCTCATAATTCTCATTTTCTCTTCGTTTAAAGAGCTTAACTCTCTTCCCAGTGATTAAATCCTTTAACTTGGTCCCATCTAATTCCCTAAGTGAGTACGTTCCATTGTCAAATACTTTACATACCACATAGGGACCAAACCATCTTTTTACCAATTTTCTTCAAGCTTCATATTACGTATCCAACGAGCTATCATAGACAAGTACCCAGTCTCCTTCATTCAACTTTTTAGGTCTTAATATGTGGGACTTGTCAAATGTAACCTTATTTCTCTCTCTAGATGCTCTGAGCTTAAATGCAGCTTTTTCTACCAAATTTCTTCCTCTCTCTAGTTGAAGAATCTGCACTGCTAGAAGATCTTCTCTTGACATCTCATCTTCCCAAGGTAAGGAAGTCCACGCTAAAGCATGTGACTCCGTCCGCAAAATAGGTTTCTGACAATATATTAGTTCTGCTAGCATATATCGTAGTCCTAGTGTATGTCATCCTGTCTGCCCAAAGGGCAAAGGGAAGGTAATTTGGCCAGTTCTTTATCTTTCCCTCACAAGCCTTAGCCAAAGCTTTGATAATCGGAGGGTGTCCACGCTCAATTTTCCCATTGGCTTCAGGATTGTAAGCAGTGGTGAGTGATAATCGAATTCCATATTTTTCAAAGAATTCTTTAGCTTCCTGAGCATCAAGCTCATCTCTGCCGGCAACTATTTTCTCAACATAGCCAAATCTACTAAACACATCTTCTAGTAAAAACTTGCATACATTGCTTGTAGCTTTCGTCGTTAGAGCTCTTCCTTCAACATGATTTGTTAGATCCTCTCTTGCCAGCACAATATACCTCATCTGATGCACCCCTAATGGCATTGTAACCAAATCAACAACCCACTTATAGTGGATATTAAGAGGATATGTTGGATGTAACTCATCTCTGTGTCTAACATTGGAGTACATCTGGCAAGGTTTACAAGTGGCTACATAATTTTGGACATCCACATACATCCTAGGCCACCAGTATCTTTTCCTTATTATTTCGTAAGTTCCTTGAAAGCCCTTATGACCGGCCCATAGTGAGCCATGCATTTCACACATAATTCTACCTCTCTTTTCATTGCAACCTACAACTCGCTGGGGTATCTTACCTATTCCAATCTTTTGCTTCCAGAGTAATCCATCTTTTAGGAAATAACTGCTTGACTTTCTTCGAATGGTACGAAACTTTTCTTTGCTCCAACTAGGATCAAGAGACTTCATACTTAAATATCTTCCGATTTCCTTCCACTCATTTTCATATTCGTCTTCATTAAAACTCTCTGTTATTCCTATGTGAATCTCGTAAGGTTTTTCTTCTGTCCTTCTATTATCTTCTCCACTCCCTAAGCTTCTTTGATCTTCTCTTGAAGACCCAACACCAGTCCCAAGCCTTTCAATTTGATGCTTAGGCTCTTTTCTATTTATTCCAGTAGATGCTTCATCTAAGCTCAAGGTATGTACATGTGAGGCATAAAAGTCCAGACCTATCTCTTCATCATTAGAAATCATTGAATCTTCATTTTCATATATAGTTCGTGATAGCATATCAGCCATCACATTATTCCTTATAGCTATATGAACGAACTCAGGATTTAGCGACTTAATATATGCTATCCATCTTAACATGGCAATGTTTGCAGTGGAACAATTCACGATCATTCCCAACAATGGTAAGCAATCTGTTTCCACTACCACATTTGCCCCAATCAGATATTCTTTATCATTCTTTAGTGCGGTCACTATTCCCCAAAGTTCTCGCTTAATTTGAGGGTAACCTCTGTAGCGAACATTTAGAACTTTAGCTCCAAAACGAATTGCATATCTTTTTCTCTCATCATCCTCTTGGCCAATCGCCCAACCTATACCTGTCGGACTCGTATCTATGGTGATATAAATTTCTTTATTGTCACTCTAGTCAGCCATTCTAAGCAGTGGTGCTTCTACAAGTGCCTTCTTTAATTTTCTCATAGCTTGAGTATGGATATCTTTCCATTGAAATCTTTTCCCTTTCCTAAGCAATTGATAGAGTGGGTCTGCAACATGGGAAAAATGGGGAATCCATACAACATAGAAAACACATACCCCAAGAAATCTCCTCACTTCAGTGATCAAGGAGTAGACCTCTTTCATGTGTTGAATGGCGTCTACTTTCTTCGGACACGGCTTCCTTCCTTTAGGACCACACAGACTTCCTACAATTAAGACCTCTTGCACTCCAAATACTGACTTTTCTGCAGACAATGTCAAATGAACCTCTTACAGCCGACTGAGAATGGATTCACAATCATTTATGTGTTTTTTAACAAATTTCCTACATCCATCCTCGTCAAGAGTCTCGTCTTTATCTCTTTCTTCACAGCCTTTAATAGGGACATCGTCAATGAACGGCATAGTCAGATGCGGAATAAAATCCCTAAGCACCTTATGCATACCATTCATCATATGTGCCACCGAGTTTGTGGCGCCTTGTGGCAAAGTGCACATGTGCATAAGCCCAAGTGGAGTCCTCATAGTCGTCAAGTCGCGGCTTTCGAGAGCTAGCTGGAATTGATCATATCCAGAGTGTAAATCTCCCATTGAGTAAATAGATCTTCCTGCAAAGGCTTCTGCATACTCATCTACGATAGATCCAGTTCCCATATTTCTAATTGTCACTTTATTCACCGGCTGTAGATCCTGGATAAATCTCAATGACCATTTTTCTTCGGTACAGTAAACGAATGGTTAGAATAGGGAGCACTTGATGGCTCAAGAATCCCCATTCTAATCTTTTCATTCAACAGGTCAATTAGCTTTGAAATATGAGCTTTTGGTACCGGAATCGGTCTAAGATTCCAAGGTACATGTGGTATCATAAAAATTATCATGGGTGTCACCACAGATGGATCTACACATCCAATTTCCTGGGCATTGAAAGAGAAAGCCTTTCCATGCTTAAATATCATCCGAGAGAATACATTCTTCTCTTTTTCACTAAGGAAATCATCTTTTCCTAATTGAATTTGCTCAAGAGTCTCTTCAGTGAACTTGTGACCTATTTTTCTTTTATCTCAGAGAGGTGGTTGGATTTTTGCACCATCCATAAGTTTATTACTATCCTCAGGAAGCGGAACTGCAACCGGTTTTATCTTTTTATCAACTGCTTTGTATTTTGTTTCTACGAAGACTTCTTTCCCTATTTCAGCTTGCTCAAACTTTGCTATTTCCTTGTACATGGAAATAGAGTGTGTTTGAATCACATAATCACTCCTTCTTCCTTGAATCAGCTCTTGCAAATCAAACAACGTGTCTGCAAAAGATATCTCATCAAAGACTCCGAAAATTTCCTCGTCGAAGTCAAGCACTCTACACCCATAAACATTTCTTTGAAGATCTGCTATGTATTGTTTTTCCCACTTTTTTAACTCAGAAAAAACACGAAACTGAAATGAATTTGTCAAAGAAAGTGCTATGAAACTTGATATGAACATATTTACATTCGGGATCTTTTCACTTTTCAAGCTTCCATAGTCCCGATTTATGAAAGCTTCATTTAAAAACTTTGATCCTCAAATTCTTCAGGAATAGGTCTAGTCTGAAGAGGTTCTAATCCTGATATGGTCTACACAAACTGTCATAAATTGGACCGCCTTCTTTCCATCCTTACTTCGGATTCGCGCATAGGCCGATCCATCCTCGAAGACTCTCGTTTCCATCCTTAAGGCAATAATATATGGCTGTCCTAGAATCAACGAGTAGCTGGAATGATCTTGCACGAAGAAATTTTGATAATCACTAACATCCCCAATTGTAACTAGTACCTGCGGGCATGCACCAAACAACTCTCCTAGCATCGAATTCGCAGCCCTGATTCTCCATCCTGGCTGCATATCTATTGGCCATTTCCCCTTCATGTAGAGATCTTTGGACATTAAATTAACTTCAGATCCGTGATCAATAAGAGCGATGACTGGAGTGTTGATTTTATCCAATCGCACCAATGTCTCAGTCGTGGCTCGAGCCCAATGATCTCTAGTATAATGACTCGAAGGAGTTATTTCTGAAGAATTCCGCTCCAAGAACATTTCCTCATGTGCACATGGTTGAATACTAGTTTCAATTGGTTCAAGTACATTTTTTAGCTCTTGTACTTGTGCTTGCACAGCATGGACAGGTGTCTCTTCATCCATCTTCTCAGTCTCTTGCATGTCAGCTATTGGTTGCCGTTTTCTTCTTAAGAGATCAATTATTACTTCTAGAAATTCTCCCTTTGCTATTCCTAGTAACTCACCTAGTGTAAATTCGATTACACTATCGAGCACTCTTTTCTCGAGAACTTGTTTTAAATCTATGGCTTGCTCAATGTGCGAGTTTAGCATATATGAAGGGTTTTTCACTCTTCCTTGACCCTTCCTTACAGGTTTCATCCCTTGATCTTGAGGAGGTACATTAACTTGGGTAGGAACTGGCATCTCAGCGGAAGTAGGGTTTTGAACTTGAGTCGGAATTTTATTTGGTTGGATTATTGTTGGTTGTGATGGTGGAATTACTTGAGTGGGTTGGTTTGTTTGTGTTGGTTGATTTTGATTTGGTATTTGAGATTGTTCTTGTGAAGCTTCTACTTGACGCCTAGTTCTTCTTTTCTCTTCTTCACCCTCATTGGTTCTCCTCCATTTCTCTTCCACTACCCCCTCATGCTCTACTGAAGAGCATAGATAAGTAACAACTGAGAGAGTATCTACATGATCATTCCATCCACTTACCCCTCGGATCTCATTGCTTGCCAACTTTAAGATTTCATGATGCATCTTTCCCCGATCTAGGGACTTTATCACTTTAGACCGCGGTTCTACATCATTATTTTCATCAATTACCTGACATGCGTACGTATACGACGTTGAAGCAATATTTTCAGATGTGCCAAGGAAGAACACTCTCATGCCTCCTCGACCAAAGTTAATGTCTACTTTTTCTCCGGTCTTTGAGTCATAAATCATCTTTTCCTTAATGAACACTAAATTCTTTGCCAACGCCTCTTTAAAGCTCTCACATGAGTATCTGTTATGCTCCAAAGAGTCACACCATATGAATCTTTTAATTTCAGGAGCTTTTGGGTTTTTAGGTATTGGTGCTTGTAAAGATTGAGATTCAATCATTTGTTTCATACTTTGGATCGTAAGATCACTAAATTTCTTAAACATATCTTCCATTGTATTAGCGGGCACAACATCCTTTGGTGCTAGTGGGTTTACCTGAGGGTTCTGTACATGTTGCTGAACAGTCTGGGCTTGTTCTTCTTGCATATCATCATGCCAGCTCTGCATAAACTTAGACAAAGTTCTTTGTTTTTCAATGTATCCTCTAACAGCTTCATCCACATTATCCCAATCTTCAGTAAATCGAGTCTCAGTTCCTACATGTTGTAGTTGTGGAAAAAGTTCTTCTCGCGCCTTTGCATCTGTAGCCCGAAGAAACAAGGATACCTTTTCTTGAGCTATAGCCCTCCTATCATATTCAGATAAATCCGCAAATTGCTGATCAAATTCCCTTTTTATGTCTAAAATGGATTGATCTTTAGGTTTATGTATCCACTTTAGGAATGTGGACCTAGTCACTTTATCATCATCATCAAGCGCAAACATCCTTGTAAGTATTGTCTTGTATTGTGACCATCTTGTTTGCCCTTCTACAATTAGTCGAGGTGCATCCACAATTAGTCGGTCACGCAGATGCAGTTCTGAAACGTATACAAAATTATCTATTAGTTCTTGGTCACTTAATGGTGTAAGACCCATGCCAAGATATCGTGCCTCTAATTCATATTCCTTACAAAAACGAGTAACGTTTTTGCCACTGAAATACTCGCTTCTTCTGATTACTCGCTCATGGAATGCCTCGATGGCACTCCGTCTTTTCTCATCCTGCTGGAAGCGCAAGAGTTGGGTTATAACATCCATCGTAGTGTTCCCATAAATGATCAAGCATAATGAGCTCTCTCAAATGCACTACTCACTAAACTAGAATCAGAATTTCTACACTCTCCTCCTTTCACGTCGGGTTCACCAGGTATGTCGCGAGGATCAAGGAAAAGAGGAAGAAAGCGTGATCATTTCCTATTATATAATAATTCATCCCCGTATGGCTCCCTAGATAATGTTCAAAATTCAGATTCCCATGCTCGAGCTCAAAGAGAACATAATTGAAAGGCGCAAGTAACCGAAACCTCTTAAAGATTTTCCCACTTCGATCTTAATTGGCTATAAGGGTCAAAATCCAAACTATCAAATCCTCTTCGCTTTAGTAGTGGTTTAGCCAAATTTTCTATCTTTAAACGAAGGAAAGTGTGATTGAAGTTGTCACGTGTACTCAGCAGCCTAAGTGATGGGTTTCAATAT
This sequence comes from Ceratopteris richardii, assembly GCA_020310875.1. Lineage (NCBI taxonomy): Eukaryota > Viridiplantae > Streptophyta > Polypodiopsida > Polypodiales > Pteridaceae > Ceratopteris > Ceratopteris richardii. The sequence continues at coordinate 71,353,973 of CM035430.1, read as the reverse complement.
AAAAGAAAATCAAAACCCATTATCCTTAAGAATGCATAAGACTGTCACTTCAAGCCAAACAGAAATGGTTTCGCAGTAAAACAGAACAGCCTATACATGTAGACTTAATGTTCGAATTCCTTAACTATGATTTTAAGCACAGATTAACTCCATCATTTAGACTTGTGCTTGAGAAACAACACATGTCAATGTTCTGTCCTAATTAACACTAGACTCAAAAGCTCTGCAGAACATCATTCCGATCCTTAACGGTCTGAAACAAATCTTAATCTCAATGGTTTACGCTGTCGGGAAGAAGGAGGTCGTGGCGGGAAGTCGGCGCCTGGGGTTGGATCAGGCCCCGCTCTGGTGCGCCGTTCCCGCTGTCCTGCGAGCGGCGTCTGTGCGCTGGGCGCCTCGCCTGTGCTCTCTGGAGCGTGCACGATCCTTGTACGCGTGGAACCCTTACCCCTCGGAAGTGTCGAGACGTGCGTGCGTACACGACCATAGGCGTCGGGAAAGAGAAATCAGATACAGCACTGATTCTCAAAATCACTAGGTCGGTGTGTATACAAACTCGATGATACAATTAAATCTGAATGATACAGTGATGCCCGCTATAGTGCGGGTTCGGATACAAAAATCCGCTACACCGCGGAACAGGTAAGTACAAATAAATGCCGCTGCTACAGTGCGGATCGGCTGGATATGATGTAGGCCTCCCGCTACAGTGCAGGAAGTCACCCTCTATCTTTTTCTTCTTGTCTTTGCGATTTAATCTTTTCTTCACTTTTCTTCGATCCAGGCTTCTCTTCAAGTCCTCGTTTTGTAGCTCTTTACTTCAAAATTCACAATAATCTCTGATCACGCAGTAACGTGTAGGAAAGTTTCACAAGAAAGACCACGGGGGGCTAATTATACATTAATATCATTTGAAAACCATATTAAAAATATCGCTTCGTGCATTTTAACTTCTCTAATAAAGTGGTACTTCAAGTTAACTATCAATTTCAACGCTTGAAAAAAAATCAACGTAATTCATTGATGTATCATTCTCTTCACGTAATGGACGTTTCGAATTTCCTTCTTTTCAAGTAAAGTTTTCGGTCTCAAAAATTCAAATCTTTTATAATGTGTGTTTGTAATAATGAAATAGTAGAACGTTTCAATCTTATTGGGTTTCATTATAATGAGGAATTGATTTGTAAGTGATGATAACCAGTCATTCATATTAATCACTGCTTTGTATTAATCACTGCTTTTTGTATTGATACTTGAATCTTTCATATTAGTGCATTCTCTCAATATTTCGTACCATAACATTGAACAGCGTTGCTTATCGTTATCCCAATTTACTATGATTAACGCGGCCAGCACTTATGCCATTTATTAAACCTTTTACCGCAGCGTCAATTGATTATTTGTATATATCGATCAAGTCTCATCACTTGCGCATGGGAAGAACCCATAATTTGTTTCCTCTGAGTAACAGAAAGTAAAACCCAAAACAAATAAACTTTCTATCGGTCATCTGCCGCCGCCAAATCCCTCCATATCTCTCTCTCACGATTTTCTCTGCATGAGCACAATCACTTCTCTCTCTGCCCCGGCTTCTCTGTGTGTGATTTTCTCCCTCACCGCCACGATAGCAGCAACTCGTGAACAACGACCGTTCTCTCTGGACACGTAGTCATCGTCTCTCTCTTTGAATTTTCTGCGCACACTCAGCCTCTCAACCATTCTCTCTCTCCTCCACGACATCAACGCTGTGGCCGAACGCTATTACCTATCTCTTCACGTGATTTTAGTACTCTCTGGGTTCTCCTATGGTCATCCAGGCATGTGATGTGCCCTTGACCTGTAGCAGGGCAACCTCTGCATCCATGCCCATTGCCGACTCTGACTTTGCGCAGCCATGAGCCATGACGCCCCTTGGATTTCAGCACGAGCTCTCTCTCTCTCTCTCATCAGCGCCTCATTCTGTCGTCAACATCTCCGAAATCTTCTGCGTAACGCCTATCTGTTCTGTCTCTCTTCTCTCTCATCTATGGATATTTCCCCCACACTGCGTCAAACTCTGGAGGCTCTCTCCTCGCAATTTACGTAGCGGCCAACAAGTCAAATCTCTCTATGTCTCTTGTCTTCCACGACTGTAGCTGCCTCTCTGTATGTTCAGCGATGCGGTGCCGTCAGAGCTCTCCACTATCTGCGTGTTAGCCGAGATTCTCTCTAATCTCTCTTCTATGTTTGGTGCCCAAGCGAACAGAAGTCATCTCTCTCCCCGGTATCTAGAGTGACAACCCACAGCGTGCAAGTGTCTCTCTAAGCGTCGATGGCACAAGAGGCTTGCAATTTCTCTCTCTGCACCACGAATATCTGCGCTGCGAATCAATCCTCTCTCTCTAATTTCACGCAGCCGAATTCTCCTACGTCGACTCCCTGTCCTCCGTCTCTCTTCAGATGCGCAGAGTCACAATCTCTCTCCTCTTGAATTCTTGCCTCCGCCATCGACATCTCTATCGTACACACATGCCATGTCAACAGATCAGCGCCGCCTCCAAATGTCTCTATGACTCTCTCTCTCTTATGCACTGTGCGCCTACATAGTACAGCCGCATCTCTGCCAAGTCTTTTGTGAAACGGCTCTAGAGTCTATAGCACAACAACCACCGACGGCTGGAGTCTCCACCGACAACACCATCTCTCCACAACATGAAAGAACTTCTAATGCATTGAAAAGTTTTACAACTAAGATCGAGCAACTAATAGAGGGGATGCATTCTCACACAACTCATACACAACTATCCGAAAGACCACCTCCCTCTCGGGCATTATGGAAGTATGAAAAAGGAAGTAAAACATGAATGAAGAAGTAAGGTCAAGGAGCATACGTGTAGGAAAGTTCCACAAGAAAGACCACGGGGAGGAACAAATGAGTTTAGGCACCTATTTATAGGCCTCCCCACCCTTGGGCTTTCCTCTAGAAACTTCCAACCTCCTTAACCAACTTTCCAATTTCAGATGACCGTGCATGTTCACTTACTATTCTTGGAAAATCCCATCTCTTGATTCTATTTTTGATTTTATCCTTTTTATTTTCCTAAATTAATGTTTTGGTTTCACACTATATAGAGGGTTAATCAATCTAAGGGTTTGGGCCAGGATAAACACCAATTTCAAGGGTCTAAGCTACGGATTTTCGTCGGGGAAATTAGGGTTTTGATCACAATTATCTCAAACTCGGCAATTCATGGGTTTATTTACAAATTTGGCCTAAACTCCAAGGGTTTCCAAGGGTTCAAGTCCAGTTTTCATGGGGTAAACTCGTGTTTCCAGTCAGTTTCAAGGGTCAAACCTAAAGTTTTCATGGGTGTAACGTCAGTTATTTACACGCACGGTTCTAATGCACATCTCTAACATGGTTTCTTATCACACAGGCAATCAAATCAGTAAAATCAGCATGAAATGTACCCTCTTTAGATCAAAACATCAAACAAAAACTCAAAAACAATGAACTTTTGAAAAAAACTCAGTGCACACTCCCTGCGGAATTTCATCCCGACATTCGCCCCCGCTAAATCTGCACATCGTCCCGATGGGCCAACCTACAAGATCCAACAGAAGAGTATCAGGGTTCTTTTAAAATCTCTTTACACTTTTTATCTTTTTCTTTTCAAAACTCAAATCATAATCTCATGTAGTCATGCAATTTTTATAAAGATTAGTATGAATTTTAGAAAATTAGGTAGATTCAAGATTCACAAACATCATACTATGTTTCTGCGTCTGCAATCTAACAAGTAATCACATGAATAAATCGTCGGCTTTCTAGATCTTTTGTTCGTTCAACTGGTTCAGATCCAACAGCTCATTCTAAGTACTAGCATATACGTATGTTTCTACTAACTGAGTTTGTAGAATATACCTCGATTCCTACTATTTATGTCATACTTGATCGGCTCTCCATTAGATCTTTCTTTCTTTTTCTTTTTCTTTTTCATTTTTCTTTTTCTTTTTCTTTTCCTCTTCATCTCAGCTCAGCATTTCTTTTTATCTTTTATTTTTCACAAATCGGCCTATGTCGAAATCGGGTGCGACTCATGGACTTGTCCACCCGGCCAAGTTTACCCCACCTGTCTGCCGACCCGACATAGCGCACAACATACACAACATCAGCCCTGCATGAAATCGACGTCAGCTCATGGCTCTGACCACCCGGACAGAGTGACTCCACCCACCTACCGACCCATACAGGCGCATGACAACAGATAGGTCAGGCCTACGATGAAACTAGCTACGGCTCGTGGCCTTGATCACCCGACCAAGGTGGTTCCACTCGCCTACTAGCCCATCGTAGCGCACCAACAACATACACGCACATATAAGCTGGCATGAGTATGAATGTTTCTTTATAAATCATGATCCATATGGAGGTAAGATCTCATAAGAAACAAATAGTAAGATCCAAAGTTTCCCACTCACTAAGTGTTCAAATCAATCAGTATATACATGCACTCGGTCTAAGCATGCCATCACATTCCCAAGCTTTCACTCCCAAAAGTCTCTAGTCCACTAACTGATCCTATTGATATAATTTCTAGCCGCTCATGCTTCATGCAAACCCATAATAGATCTTTGTTATCTTCATTCTACATGATTTTCATAAACTCATACATATCTTTATCACACGCATCAATGCAATGCATATGCTCTATCAGAAAGAAAACACATCTCAAATCAGAAATGTTTCACCTGGTCATTTTTCTTCATTTTGATCCAGCTTTTCTTTATCTTCATGGTCTATCATTCTTTATCAGCATCATCCTCAGTGTCATCAGTTCCCTCCAAAAGTTCTTGCTCAATCTCATAATCCGCTTCATTTCTTTTCTTGAATAATTTTATCCTCTTTCCTGCAATCAAAGATCTCAAAGGAGTAGTGTCTAACTCACGAAGTGCATACGTACCATTTTCAAACACATACGTAACCACATACGGCCCAAACCATCGTTTGGTCAATTTCTTCCTAGCATCGTATTGAGTATCGAATGTACTGCCGTACACCAACACCCAATCATCTACCTCAATCCTACGTGGTCTGAGTCGATGGGTTTTGTCAAAATAAATCTTGTTCTTTAGTCTTGACTCCTTTAACTTTTGGACTGCTTCTTTCAATTTCTCATTTCCTTATTCTAACTGCTTTATTCTCAATGATAATAACTCTTCTCTCATCATACCATCATTCCATGGGAGCGTCAACCATGTCACTATCTGAGTCTGGATGGGGAAGACTGGCTTCTGACAATACAACAATTCAGCAGGCATGAATCCTGTGGACCGAGTGTAAGTCATCCTATCAGCCCATAGCGCGAATGGAAGAAACCTAGGCCACTGCTTGATGTCATCGCTGCAAGCCTTAGAGATCGCCTTCACGATGGAAGGGTGACCTCTCTCGATCTTTCCATTTGCCTCTGGGTTATAGGCAGTGGTGAGAGATAATCGAATTCCATAACGGTCAAAGAACTCTTTTGCCTTTCTCGCATCTAACTCTCCCTTGTCCGCAACCACTTTCTCAACGTATCCAAATCTCGAGATCACTTCTTCTAAAAGGAATTTGCATACATTATAAGTAGTCTTTGTACGAAGAGCTCGACCTTCCACATGGTTGGTCAAGTCCTCTCTGGCAGGTACAAATCATTTTATCTATCCCTTTGGGCATGGTTACAAGGTCGACCACCCACTTGTAATGGATACAAGGAGGGTAAGTCGGATGTAACGGGTCTCTGTGCCTAACTGATGAATGCACTTAGCATGTAGCACAAGTGTCTACAAAACCTCACACTCACATAAATTCCTGGCCACCAGTAAGCTTCCCTAATCTTCTCATATGTAGCATAAAATCCTTTGTGACCTGCCCATAAGGTCTCATGCATCTCTCTCAATAACTTTTCTCTGAAGACTCCTCGAATTTAGTACTCTCTGTGGACTCTTCACCTTGCCTTTAGCGTGTCGCCAAATAAGCCCGTCCTTCAAGAAAAAGTTGTAAGACTTTTTCCTGATGGATCTATACTTATTTGTGGACCAGCCTGGGGAAGGTTTCAGAGTACTCAGATATCTCCCTATATCTCTCCACTCACCATCATACTCATTCTCTCGGAACTGCTCATATGCATATACCAATGGATCGTATCTTATCATATGTATATCCTTTTCTACCTCATCATCATCATCAGACTCATCATCGAATTTTGCCCTTGAAAGCATATCAGCCACTGTATTCGACTTCCCAGCTGTGTGTACAAATGCAGGATTTATAAACTTTATATAAGAGATCCATCTAAGCATAGCAATATCCGGAGATGAACAATTTGCAATCATGCCAATCAGTGGAAGACAATCGGTCTCAACTATCACATTCGCCCCAATAAAATACTCTTTATCGCTCAAAGCAGTCACTAATCCCCATAACTCTCTCTTAATCTGTGGATATTTTCTTTGGGTATCATGTAGGATCTTAGCACCAAAGCGCACTGCATATCTCTGCCCTTCATCATCATCTTGACCTATGACCCAGCCTATGCCAATAAGACTGGTATCAACGGTCAAAATGATAGGTCTCTGACCTGAATAGTCAACACGCTTCAGAATTGGAGCTTCAATTAGCAGCTGCTTCAGTTTACGCATAGCTCTCGACTGTTTCTCTATCCATACAAACTTCTTTCTCTTTCTCAGGAGATCATATAAGGGGTTCGCAACGTGAGCAAAGTGAGGAATCCATATCACATAGAATACACAGGCTCCTAGAAACCTTCTCACCTCACTGACATTACGACACACCTCAGAGATCCTGCTAATGGCCTCAACTTTTTGCGGGTACGGCTTGCGGCCATAATGTCCACACAGATGTCCTACAATGAGGACCTCATCAACGCCAAAAACCGATTTCTCTAAAGAAAGTGTTAGCCCCACATCTTCAAATCTCTCAAAGATCTTCTCACAATCAGCAATATGATCTCTCACAAACTTTCTACATCCTGAAACATCTAAACTCACATCTTTCACTCTTTCCTCACATCCCTTTATCGGAACATCATCAATGAATGGCATAGTCACAGATGGTATAAAGTCTCGTAAAACCAGATTCATGGCATTCATCATGTGAGCCACAGAATTCGTCGCTCCCTGCGACAAAGTACACATGCGTACAAGGCCCAATGGAGTCCTCATGGTCGTAATGTCTCTACTCTCCATAGCCAACTGAAACTGGTCATAACCTGAATACAGATCACCCATAGAGTAGATAGAAAGCCCAGCAAACGCCTCAGCAAACTCATCCACTATGGGTCCTGTCCCTACATTTCTAATTGTGACTTTTTCACAGGTTGCAGATCCTGAATGAAACAAAGCTTCCCATTTTTCTTAGGCACAATAAACCACCTATTCGAATATGGAGCCGAGGAGGGTTCCAATATCCGCATGGAAATCTTTTCCTTTAGTAATCTCATCAGCTCAGGTAAGTGAGCCTTTGGGACTGGTATAGGCCGGATATTCCATGGTATATGTGGCACTGTAAAGATAATCATGGGAGGTACTTGTTTCGGGTCCGCGCAACCTATCTCATGTGGAAAAAGTGAAAATGCTTTTTCATGTTTCTTAATAACTTCAATAAATTTCTTTTTCTCTTCTTCTCTCAGAAACAATTTCTCTCCAAACTTGATCTCTTTAATAGTCTCATCAGTAAAATGATGCCCTATGAGCTCTCTTCGTCTCAACATAGGGTCATCTGACACTCGTAGATACTTTTCATGACTATCTTCTGGCAATGGCTGAGCTATACGCTTCACTTTCTTATCCACAGTCTTATACTTTGTATTTACACTTACTTCATGCTCTCTCATAAACTCCTCAATCATCTCATACTCTTTGATAGAACTGAGCATAATCATTTCTGATTTCTCATTTCTTTCAAATGCCTTCTCAAGCTCTTCCAGAGTAGTCGAACTTCTCTCCAACTGGATCACATCTTCAATCTTCTCATCAGATAACATCATTCCTAAATGCTTATAGTGTCTCTCATGAACTTTTCTGAATTTATTTGAATCATTTTCTTTCTGTAAGCATAGCAACTTGAATGCAGATGAATAAATAGAAAAACTTTCAAATCTTTGTACAGAGTCATGCGAGACTCAAACCAACTCCCACTATTATCTCGCTCAATAGTGGATCCTAACAGAAATTTTCATCAGCAGAAGCTCCATACTCTCCAACAGGCATACACTCATCATGGTCATGTGAATTAATAGGTTTCTTTCTTATATTCTTTCTATTCCTGGAGTGATTTGGACACACAATCATCACTTGCAGAGAATGAAGGCCAGATCTAGAACGGATTCGTGCATAGGTAGATCCATCATCCATGGCCTTAGACTCCATTCTTACCTCAGCTATAAAGGGTTGCCCAAGGATAGCCTCATATGAACAATGGTCCTGGACAAAGAAGTGAAATTCTTGAGAAATCCCTCCTATGGTCACAGGCACAAAGGCGCATGCCCCAAGCAGTGCTCCTGAACCATTATCCGCTGTCCTCATCCTCCATCCATGATCTTTGTCCATCGGCCACCTAAACTTATCATAGAGCTTCTTAGAAATCACGTTTATCTCTGACCCTGAGTCAATCAAGGCCAGAGCAAAACATGACTCCTCGTTGCTCCCTAACTTTATCTTCATCTCTAGAGTTCCTCTCGCCCAAAAGGTCCTGCTAAACTCACTTTCTGTCTTCCTCATTTCATCATCAGGTATAATAGGACCTAGAGAATTTTTATGACACCTGACAACCTCATCATCATCATCATCAGATGTATCACTCAATGTAACTGCTTCATTTATCACTTGAATATCTTCAGTTGCTTCTTCCATCTCTACATCTTCAGGTAGTGGAAACCTCTTTCTCTTAACCAGCTTTATAAAACTGTCCTTGAACTCAGGCTTCGCTATGGAGAAGACCTGCTCCAAGGACATGGTCACTTGGCTCTTCAGTAAAATGTCATTTAATATCTCTCTTGCATCATTTTTCCTTTCCAACTCAGAAATTAATACAGCCTTTGGAGTTCTCTTCTTTTTCTTCTTCTTTTCTTTTTCAGCCTCTTGAATACTTTCTTGAATTTCATCTTTCTTTTGAACAGGTTCAGGTTCTTTCTCTTTCTCTTTAGTCAGTTCTTGAATCTTAGTTGGCCCAGTCGGCCTCTTTCCCTCTCTTATCTCTTTCTTCTTTGCCTCTTCCTTTGAAACAACAGGCTCTTTGAATTGTACTTTCCTTTCTGGCTCTTTAGCCTTTTCTTCGGCCTCTTGGCTTTGCTTTCTGGTCACTCTTCTTTCTGGCTCAGTCTCTTCCTGACTCTCATCTCTCTTCCTCTTTTCTTCTACATTTGCTATGTGCGAATAGACCGAGGATTCATCAATAGGAGACTTCCAGGCAGTCTTCTGCATAATGGCATCCCTAGCCCTCACTAAAGCCTCTATGGAATAATTTCTTTGGGGTCGAGGTCTAGGCACTTTTTCATCTTCCTCCTCAACAGGTTCTAATCGTGCAGCTGATGTACTTGCATTATTGCCAGATAAATCTTCATAAAACTTCTTCATTCCCCCCTTTCCCCAATTCACAGGTAGAGGAAGGCGGGTCCTGAAGTCACATAACTTCTTATCGATATCTATCACCAGTTGATGCTCTTTTGCTAGCTTAAGCTCTTCACAAGCATATGAAAAATGCTCTTGCGCATCACACCATACGCATCTCTTAGCCCCTCCAAACCCACCAGTCGCTCGTCTCTCAAAAGGTCCAGTGTTTCTTTGAAATGTGGTTTGCACTGGTGGTGTAGGTATCTGTTGGGCAACAGGCTGCACTAGAGGTGCAGGCTGTGGCATCACATAGCCTTACATATTTGGAATGGGCATAGTGCCTCTCTGTAATGTATCTGCATAACTTGTACTCGCCTGAGGAGGAGTGGGGTCCTGATACCCCATAGAATAAACTTTATTATGAATACTCGCCATTTCTTTTGACATAGACGCTTGCATCGTAATAAGATTCTCTATCTGTCGACTGAGAATCTCAACCTGTAGCTCTATTGGCGATCGCGAAGTGGACGCAACATTAGCAAAAGCTGACGTTGCAGGCACATTCGGAATTGCCGGAAGTGGAGCTTCCCTAGGCGGTTGTGGTGTTACCACTGCAGGTCTATCGTATAACACCGCCTGGCGTTGCCTCATTTGGGCAACCGCTTCTACCTCTCTCCTCACTACACCCCAATCTTTAGTCAATCCAAATCTCTTCCCAGGCTCTTCAATCCTCCTTTCGACCTCACTCCTGTCTTCAAGACTTAAAATCCTAAGGAAAGATATAACTAGATTAGGTTTCAAAGCATCTAAATCGGCTTGTGGAAGTTGTTCATATCTTCTCAAGAACTCATTCAAAAGTTGAGTGAGGGATGCAGTGGGCTTCGGAGAGCTTATCCACCGCAAGAACCCTTCTCTACTGTGTTGGGAAAAGTCTTCTAAATAAAACAGCTTATGCAATTCTTTTCTGAATTCGGTCCAAGGCTTTGCTATATGTGCTGTAACAGGGGCTAAAATGGATCCTGATACTACCCGTGTGAAGTAATGTGTAAATACATCTTCGGGTAGACCATAAATCTGTGCCTGTTCCTCCAAAACATCTAGGTACTCAGTTACGTTCAAGCCTATAAACTTTCCTTTTTCTCTCAATACCGCTTGGACTACGCGGGCCCCTTGTTTCTCTATTACCATTTCCTTGAATATATCCTACATCTCTCTTCTCTGCTCTGTCCTAGAATGTAGCACAAGGTCCAGTGTAAGTGGTTCAAGTATCTCTCTAAGCTCAGAGTAGAGATCAGAGAAGAGGCTTGATGAGTCACGAGCCAGGAGGTAAAGATCAGTCTAAGCTCTCTGATTTGCCTAGGCCAAAGTCTAGTCAAACTGTCCTCTCTTCGATTCCCAAGATTTCAATGTATTTTCCCCCTTTTTGTGATAAGTTTTCTAATGTTCTGTCTAAGCTATGAAATCAGTAAATCCCTAGTCTTAAGAAGAAAAAAAAAAGTGCTCACACGTATAGACTAAACTAATGCAAAGCGTGGATGCTCAAACTCAAGCAGCAAGACAATCTTTCTGTTTCAGTAGTGTATGTGAAGCAATGCAAAATTCAAATAACTTGAAATGCTAGTACCTAAAATCTATGTCCGATGCTGAGGTTCTTGTCTCTTTCCTCAAGGAGTAGGTGACGCGATGAGGATCACCGGGCAACCACCTCGCTTCACGTCGGGTTCAGGTGTTGGGAAGAAGGAGGTCGTGGCGGGAAGCCGGCGCCTGGGGTTGGATCAGGCCCCGCTCTGGTGCGCCGTTCCCGCTGTCCTGCGAGCGGCATCTGCGCGCTGGGCACCTCGCCTGTGCTCTCTGGAGCGTGCGCGATCCTCGTACGCGTGGGACCCTTACCCCTCGGAAGTGTCGAGACGTGCGTGCGTACACGATCGTAGGCGTCGGGAAAGAGACAAATCAGATACAGCACTGATTCTCGAAATCACTGGGTCAGTGTGTATACAAACTTGATGATACAATTAAATCTGAATGATACAGTGATGCCCGCTACAGTGCGGGTCCGCGATACAAAAATCCGCTACACCGCGGAACAGGTAAGTACAAATAAATGCCGCCGCTACAGTGCGGATCGGCTGGATATGATGTAGGCCTCCCGCTACAGTGCAGGAAGTCACCCTCTATCTTTTTCTTCTGGTCTTTGCGATTTAATCTTTTCTTCACTTTTCTTCGATCCAAGCTTTTCTTCAAGTCCTCACTTTGTAGCTCTTTACTTCAAAATTCACAATAATCTCTGATCACGTAGTAACCTGTAGGAAAGTTTCACAAGAAAGACCACGGGGGGCTAATTATACATTAATATCATTTGAAAACCATATTAAAAATATCGCTTCGTGCATTTTAACTTCTCTAATAAAGTGGTACTTCAAGTTAACTATCAATTTCAACGCTTGAAAAAAAATCAACATAATTCATTGATGTATCATTCTCTTCACGTAATGGACGTTTCGAATTTCCTTCTTTTTAAGTAAAGTTTTCGGTCTCAAAAATTCAAATCTTTTATAATGTGTGTTTGTAATAATGAAATAGTAGAACGTTTCAATCTTTTTGGGTTTCATTATAATGAGGAATTGATTTGTAAGTGATGATAACCAGTCATTCATATTAATCACTGCTTTGTATTAATCACTGCTTTGTATTGATACTTGAATCTTTCATATTAGTGCATTCTCTCAATATTTCGTACCATAACATTGAACAGCGTTGCTTATCGTTATCCCAATTTACTATGATTAACGCGGCCAGCACTTATGCCATTTATTAAACCTTTTACCGCAGCGTCAATTGATTATTTGTATATATCGATCAAGTCTCATCACTTGCGCATGGGAAGAACCCATATTTTGTTTCCTCTGAGTAACAGAAAGTAAAACCCAAAACAAATAAACTTTCTATCGGTCATCTGCCGCCGCCAAATCCCTCCATATCTCTCTCTCACGATTTTCTCTGCATGAGCACAATCACTTCTCTCTCTGCCCCGGCTTCTCTGTGTGTGATTTTCTCCCTCACCGCCATGATAGCAGCAACTCGTGAACAGCGACCGTTCTCTCTGGACACGTAGTCATCGTCTCTCTCTTTGAATTTTCTGCGCACACTCAGCCTCTCAACCATTCTCTCTCTCCTCCACGACATCAGCGCTGTGGCCGAACGCTATTACCTATCTCTTCACGTGATTTTAGTACTCTCTGGGTTCTCCTATGGTCATCCAGGCATGTGATGTGCCCTTGACCTATAGCAGGGCAACCTCTGCATCCATGCCCATTGCCGACTCTGACTTTGCGCTGCCATGAGCCATGAATCCCCCTGGATTTCAGCACGAGCTCTCTCTCTCTCTCTCTCTCTCTCTCATCAGCACCTCATGCTGTCGTCAACATCTCCGAAATCTTCTGCGTAACGCCTATCTGTTCTGTCTCTCTTCTCTCTCATCTATGGATATTTCCCCCACACTGCGTCAAACTCTGGAGGCTCTCTCCTCGCAATTTACGTAGCGGCCAACAAGTCGAATCTCTCTATGTCTCTTGTCTTCCACGACTGTAGCTGCATCTCTGTATGTTCAGCGATGCGGTGCCGTCAGAGCTCTCCACTATCTGCGTGTTAGCCGAGATTCTCTCTAATCTCTCTTCTATGTTTGGTGCCCAAGCGAACAGAAGTCATCTCTCTCCCCGGTATCTAGAGTGACAACCCACAGCGTGCAAGTGTCTCTCTAAGCGTCGACGGCACAAGAGGCTTGCAATTTCTCTCTATGCACCACGAATATCTGCGCTGCGAATCAATCCTCTCTCTCTAATTTCACACAGCCGAATTCTCCTCCGTCGACTCCCTGTCCTCCATCTCTCTTCAGATGCGCAGAGTCACAATCTCTCTCCTCTTGAATTCTTGCCTCCGCCATCAACATCTCTATCGTACACACATGCCATGTCAACATATCAGCGCCGCCTCCAAATGTCTCTACGACTCTCTCTCTCTTATGCACTGTGCGCCTACATAGTACAGCCGCATCTCTGCCAAGTCTTCTGTGAAACGGCTCTAGAGTCCATAGCACAACAACCACCGACGGCTGGAGTCTCCACGGACAACACCATCTCTCCACAACATGAAAGAACTTCTAATGCATTGAAAAGTTTTACAACTAAGATCGAGCAACTAATAGAGGGGATGCATTCTCACAAAACTCATACACAACTATCCGAAAGACCACCTCCCTCTCGGGCATTATGGAAATATGAAAAAGGAAGTAAAACATGAATGAAGAAGTAAGGTCAAGGAGCATACCTGTAGGAAAGTTCCACAAGAAAGACCACGGGGAGGAACAAATGAGTTTAGGCACCTATTTATAGGCCTCTCCACCCTTGGGTTTTCCTCTAGAAACTTCCAACCTCCTTAACCAACTTTCCAATTTCAGATGACCGTGCATGTTCACTTACTATTCTTGGAAAATCCCATCTCTTGATTCTATTTTTGATTTTGTCCTTTTTATTTTTCCTAAATTAATGTTTTGGTTTCACACTATATACAGGGTTAATCAATCTAAGGGTTTGGGCGAGGATAAACACCGATTTCAAGGGTCTAAGCTACGGATTTTTGTCGGGGAAATTAGGGTTTTGATCACAATTATTTCAAACTCGCCAATTCATGGGTTTATTTACAAATTTGGCCTAAACTCCAAGGGTTTCCAAGGGTTCAAGTCCAGTTTTCATGGGGTAAACTCGTGTTTCCAGTCAGTTTCAAGGGTCAAACCTAAAGTTTTCATGGGTCTAACGTCAGTTATTTACACGCACGGTTCTAATGCACATCTCTAACATGGTTTCTTATCACACAGGCAATCAAATCAGTAAAATCATGCATGAAATGTACCCTCTTTAGATCAAAACATCACACAAAAACTCAACAACAATGAACTTTTGAAAAAAACTCAGTGCACACTCCCTGCAGGATTTCATCCCGACAACGCAAGATGCTTTTGATTCATACCTATTAGGTGTGTGTTATCACAAACACACATTTGATCAGAAAGCAACGCATTATGCATTGTGTGTGCAAACACGAGTCAACCGAACATTTTATAATGAACAAGTGAAACTTACGTAGGAATTGAGAGGTGATTGAGTCAAGCAACAAACACAAAAAGGGCAGAACAACTAATATGAGTTCCAAAACCTCTTTAGTATGGGTATTTTCAACAACAGTTGCATTCTCAAATTAAGTTTGACTCATTTCATATGGTTAATGATAAAGGATCCGAAGCAAATGAGAACTCAAGTTGTTTAACTACTAAATTAGCGCACATACTTCCAGCATCAGAATCACTCATAAGTTTACAACCAGCATCTTAACAGAAGTTTTCATTGCATCTGTCAGTACATTAGCACAGTTCTATCAATTCCTCAAAGTTTTTAAACCGACCAACATTTGAGTCTTCATTATAAATCCAACTCGTGTTCAGTCATCTGAAAACAAAATATTTGGCAAGCCTTATGGGATGGGAAACGAATTCAAAACTGCTGGAGTTAAGCATCTTTCTTTTCGCTATGATGAAACAAAAAAAAACAGTGAGCGCACTTAGTCACCTGAGTGTTAAAAGTGATGCACACGAGTCGAGCTAAAAACAAGCATAGCTCACGGATAGGTAGGCAGATAACTTAACTAATCTTTGTAAGTAAGAAAATTAGTTTCTTGATCTATACAAGTACACATCCACATCTAGTAACCATTATTTGATCATTCCAGAGCTTCAAACAGTTCAAGGTTCACAAAGGATTCAACTTTTAACTATTGGCGAATAGTTTTAACATAGCCAGCAGATCATGCATATTCAATATATCAACTATCTTTAATCTTTATACTTGCAAAAAAAAAACAAAAAAAAATTATAATCTGTCGATGATTTTTCGGCATTCTCATGAGCAAGTTTGAACTAATGAGCTTCATGAGTTGAAAGTTTATACTGTGACCCAACATACAGACTTTTCGAATCAGTTCCACACAATGCAACACAACATTTCTCAGTAGCACTTATTGCTGAGTAGAAACGTTCTTGACATTGCAATATGATTCATGGACAGATTAATATTTAATTCAAGAACAGACAAAATCAAGACCTACAAGTCCCTTTTATCGTATGTTGATGAGACATCTTTCCAACGGATGACAGAATTGATTCTAACTCTGTTCAAAAATAAGATGTTGTAGAGTGGGGAAGATTAATTTAAACCGAATGCCCTGTAAAGTTCAAAATTAGCTCATTCTAGTGTCACAAAACCAAAGAGCAGATCAGTACTGTAACTTAGCATAACTCTAGTACTGTAACTTAGCATAGATCTTATATGTAATTGTGCAGTTTCCGAACTTAGATTCTCTTTCACGTTTTCCTCCATATGACTTAACATGAATCAAGGAAAACAAGTCATTTACCCGTGGACATAGAGATAATTCAAAGAAAAAAAACCTGTATGTATGAAGTCGATTTGGGAAAAAAAATCATTTCAACTTGGGTGATCGTCCTTCAATCCTTTAGTGTTTCCTCCATTCGGGCACAGAGTGGCCTCCGTCAATGTCATGCTCTCACTTTTCCTTATGAACACGTTCCTTTACATGTACTAATACCGCCGCTAAAGGGTTGTGAACAGAGCAACGCTCAATGAGCTCCTGTTCTTCTGAACATTGACGCCTGGTAAAAGTGCAACAGCATGAGTCCATCCTCGTAAAGGAATCTCCTCAATCAACAAAAACTTCCCTGCTACTCTGTGTCAAAAAAAAAAACCCTTCGTTAGTGCTAAAAGCTCCTTTTTTCTCGCGTGAAATCTCCCGCTGCCTTTTTTGCCTTCCGTTCCCTTCGAGTGACTTCCCTCCTCTATTCACGTGTATGCCATTCTTGTATAATGCGTCGCATGCACATATATATTTTACCATTCCAATACATTTAAATTTATGTTTTGCTAAGCACATACGCACACATATCATTAAGTACCCATGTATACATACAAGCTTATACTTGCATACACACACACATAATACACACTAGCACTCGAACACATGCTCCTTTGCATAATATATTCAATGCACTCTCAACAGACACACAATCTCATTTTTTAGGGCATAACTTAAAATATATACTTATATATACGATGGCATATTAATGCAAGATCTCAATAAAGGATCACAACAAATACTATGGTTCATGCAATCAACTAAGAAGGGATATGAGCGAATCATTTTCATACATCAATTCACAATAGAAGATCATGCTCAAGGATCCAAATTACCCAAAGGATATGACATTCTTTTTCTTCGAATGCCCATTAAGTATATTAACTCCACGCTCTCCTTCTCCATTCAATCTTGGCCTCAAATCGCGACCACATCCACCCCCTCTGAACTTGTGCATCCTCCGGATGCGCCACCAACCTGCATACACATCATCAAACACAAGCGAACATCAAGTAGTCACAACGTATAAACAAGACTTAAAGAAAATTTTAACTTGATGCATGAAATCTGAAAATTCATTAGTCTTGGCATAAATTAAGAGATGAAAGTACACAAAAGCATCTCATACAACATATCAGAATACACTAGTGCACTTAGACTAGAAATCACATGAGTAAATCGAAAACTTCTTAGCTCTCTCGTTAACTCGACCCGGTCAGATCTAGTAGCCTATCCGAAGCATTTGCATATACCAGTCTTCACTAACTCAATTTATGAAACTTGCTTCTGGCTTCCCTATTGATCTCCCATCATCCAAACCCCCATCAGACCTTTTCTTATTTTTCTCCTATTCTTATTCTATTTTTCTTTATTTTAATTATTCTTCCCAACTCAGTCTTTATATTTTTGTTTTTATCTTTATTTATTTATTCATACATATCGGCCTATGCCGAAATCGGATGTGACTCATAGACCTGACCACCCGGCCAGGTTTAGCCCACCCATCTACCGACCCGACATAACGCACAATGCACAATGTCAGCCTCATATGAAATCAACGTCAGCTCGTGGCTCTGACCACCCGGTCAGAGTGACTCCACCCGCCTATCAACCCGTATGAGCACGTAAAAACATGTAGGTCAGGCCACACGACACAACTAGCGTCAGCTCGTGGCCCTAATCCAACGACCAAGGTAGTTCCACCCTCCTACTAGCTCATCGCAGCGCCCAACAGCACATACACATACACATAGATAGCTGGCTGGTATAAGAACTCTTTTCTCAAGACATAATCTGTTTGAAGATTAGGTCAGATGAGAGATCAAGAGCAGAAGTCGAAGTGTCTCACTCATCAAGTGTCATAAAGACTAGTATATACAGATACTTAGTCCAGGACTTCCCTTCTCCTTCCTAGGTCTTGTTCTCGAAAGTTCTAGTCCGTCTTCTAATCTTACTCATATACTCCTGGTCCTTATACATCAGATGTAATCTAATTAGCGGTACGAGATTTTTGTTCTACTCAATTTTCTTAATTATGCATTCTTTTACATGTCATATGCCCAACCCATGTAGTCATTTCATATGGACATATATACACACATACACATATATACAAGAGGAAAAAAGGAAATCGAAACAATAACATCTCACCAATATAAAATCAGAAGTTGCTTGAACTTGTCATCTACAATCACCCTTTCTGTTAAACATCTCTAAATTGGTCATCCTGCATAAAACAGAAGTTTATTTCACGAGATTTTATATACAAATAGTCACTCAGAAGGAAAATATTACCTGGTTTTGTTTATGTACATTGGTATTTGACTCCTTGCTGACAACCGAAGATCTTTCCTGGTTTTATTCTTCACAAAAAACCTAACTTGATTTTCAAAATAAACAATATTTACACATAGCTTCAATACAGCTTTTTAATCTATCTTTAAGACGTCTCCCCCCCCCCTCATGTTCCCTACGGAACAAGGCAAGTTGTTGTAAAAGTTCTGCATATTCCGCTAAGTCGTGACTATAAACAAGGAGTTTTGTTGGGTCCACTTCCATATATGATTCACGGTCCACTGAAGTGTCATTTTCTCCATATGTTCGTGCCGCTCGATGTTGGTGCAATACAAGCCTTCACATTTGGCTTGGATATCTACTTTGAAGACTATACATGAAGCAAAGACCATAGGAACTTATGCCTATGAAGTCTTACCATTTTATCTATTGTAAAAATATAAATGACCTGGCGCATCATTATGCAATCACGCCGGATTGATTAGAAGTCGTGAAAAGGCGGTTGATTGATCGAGAGAATATCTCACTCAATTTATTTTAGGTGAGAAATTTTAGGAGATTGATTTGAATTCTAATTCAAGTCATATAAAAGCTACAAGGAAAAATGTCGCGGCAGTTCTTCACTCATCGTGAGACATCACTGTATCAATCACTGAGGTTGTGAGATCTACTCTATAGCCTACACCTCTGAGTACCATTGAGCTATGTTTATCATGCCAGTGGGAATGTACATTTACACGATCTAATACAAATACTTACATTCATTTACTCTGTGATTCTCTGAGTCATTATCTTCAAGTCTGTCAACCTTGAAGAAGTATATCTTAGGATCTACTGAACCAAATCAAGTAATTCAAAGCTTGATAGATTCAGCTCAAAGCATACCGCAAACATACAAAGTTTGAAGCAACTTGATTCAGTCAATTTCAAGAAATCAAGAAATTACAGTCAAAGTGCTCACAGTTGCAGTTCTTACGGTAAACGAGTAATTTTCCGGTAGAAGAACAAAATAGATCTTGCAGAGTAATGCGAAGCTTTGTATGAGAGATAGCTCACTCTATAGCTAGACATCTCTACTTTTAGCTGATCAATCTTTCCGGTGAAAAAGATATCTATACACTGTACAAAGTCTGACCGAAAAGAGGCTGTCTGAACTAGAGAAGTATTTTCTTAAACTTCAAAAAAAGTTCTGTTAGTTAAGAGAGTTCATGTGTCACTTCCTTACTTCATGTATGTTCACTTGAAGTAATTATAAACAAAATTATAGTTCATTCCAGTACAATTCCGGTACAATTACGGTGACAGTACAGTGGCAGTCTGGTGAAATTTCGGTCCAGTGAAATTTTGGTGAATCTTTTTAGTAAAATTAGAGTACAGTCTTATATCAATTTCCGCAAGACTCAATCTTCATCACGTTATCAAGAAGTAGAATTGAAGAAAAGGATCATAGAGGGCAGGTGTGAAGCAGGTTTTGCAGCACCAACTGATCTTCTGAGTGCATCCAGCCATCACCTCCAACAGTGGTATCAGAGCAAATAAGGTAATCATGGGTGATGGTTTCCCTTCCTTCATTGACAAATTGGATAGAAATAACTACCAGGCATGGTCATTAAGAATGAAGACTTATCTACAAGGGAGAAGCTTGTATGGATACATATCAGGAGATGAGGAGTTGCCCTCATTCAAAACCAGAGGTCTACCTACAAAGGATGAGCATGAGAGACTTAATCAATGGTGTGCTAAAGATGCTTTGGCAAGGTCATATCTTCTAAACTCTATCTCTGATTTTCTTCTACCTCATGTTAGGAACTGTAAGACTTCCCAAGAGACTTGGGAAACCTTGTCAACATACTTTTCATCAAGCACAAGGGCCAGAAAGAATCAGCTATGGATTGAGTTTACAACTCTCAGGAAGCAATCAAAACAATGTGTTTCAGATTTTTTCACTAGGGTCAAAGACATTGCAGACCAACTGGCAAGTATTGGAGAAGAGATTGAAGAGGAACAAATAGTAAGGCAGGTAATCAATGGACTAAAGGCTGATGACAAGTGGGAGAGCTTTACCACTGCAATGGACTTATACATGGACATCCAAGCACCTGATCTAACAACTCTGATTGGACAACTCTTCACACATGAAGCAAAGCTTACAAAGAATGGAGAACAATCAAAAGGTAACAACTCCTCTGCCTTATACACTGATAAAAAGGTTAAAGATAAAGGTAAAAACAAGAAGGTTGATGAAGAAGGTTCTACCTCCCAAGCAAACTATGCAGGGAGAGGTAGATCATCTAGAGGTAGGGGCAGAGGAGGTAAGTCAGGTAGGGGGAGACCCTACAATCAATCTCCATGCAATATCTGTGGCTTGTCTAACCATACCACAGATGAATGCTACAAAAACTACAAGAACCAAAGAGGAAGAGGTCACCAAAGAGGAGGATACTCTCAAGGCAGAGGCAGGTTCAATCAATCTCAAGGCTACCATGGCTACAACAATAACTACAACAATAGCTACAATCACAATAGCAACTATCAAGGTGGATACAGAAATAGGAAAGACTACAACAATTATGCAGAGGAGCAAGATGATTCCCTGTTGATCATGAACATGACATCTAAGTCAGGTATCAATGATGATCACTTATTCTATATTGATTCAGGTTGCTCTAACCATGTAGCTGGGAATGTTGCCTTACTTTCTGATTTGGAAGAACCTAAAGGCAAGCACCAAGTGCAGACAGGTGATGACACTAAACATTCAGTGGTTAAAGTAGGTAATGTCAAAACAAGTGATGGTAATCAGAATTTGCTAAGCAGAGTATTGTATGTTCCAACAATCACCAAGAACCTAATGAGTGTAGGTCAGATTGTGGAAAAAGGTTTGCAGGTCAGATTCACACAACATGGAGCATATGTGGAGGATCCAAGACATGGATTCAGGAGAATAGCCAAGGGAGAAAAATCAGGTAGGTTATTTACTTTTGAGCTTGAAGACACCAAAAACATTGCTCTGTACAATTACAAGGATCAAACGCTATCGGAATTGGAAATATGGCACAAGAGGTTAGGTCACATTGGTGAAAGAACCTTAAAGCAAATGTGCAGGGATCAATGTGTGCTTGGAATACCTAATATATCCAAGCAACACATGATATACAAGTGTGGGGCTTGTCAATTCGGTAAGTCACACAGGTTGCCTTATACCAAGAAAAGTTTCATGCATAAAGATTATCTAGAATTAGTGCATACAGATGTTTGGGGACCTAGCAAGGAGCCATCCTTATCAGGATCAAGGTACTATGTGTCCTTTATTGATGACTATAGCAGGTGGACAGTCTTATACTTCATGAAACATAAAGATGAAGTATTTAATTGTTTCAAAAGGTATATTGCATTAGTTGAAAATCAAACAGGTAGACATTTGAAGAGGCTAAGGTCAGATGGTGGTGGAGAGTATTTCTCCAATGACTTTGAAGATTTCTTGCAGGAAAGAGGCATCAAGAGGGAGATTACTACAAGGTATTCACCTGAACAAAATGGGGTAGCTGAGAGAAGGAATAGACTCATTGTAGAAACAGCGAGGTCTATGCTTAATGAAAAGAAGTTGCCAAATTATCTTTGGGCAGAGAGTGTATCTACTGCCACGTATTTAATTAACAGGTTGCCATCAAAGACACTTGATGGAATGACACCCTATGAGGCTTGGCATGGTAAGAGACCATCTCTGGATCATTGTAAAATCTTCGGGTGTGTTGCATATGTGCATATTCCCTCACAGGTAAGGGGAAAGCTAGACCCTAAAGCTGAAAAATGTATTTTCATCGGTTATGACTTGAACCAGAAAGGGTACAGATTCTACAACCCTTCAAACAAAGGTTTCAAGGTAAGCAGAGATGTTATCTTTGATGAAAATGATTCATGGTATGAAAATGAGTGCAGGAAAGTTAGCCTACCTTATGACATGGAAGAAGATTTTCCCAAGCTTATCAGGCAAGAACCAGTCCAGAAAGAAGACTCAAGCTCAGATGATGAAGACACCATCAACATTGAAGAGTTCAAGGCTTGGAAATCCAAAGGGAAGATGAAGATGAAGCAACTAGAGAATATACCAGAATCCTCAACTCAAGCAATGAGGAGATCTCAAAGAGAAAAGAAGAAACCTATCAGATATGGGTATGATACTTCTCTTGTAACTAAGCATTCTGTATACCTTGCAAAGGATCTATTGAATGAAGAACCAGGTTCATATGAAGAAGCAATCACTAAACCAGAATGGAAGGAAGCAATGGATGAAGAAATGCAGGCTCTCAAAGAGAGTGACACTTGGGACTTAGTACCCAAGAAAGAGTCTATGAAGGTGATAGGATCCAGATGGATCTACAAACTCAAGAGGAACTCAGATGGTACAATAAACAGGTACAAAGCTAGGTTGGTTGCCAAGGGTTTTGCACAAACCCAAGGCATTGATTATGAGGAGACATTTTCTCCGGTGGCTAAAATGCCAACTATCAGAGTTATGGTGAGTGTAGCTGCATCCAAGAACTGGAACATGTACCAATTGGATGTGAAGAGTGCATTCTTGAATGGATGGATATCTGAAGAAGTCTACATGTCACAACCACCTGGCTATGAAGAACCTAATAAGGTAAATCATGTTTGTAAGTTGAAGAAGGCTCTGTATGGTTTAAAGCAGGCACCTAGAGCATGGAATTACAGGTTGACAACATATCTCCAAGATCAAGGATTTGTGATGAGTAAAGCTGACACTTCTCTGTTCATAAAGAGGAGTAGTACAGAAGTAATATATTTATGTGTCTATGTTGATGACATCATTATTACAGGAAATGATGTTCAGGGAATTAGACAGAGCAAAGGACAGATGATGAAGGAATTCAAGATAAATGATCTTGGATTATTGAAATACTTCCTAGGACTTGAATTGATCTACACAAATTCAGGTATCTATATTACTCAGAAGAAGTACATACAGGACATGGTCAAGAAGTTTAATTTGCAGGAAGCTAAAGTCTCAAACATTCCTATGGAGGTCAACCACAAACTCAGTGCACATGAAGGAGAAGAACTCAAAGATATTACAGGTTACCAAAGTTTGGTAGGTAGTCTAAATTATGCTACCTTAACCAGGATTGATATATCATATGGTGTTAGTATACTTAGCCAATTTATGCATAAACCAAGAATACCACATTTGGAGGCAGCAAAGAAGATAGTAAAGTACCTAAAGGGAACACAAAATCATGGTTTGTATTTTCCATATACATCAGACATTGATATTAAAGTGTATTCAGATGCAGATTGGGCAGGTTGCAAGGATGACAGGAGAAGTACATCTGGTTACATATGTTTTGCAGGTGATAAACCAATTTCTTGGTCATCCAAGAAACAACCCACAGTAGCTCTATCATCTACTGAGGCAGAGTACAGAGGACTAGCAAATGCAACTCAAGAAGCCATATGGTTAAAGCTTTTATATTCAGAATTGGGCCTATACACAAGGCCACCAATCATATTTGGGGATAACACAAGTTCTCTTCATCTTGCGGCTAATCCAATTTATCATGTTAGGACAAAACACATAGAGGTTCACTACCACTATGTGAGGGAGAAGTTACTTAGCAAAGAAATTCAATTATCATATGTGTCTACTAATATACAATGTGCAGATTTACTTACTAAAGCTCTGGATGGAAGCAAGCTATGCAAATTTAAATCCATGATTGGATTGCAGGAAATAATTGAATACTAGAGATGAAAACTTGAGCCAAAATGTTTGGCTTGAGGGGGAGCTGTTGGTGCAATACAAGCCTTCACATTTGGCTTGGATATCTACTTTGAAGACTATACATGAAGCAAAGACCATAGGAACTTATGCCTATGAAGTCTTACCATTTTATCTATTGTAAAAATATAAATGACCTGGCGCATCATTATGCAATCACGCCGGATTGATTGGAAGTCGTGAAAAGGCGGTTGATTGATCGAGAGAATATCTCAATCAATTTATTTTAGGTGAGAAATTTTAGGAGATTGATTTGAATTCTAATTCAAGTCATATAAAAGCTACAAGGAAAAATGTCGCGGCAGTTCTTCACTCATCGTGAGACATCACTGTATCAATCACTGAGGTTGTGAGATCTACTCTATAGCCTACACCTCTGAGTACCATTGAGCTATGTTTATCATGCCAGTGGGAATGTACGTTTACACGATCTAATACAAATACTTACATTCATTTACTCTGTGATTCTCTGAGTCATTATCTTCAAGTCTGTCAACCTTGAAGAAGTATATCTTAGGATCTACTGAACCAAATCAAGTAATTCAAAGCTTGATAGATTCAGCTCAAAGCATACCGCAAACATACAAAGTTTGAAGCAACTTGATTCAGTCAATTTCAAGAAATCAAGAAATTACAGTCAAAGTGCTCACAGTTGCAGTTCTTACGGTAAACGAGTAATTTTCCGGTAGAAGAACAAAATAGATCTTGCAGAGTAATGCGAAGCTTTGTATGAGAGATAGCTCACTCTATAGCTAGACATCTCTACTTTTAGCTGATCAATCTTTCCGGTGAAAAAGATATCTATACACTGTACAAAGTCTGACCGAAAAGAGGCTGTCTGAACTAGAGAAGTATTTTCTTAAACTTCAGAAAAAGTTCTGTTAGTTAAGAGAGTTCATGTGTCACTTCCTTACTTCATGTATGTTCACTTGAAGTAATTATAAACAAAATTATAGTTCATTCCAGTACGATTCCGGTACAATTACGGTGACAGTACAGTGGCAGTCTGGTGAAATTTCGGTCCAGTGAAATTTCGGTGAATCTTTTTAGTAAAATTAGAGTACAGTCTTATATCAATTTCCGCAAGACTCAATCTTCATCACGTTATCAAGAAGTAGAATTGAAGAAAAGGATCATAGAGGGCAGGTGTGAAGCAGGTTTTGCAGCACCAACTGATCTTCTGAGTGCATCCAGCCATCACCTCCAACACTCGATACCTGAACACAGTCCCTTCGTTTGACGATGAGATCAAAGTCTCACTAGTAATGCGATCTTTAACAAACTCTTCAACAGGAATTCTTTCTTCATTTTCGGGTGTAGGGAGCAAGTAAGTCGATAGGAAAGAACTATCTAAGGTTCTCCCTCCAGGTACACTCCTTGATGTCTCTCTAAATCTATCAGGAATGCTACCCTCAGGGATGGATGTATCATTGGAATCTTCACTATCCATTCTAGAATCTAAGATAGTCAAACAGCCCAATCAACTCTAAAAGGTTTCCTATTAATAACCTAATCACAAATCTTTGTCAGTATCTTGCAAGGAACAAAATTTAACATTAAAGGAAGGTCATGAATAAGTGAAACACATGCATTTATTTTATTTGTTACTTTACTTATTTATTATATCTAGATGGATTCATTTCTTATTATTTATCTACATGTTTTTAATATATACATACATTATCTTATGATATAATTCATTTTAATCATTTTCTTTATCGATTTCTTCATTTTCATCTTCTCCACTTTCTTCTTCTTCACTTTCATTTAACATCGTCTCATAATTCTCATTTTCTCTTCGTTTAAAGAGCTTAACTCTCTTCCCAGTGATTAAATCCTTTAACTTGGTCCCATCTAATTCCCTAAGTGAGTACGTTCCATTGTCAAATACTTTACATACCACATAGGGACCAAACCATCTTTTTACCAATTTTCTTCGAGCTTCATATTACGTATCCAACGAGCTATCATAGACAAGTACCCAGTCTCCTTCATTCAACTTTTTAGGTCTTAATATGTGGGACTTGTCAAATGTAACCTTATTTCTCTCTCTAGATGCTCTGAGCTTAAATGCAGCTTTTTCTACCAAATTTCTTCCTCTCTCTAGTTGAAGAATCTGCACTGCTAGAAGATCTTCTCTTGACATCTCATCTTCCCAAGGTAAGGAAGTCCACGCTAAAGCATGTGACTCCGTCCGCAAAATAGGTTTCTGACAATATATTAGTTCTGCTAGCATATATCCAGTAGTCCTAGTGCAACAGCATGAGTCCGTCCTCGTAAACGAATCTCCTCAATCAACAAAAACTTCCCTGCTACTGTGTGTCGAAAAAAAACCCTCTGTCAGTGCTAAACGCTCCTTTTTTTTGGATCGAAATCTCCCGCTGCTTTTTTTGCCTTCCGTTCCCTTCGAGTGACTTCCCTCCTCTATTCACGTGTATGCCATTCTTGTACAATGCGTCGCATGCACATATATATTTTACCATTCTAATACATTTAAATTTATGTTTTGCTAAGCACATACGCACACATATCATTAAGTACCCATGTATACATACAAGCTTATACTTGCATACACACACATAATACACACTAGCACTCGAACACACGCTCCTTTGCATAATACATTCAATGCACTCTCAATAGACACATACGATGGATTATTAATGCATCTCAAGAAAGGATCACAACAAATACTATGGTTCATGCAATCAACTAAGAAGGGATACGAGCAAATCATTTTCATACATCAATTCACAATAGAAGATCATGCATCGAGGATCCAAATTACCCAAAAGATATGACATTCTTTTTCTTCGAACGCCCATTAAGTATATTAACTCCACGCTCTCCTTCTCCATTCAATCTTGGCCTCAAATTGCGACCACAACGTATGGGCTCAGAGGGCTTACCGTTGATATTTATTCTAGTTGAGCATTTCCAAGAAGAGTGGGAACGAGCTTGGTGAACTTTTGGCTGCATCCAAGGTCTTTCAGTGATTGAAGAATAAAGTCCCATTCCAATCTGTCATATGCTTTGTCGAAGCCGATCTTGATGAATACCAGATCTTGTGCAGACTCCTCAGCAAACGCAAGGCCTTCCCAAATATCGACAATTGCTTCGAGTATAGATCTACCTTCGATAAAACCTTTCTGGTCCTCACAAAGCCATGACTTTAAATGACAAGAGATTTTGTTGGCGATAACTTTGGCAATTATCTTGTATCCAGTTTGGAGCATGGTAATTGGCTGCCAGTTTTCAATTTTCTTCTTGTCTCCCCTTTTGTGAATTAACTTGATGACACCATTAGTAAGACACTCAGGGAGGGCGCCGAAGGAGAGAGCCTCTTGCCATACCAGACGCAGTGGGGTGGCCACCTCATGCTTGAAGGACTTGAAAAACTCATTGGTGAGGCCATCAAGACCCAAAGTTTTCCCATTGGGAAGAGCGTCAATAACCTCAATAATTTCGTTCTCGAAAATGTTAGCATCCGGCAGAGAATTCATGTTCTGTGGGATTCGAGATTGAGCAACCCTTGAGAAGGTTGCCACGGAGTCACGCTTGTGCGGGGAAAGAGGAGTCGAGACCCTGAGAAGATGGGTAAAGTGCTCAATTATGATAGATCTGTTCTCAACTTTTGTGCTACATTCGATCCCATTGTTATCGACCAAGAAGGGGATAGATTCCCTAGCTTGTTTCTTTTTGAGGACGTTACACATCTCTTTAGAGGGTTTGTCGGCCTTCCCCGCCCACCAATCTTTGAAGAATATTTGAAGATTTTTCCTTTGAACCTCCTCCTCGAATCTTAGTCTTCCCCTGATTTTCAAAAGACCTTTTTGGCATTGCAAGTTACCTTTGTTCATTTCTTCTTCAAGACGTGAGAGCCTCCGGTACACCGTTTCTCTTCTTTTTTTTCGGAACTCTCTTATCGCCTTATGAGTCATGATTAGAATTTGTCGAGTCCTTTCCACCGCGTTTCTCCAACACTAAGCCAGTTCATTCAGTTAGCAAAGGCTTCCACCGACACTGCGGAAACTTCTTGGTGGACAGAGGGGAGGGAAAACGACGTCTGACAAGCAGGAAACCAAGGAGCTTTCCGGAGCATGGGAGGTTTGAAAGAAAGAGTAATCGGGTAGTGGTCCGAGATACTCAAGTCCATGTGTTGGGAAATCGAAGGAATACCCCACTAGAGGATGGTGTTTTGGTCGATGTAACATCTATCAAGTCTTGCTTTCCTCAGGGAGTCCCCCAATTGGAGATTTGACCAAGAGAACCCCTTCATGTCTTTCACCTCGACCAGGTCAAGATGGAGCTTGATTTTATCCCATATCTCTTTCTCCCGACCATCAATAATATTCCCCTTGTTTTTCCATCGGTCCTCAGGAAACTCCACCATGTTGAAATCCCCACAAATCAGAACATTGTGTGAGAGGGAGTCGAGGGAGGCCCACCTATCGATTCGGTCTGCTTCACCATTAGGGGCATAAATTGAGACCACAGTGAACTGACTAGGGAACCCGACAGAGGCAGCAATCCAATGATGATTTCGATCTTCACATGTCGAGGTCAATCTGCCAGACCCTGACTAATACCAATCGCAGGGCACCCCGCCTCTCTAGGGTGCGATGTGGAAAACCAAAGGTGGTTCAGAGAAATGCATTGAGCCGTTTCTGGAGATCCTCTGCCTCGATTTTAATCTCTTGTAAGCAGATAAAGTTGGGGTTGAGGCAATTATCTTTGAACCATTGGCCAAGAATCGATGCTCTTGAGTGGTCAGACAAACCCTTGCCATTTAGCGATGTGAGTTTCATTATTGATGGCTGCCCTCTTTGAGAGGAGGGACCCAATCTTTTTTTTTCTTGTGATCTTCTTTTTTCCTCCCAGCTTCTTGACTTAGGATCCTACTCTTGAGGGGGCTCTTCTAGGGCATGCCCGACGGTTGTTTCCCTTTAAGCTTTGACTTTAGTTGCGGTAAGCTTGGCATGCAAATCGGAAGAGTAGGACCAAGGAAGGAGCTTTCACTATCTGGATTGTCTTCACTGCTAGTAGTGAAGCCTTCCTCTTTACTTGTGGTGTAACCTTCTTAGTTGTCTTCTTTGCTGGTAGAGCACCCAAGGGTATTATTAACGGGGTCTTCATCAAAATTGTTATCCCCTAGGAAGTCGACCTCATTAATCTCCGTTTCTAGGTTACAGTACATGTTATTCGAGCGAGTAATTGTCGTAATGTTTCTTGCTGCTGATCTTCAAGGCCTAACTTTCCTCCTATGTCTTACTTCAGTGAATCCTTCTGAAATCCGTCTCTGCAACACGAGTTCCCTCTTCTTCCTCCATCAGAGGGGGATGACCCCGAGTGTCAACTTGGGGGAAAAGGTCCGCCATGCATGTTGAAAGAGAGCAAGTTTTTAGAAATTAGTGCAAAGGACACTCAAGTTTTCTATCAGAATCTTGTGGCAACAAAAATGTCCTCATGGAAGCTCTTGGCTACGACATAAGAGTTTTCTCCCATTTGAACATTTCTTGATATTTACAACCAAAGCTCAATGCTCATGCGCTTTCCGCCGTTCAGTTGTCGCCCGAAGATGACGCTTTCTTTAAAAGAATCCAAAACATTACTTTATCCAAGTTTGCCGTTGATTTATGCCGCAGCCAGTACTCTACTTTTAGCTGCATTTATAGCATACCTTTTCTCTACGTACTATATATTATTTTTTGTCCACGACCCACAGGTAAGTTGGTTTGACACTAGCCTAGACTTTTGATGCAGAGGTCTTGTTTTCAACCTCCAGGCTGAACATGTAATGGCTTTAGCCAGTTATAACTTTGTCTAACCCTTATTTCATGGGATACAAGAGGTCCCACCAGTACTATGTCTACTCACCTATAGAGTTGTTTTCTCAAAGTTAAATATCGAAGAAATAGGTGGTTGTCGAACCTCCATTCTTCGTATATATTACTTTTCCATAATCGCTTGGAAGAGGGATGTTATGAGAAGCTTTTTCCAATGGTGGTTGAAGTAGGAACCTTGTTGGTCAAGCTAAGGTATTAGTATCTACTCTATTATTTATAGCTATAAAAGGTAATCTCCTCTCTCTCGTTTTGTTTATTTTTTCTATTACAATATATTGATATTTACAGTAGGGAAGAGGAACCTGCTAGAACCTTTTGGCAAATCTTCCTCCTGGCACACAAAGTACACAACCCACCATCAACTTTATACTTCTTTCCTTTGCTACAAGTTTTGGCTAAAAGAGCTACTAGAACCTTTTGGCAAATCTTCCTCCTGTCACATAAAGTATACAACCCTTCATCATCTTTATACTTCTTTCCTTTGCTACATCTTTCCTTTGCTACATTTTGTGGCACATTTGGATTAGCAAAAACCAAAAGGTCTTCAACATTGCTAAAAAAACTTTATGTTCACTTTCATGCATGGCGTGGGATTAGCAACATTGGACTCACGAGTTCACACTCCACGATAAGTGCACAGATATGATAAACTTTTCAAAGTTTTCCCTCATAAGTTTGCAACTTAAGAAGACATCGCTTTTGGTTACGAGGAGTACATTCACTTTACATATTCAGTCACTGATTTTTTCCATATGACATCATGTATTATCAGCCATTGTAAAGTGTTATGTTTGCATTGTAAAAATTTTCCTTGAATCTTCCACCTATTGGCGAGTTTTTGGAGTAGAAGAGGAACTCATAACTCATAATTTCTTGACTTCCTTATTTATATAGGAAACACAATTAGAGAGCTTGATTAATGTCTTGATATTTCTAGAATTGATGTTGAGAGAATTATATTTTATTATGATTTCTTATAGGCTTCCAATAAAGGGTTGAAGCTTAACAATGTTTTGATTAAGAAGTCGCCCAATATCTTATAAATATCAATCGGTTTCAAAAAGCATAGGCTGTTTTCTTACCATTTTTAAAGGCAAACAAATAAGAATGTAATTAAAGTTTTTAAAGGTGTAACTAATAAATGAGC
The DNA here is from genome assembly GCA_020310875.1 of Ceratopteris richardii. NCBI lineage: Eukaryota > Viridiplantae > Streptophyta > Polypodiopsida > Polypodiales > Pteridaceae > Ceratopteris > Ceratopteris richardii. The sequence goes on along the minus strand of CM035430.1, from coordinate 71,322,817 downwards.
CTTATCTTAAAAGAATAGCTAAACCCATGATCATTAAAAATAGAATGTGATTTTCATGCACTCCAATCATCAGAAAATCATTCCATAGACCAGGATAAAATCTCAAAAAAAAAAAGATGCATGATGCTTTATGCATGAAGTAGATGTCTTCTCGAAGACAATGAATAAAACGTTTCTTAAACATGCCGAGCAAATTCAAGGTGCAATCAACCTATCTATATTCCTTTCATACTAATAGAATTAAAGAAAAAGACTTCAAATTTTAGCATCAAACTTGAAAGCATTCCTCAATTTTGAAGTACACCTTTAACCCTACAAAAAATATGCATAAAGAGAATAGATAGAAGCAATATGAGTTTTATCATGAAAGTTCCATAATATTTAACGTAGGCTTAGTATACCTCATGCTTTCTCCATATACATATGATGACTTATTTTTGCTCCATTTTTACATATTTGTAAAACATCACCAAATGAGAACTGTTGAAGTGAACAACCCTCAATGTATATGCACATCAATGCAGCTAGATTTTCTATATCAAGAGAATTCTATGGATTTTTCTTAATCAGATTTTAGGCACTAAAGCCCCTTTCACATGTAGCAGTACTTATCCATGGAAGCATAGAGATATGAGCTAACCTTAATAGCATTGGATAATTCCCATGAGTAGTAGAGTTTCTACCAATAGAAGCTCAAGTATCCCTTAACAATAATTTGGTACAAAATAAGACACTTAAACTGTCCCTTTGACAATTTTCCAAAAAATCACACGCCTTCTACAAAGAACAGTTGACAAAATCCTATACACACATATTAGCTATAATTTAAAGGTTAATGAAAATCTAGAAGATACATTAAATAATGTTTTTAGCAATCACACACTATGAATGTGACTCATATGAAGAATAGCACATCCAAATTTAGCCTCTAAGGCCTCTAGCAATTTGCTTCTCTTAGAACATTTGTTAAAGATACCTACGATGTCAATCTCAATAATGTCAATGTTTTTTGCATAAAGTGATTTTTTGATTGCATCTACAAGGCATAGACTTGTCCAGTGTCCCACATAATGAATGGAATTCATACATGGATTCAACCACTATATCACGTAGTCAAGCCATTCATATATTTAATTGTAGTAGATGCACCATTTGTCCTCAAGCATACCAATTTCAGCATGTCAAGATGAATCTCTTTCAAAAAAATATATGAGTGATTTGAATAAGTATAAAGAAGTACCACCTTGGGTTTATAGCAAGGCCAATAATAAAGTGACACGCTCATAATCCTCAATAAATTTAAGCTTGTTGTTCTCGATGAGAAACACTTTATAATGACTAAAGGGTGGGGACCACTTGTAGTTGGAGATTCTTTTGCCGAGGAGGAACAAAGGCTCGATCAACCTCTCTTTAGGAGCGTTTCCAAAATTGTAGGTACACCACTCCCTCCAAATCTTCTAGAGGGTTTCCCCTCTTATACCATTCCACAGTCCCAGTGAGAAGTCGATCGCTTCTCTTGTATGTAATTTCCTCATTTTGTTTTAGTGGGAAAAAAAGAAATAAAAAGAAAGGCATGCTTGCCAAAAAGAAAATTTAGGTTTTTCTACAATGTGCCACATGGAAATCTGATTTCGTGCCTTGTCCGTGAAAAAATCTCTCGAAAAGATGAGAACGGAGGATTAGGTTTTGGGTTTCTTTGCCCCCTGCAAGTCGATGCTCAGGTCATGAACCCCCTCTATTGAGGCCTTGTGGTGCTTGCATCTTCTTGCCTTGCAGGGAACCGGCCCTTCCTCCTCTCCCCCAACTAGGGGAGGGATGGATCTACATGAAGCGCTTGCCAATGGATTTTCTCTGTTGTGCGTGGAGTCCTCCACCTCGAGACTAGATACTCACAGCTTGCATGCTTCAATGCCCCGTAGGGGTTGCACCAAGTGCATACATCTTTGAGTAGCCCTCTATCTCAGAATATTAATGCATCAAACCAAATGATTCAGTCTCCAAGTATGCCCATTCTCTGCATGCATGGAAATGGAATGGCTTTGAAAGGGTGTTGCTCACCGAAGCAGTCTTATGCACACACTCTTACTAGTGGTGCCTCCACCCCCCTCATTCCAAGCCTTATGCAACCAGGTAAGCTCTTGTCCACTCCTTCTGTGTCTGACGTTCGGGGAAAGTAGAAACATGATGAGTACACTTATCAAGTAAACGTAGAGTACACTTCTGTGTCTGACGTTCGGGGAAAGTATCTTGTGGAATTTTACCCTTGGGTTGAATGCCTTGGAAGTATACTGGGTAAGGTCCTTGGGCAAGATCAAAGTGTCCATTCTCCAATGGCTCATAATCCACAATGTTCTATGCATAGGTGAAAGGGCTAAGAAAAGTGGTATTAGTGATGGAATCTGTACCGTCTGTGGTAGGGAGGAGGATTTACAACACATATTTATAAACTGTAGTCATGCCAAGAAGTTTTGGCAGCACCTCAGTCCCTACATGCTTCTTAAGGGCACTGAGACTCTGAATTATAAGGATTTGTTGTCGCGTCATGCCAAGGATATGGACATTGCCCTCTAGAATACTTGGAGAGGGATCTCGCTTTGGTATATCTGGAAGAGCAGAAACTAGAAAACTTTATCTGATGAAGGCAAGAACTTTTTGTTCTAGATGTTTAAATCCCTTGCCAAAACTAGATGACAATCTTTATGTAAAATGTGTAATGTCCTTGACCCTGGTCAGTCCTTTATCGATGTATTCCCAACCCTCTAGTAGATGGAAAAAGGTGCTTTTTCGCTTTGCCATAGTCATTCCTTTGAGATGACGCTTTTATATAACTTTAGGGTCTCTGACTAACTATTTGATGTAATTTTAGGACGGGCCTACAGTCATTATCCAATTATTACTACCAAATGTAATGTGGGATCTTACTCCCTATACTTGATGCAACTTCCTTCATCAATTTAAACCTCTTTCTTTGTTTACTTCAAAGAATAAGTTTTTTATTGATTTATTTCGCAAAAAAGATAAACTAAAAAAGGAAAATTACATGATCCTCTCAATTAAGGGCAAATGAAATCTCATGTCACACTTTTTTTTTAATAAAGGAAGTTTGGCCTCAGCCTACTCTCCCGGACTTGTATTAATTAAAAGGAAAAGAAAAGTACAAGTGAAGGGGACTAGTGCTCACGGGACCCCCCAAGTCCCACAGAGCGGGGGTAGGTCTTACAAAGTTTAGGCTGCATTACAAAGAAGGTTAATCACCCTTTCATCACCCTCATGTGGGGCCCACTTGGTTTTAAGCTTGTTGTTAATCAAAAGGAGCACTTTATGATGTCTAAAGGGGGGCGGGATTTCTTACAATTGGTGACTCTTTTACTGAGGAGGAAGAAGGATTTCTCAAGCGACCACTCTTTGGGGGAATTGCCAAAGTTATAAGCACATCTTTCCGGCTAGATCTTCCAAAGAACCTCCCCTCTGATGACATTCTAGAGGGTCGTCGAGCAGATGATCGCTTCTCACAGTAGATCTTGTTTCCAGTTGATATGCTTTCCAAGTCTAATTTTCTTTTCGACAATATGCAGAGCCTAATTGAGTTAATTGAGTTAGGACAAGAAAAGAAGATGTGACCAACATCTTCAATGGACCAGCAAGAACACTTGCACGAAGGAGGTAGCCTGCAAATTCTGCTAGCCTTTAGGTTGGTCCAGATTCCTCGGTGAAGAATTTTCCATAAGAGAACAAAATTTTGGTTTTCTATGAGAGGGTGCTAGATAGCCATGAACTTCATTTCCCAGTGCAACCATGTCCATGACAAGCACCGCTTCTTGTTGAGGTTGACTTGATAATCCCTGTTTCCATTGATATTTGGGATTTTTGTCAAGGAATTACCATTATGCCATCTAAGACCCAATGAGCATGGTGAGTGGTGTCCCATGAGAAGATAGACTTTAGAGCGGTCCCAGGCAAGACGTCTGCTCTGTAAAGTAATCCATTCTTCATAGGAAATGTTGATGGTAGGGTCAATACCCTGGAAGTTGACCCATTGGTTGGTGTCTTGCTTCCAGAGATGTTTCCATTTTTTGAAGCCCTTGTTCTAGAGCCTCTTGGCACTTTGAATGTTCCAAGATTCCACATTCTTGATGCCATGGATCGGAAACCAAATAGAGTCATTCTCTTTGATATCAGTTGCCCACTTCCAATCTTCACTGATTCTTATAAAGATTTTTACTTTGTTCCAACTCTTCCATAGAGAGCACACAAGATTCGAGCCTTTCGGGAAGACAGAGATTGGGGAAAACAAAAGGGTGAGAATGTCAAGATTCTTCCAACCCGGGAATCCCACCAAAGTCAATGTGTTCTTGTTTTCGAAGATCCGTTTGGCCCACGAAGTGTCCCCATTGCACCACGCCTTAATCATCCATTTTGCCTTCAGTTTTGTAGCCATGCACTCCACGTGTAGAATACAAAGGCCCCCACTATCCTTTTGGCTAGTGCAGATTGACCATTTGATTTTGGGAATCCCCCTCATGTTGTGGTCTCCCATCTAGAGAAAGCTTTTGCATATACTTACCAGTTTGGAGAGCTCTTGCTCTTTCGGTCTCCAACAAGAGAAGAAGTAGATGGTCACCGAAATGAGGAATGTGTTAATAACCATTGCACGACCCGTGAGATTGATTTTCATACCTCTCCAATAGTTTAGCTTGCTTTCGAGTCTGGCCATGACCTAGTTCCACAACTACTCCATCGAGATACCAAAGCCCAAGGGAATCCCAAGAAGCCATAAGACATGGTTACGGGGAATGTTTTGGCAGTCATGTGCAAAGAGAAGATCTGGTTGGATTCCGAGAATAGCTCTAAAAGCGGTCTTTGAGTGGTTGATTTTGGATCGAGAGGCTACACAAAAGGTATCCAGGCACTTTCAAAACGTCTTCAAACTCGTAGTCATTGTGAACAAAAATGTTCATATCATCGGCAAAAAGTCTCATGGTGATCTGGAGAGACATCTATAAACATCATTGCGTTTTTCTGTATTTAAGAGGTTTCTGACGTCTAAATATCTCTAAAAAGGAGCAGTTGAGGGATTTAGACGGTTATAAAGAGAAACTTTCAATAGAAATTCTTCTCCGAAAAGAGCAACAGAGGAGGAACAGTGCGATGGCACAAAATTTATAGAATTTCTTTGGAACTAAATCCTTTAATGAGTGTCCGCAAAGATATGATCAAGTTTTCCAAGTTTTGTGGGATTTGGGGGGTCCCGTGGGCACTAGTCCCCTTCTATTGTACCCCTTGCTTTGTGGGATTTGGGGGGTCCCGTGGGCACTAGTCCCCTTCTATTGTACCTTTGTTTCTTAATTTAATTCAAGTCCGGGAGAGTAGGCTATTGCCGAACTTCCTTTATATTAAAAAGTTTTCCAAGTTTTCCCTTATAAGTTTGCAGCTTTTGGTTTCTAGCAGTTCATACACTTTACGAATTCAGTCACTGATTTTTTTTTCAAGATCTCTCTCTCCCTCTCTCTCTCGACCATGTGAAATCATGTATTATAAATTATCAGCCATTGTAAAGTGCTATGTTTGCATTGTAAAGTGCCAAACATATCTGATTCTATCAATCTATTGATGAGATTTCCATTGAATCTTCCACCTATTGGCGGGTTTTTGGAGTAGAAGAAGGACTCATAACTGATAATTTCTTGGCTTCCTTATTTATATAGGAAACACAATTAGATAGCTTGATTAATGTCTTGTTATTTCTACAATTGATGTTGAGAAAATTATATTTTATTATGATTTCTTGTAGGATTCCAATAGACAGTTGAAGCTTACCATTGTTTTGATTAAGAAGTCGCCCAATATCTAGATGGCACATGAGTCCATCTTTTAAAGCTAACTTTTGAAGCATTCAATTACTTTTTCTTTATAGTTCTAGCTAAAAGCATGTGTAGGGGTGCTCACGAAAATCCTTTTTATGAGCCAATCAAAACACCTACTACTCTAAAACTTAGCTGGGATTTATAAATATCAATCGGTTTCAAAAAGCATAGGCTGTTTTCTTACCGTTTTCTAAAAGCAAACAAATAAGAATGTAATTAAAGTTTTTAAAGGTGCAACTAATAAATGAGCCTTATCTTAAAAGCATAGCTAAAATCATGCTCATTAAAAAAAGAATGTGATTTTCATGCACTGCAATCATCAAAGAATCATTCCATACACGAGGATAAAATCTCAAAAAAACATGCATGATGCTTTATGCATATGAAGTAGATTTGAACTCGAATACAATGAATATTTTTTTTTTTAACATGCCGAGCAAATTCAAGGTGCAATCAACCTATCTATAGTCCTTTCATACTAATAGAATTAAAGAAAAATACTTCAAGTTTTAGCATCAGAACTTGAAACCATTCCTCAAATTTCAAGTACACCTTCAAGCCTACAAAAAATATGCATAAAGAGATTAGATAGAAGCAACATGAGTTTTATCATAAAAGTTCCATAATATTTAAGGTAGGCTTAGTATACCTCATGCTTTCTCCATATATATATATATATATATATATATATATATATATATATATATATATATATATATATATATATATATATATATATATATATGATGACTTTTTTTTGCTCCATTTTTCCATGTTTGTAAAACATCACCAAATGAAAATTGTTGAAGTGGACGACCCTCAATGTGTATGCACATCAATGCAACCAAATTTTTTATATTATGAGAATTCTATGGATTTGTTCTAATGAAATTTTGAGCACTAAATCCCCTTTCACTTGTAGCGGTACTTATGCATGGAAGCATAGAGATATGAGCTAAGCTTAATAGCATTGGATACTTCCCACACGTAGTAGAGTTTCTACCAATCACAACCCAAGTATCCCTTAACACTACTTTGGCATCAAAATAGGACATTGAGTGTCCTTTTTTAACAATTTTCCTAAAAATCACACGCCTTCTATAAAGAAGAGTGGACAAAATCCTATACACACATATTAACTACAATTCAAAGGTTAATGGAAAGCTAGAAGATACATTAAATCATGTTTTCTATTCATGTTAATAGCCTCTCAAGATGCTATGGTAGTGAATAGGATGAAAATTCTTAATTTAATGTCATTTTTCACAAAAGAAAAAAATCCTTATATGAAAGAAAAAATTATACACATTTCTTGAAACATAAGGCACATAGTATAAACCTCATAACTCACTTAGAATAATCATTCTCAAGTCAAATAAAATCAATTATTCTGACTTCATACACCAAAAATAGCAACTATTCCTACACATGATTCAAACCAACTTATGGGAATCCAGAAAGGTGTACAAATATGCCACCAATAAAAAAGGTACGAAGACAACAACCAAGTTAATTGCATGTAAAATCAACTACTATGACTTGAGTAACAAAAACTAAAGCCTACATATATGACTCAAGAATTTATGGACATTGTCCACGTTCAAGTTACCAACCAAAAAATGTGTGACATAACAAACCAAGGCTTACACATACAAGGCTAAATAATTTATGGAAATCCAACAAAATTTTAACATCCTTGGACACAACCAAGAATATTCAACTATGTGGCCATCAACCAAATTCTACATATACAATCAAGAATAGTTTGTGGATATATAACAAAGCATGTACGTTTATGGAAGAGATTCAATTTCTTCACATGAACCAAGAAAATAAGAGATCAAAAAAAGTATACACATAAGTGAACTACCAATATGTGAAAATTAACCAACTTTTTCACATCTTTGTACACTAAACAAAGTAGATATATGTGTGTACACCAATCATTATATCCACATATAAACATTAACACCCAATTGAATTAATGCCAAACTAAAACCACCTAGCTTGATATCCAATAAAACAACCTAGTTCCTACCAAAAAACAAGATTCACATACACATAGAATAAAAAGAAAATATAGTTTTAACATATTTAATAAAAATATTTTTTGGTAGTTTTTATATGCATAAACACACAATCCCATGTCCACATATACTCAAAATAATACTCAAAATTCTTTGACATAGTCATCAATATCATAACAATGATAAGGATTATTTGAAAACATTTCATCATTTCCATCATGGATGCCATCTTCATTGTTTCAAATGAAATATGTATGCCAATTTTTTAATTCTTCTTATAGTCACCATTGTCTATCACATATTTTTTTACAAGATTAAGAATGACCAAATGGCATGAAAACATATTTTGGAATGTTTAATACTTAGAACAACATCTAAAAAATTATTATTTTGCATCTTAAGTTTTTATTCGAACTTTGGAACTATGTTCTTTTCATGAACATGGAAATAAATGTTTTGCCAATTCAACATGAAGATCAACACCAAATGCAATGGATACTAGCTCAAAGTGGAGGCCTTCTAATTTTAAATCAAAATCTACATTCAATCAACATGAAGGTTGTCCACTAATAACTTTCCAATTCTCTTCAATCTCACTTACACACAAATCATAGTAAGTTGTTCCCCAAAAGTTGCAATAAATGACCATGATATAGAGAAGACAATTATGGATTCCATGTTTTTCACTTTTCGAAGTGTTGAACCTTCTAAAGAGATCCTTAAAAATTTGCTCTATATTATCAAAATCCATCAATAGCTTTCTGTTTCTTAAAGAATATCCAATTTGTCAAAATGTTTGAACTGAGTTATTTTTTCAGTTATGCTATAAGTTGAGCTTTTAAAAAATCCCATTTTCTTCTTCATTTAATAAAATATATGAAGTTGAAAAATGTTAAATATTATATTTTTCTCTAAAATTTCATGATGTGGGCTATCAAGTTGAAGTGAATATGCCATCAAACCCTCAAGTGTGTTGTGAAGAAAAATCAAGCAAGTTATTATAAAAGCAAGACACTTAAGTGTCCGAGGACACTCAAGTGTCCTAGTATAGAACTAGTGTAAAATTATTATCTTTCCCTTCAAATGATTTTTTTGCTTTGAAGTATTGGTATTCCCTCTTCACAACAAATATATCAATCAAAGGATCAAGAAATTCACCACTTTCGAGTTTCTTTTTCCCTCCATAGAACCTTGCAAGTCTATCAATCTCTTTGTAGTTATACTTCCTCATTTCTAAACCAGATAGAAATGTGTAAGAAGATGCAAGTGCTTTGAAGCATGAAGTGATCTCCCTATCAAGAAATGCTCCATTGGATTCTATATCACAAACTTTGTAAACTCTTTTTGAAATGTAATTGCATTTTTCATATCTGATCCATCTCAGTCTCACTCAACAACCATTGATTTGTATATATTTCCTTTGATTGATGCACACAATGTAGTATGCTAGACAACCATTGGCCCCTAATCAGGAATTATGTCATAGCCCATATCATTAATAGTCCTTGCATTTGCATCAAAGAAAGGTGATTCCACAAATTCTCATTTTATAAGCATTATATTTATCTCCATGAGCCTTACGACTGTACTTGCATCCACAAACTCACTTTGAAACATACTACTCAAGTAGGAAAGCTTATCAAACATATCACTCATAAAATGGATACTATAGATGAATTGAAATGATTCGACGTTTTTGAATAAAGAAACATTATGTTCATTAAAAAACACAACCAAAGGCTCAAATGATTCATAAAACTTGTGTACAATATGAGCATGACTCAGCAATCACACACTATGAATGTGAGTCATATGAAGAATAGCACATCCAAATTTAGACACTAAGGCCTCTAGCAATTTGCTTCTCTTAGAAAGCTTATCAATGTTTTGTGCATAAAGTGATTTTTTAATTGCATGTGCAAGGCATAGGCTTGTCCAGCATACCACATAATGAATGGAATTCATATATGGATTCAACAACTATATCTAGTAGTCAAGCCATTCATATATTCAATCATAGTTGATGCACCATTTGTCCCCAAGCATATGAATTTCAACATATCAAGATGAAGCTCTTTCAAAAAAATATATGAGTGATTAGAATAAGTGCAAAGAAGTATCACCTTGAATCTATAGCAACGCAAATAATAGAGTGGTAGGATCATAATCCTCAATAAAGGAGGCATAGACCATCATGTGTTGATTTGGCTTAATATGAGTTGACACATCTACCATTAAGCCCAAAATACATAGATGATCTCAATCGATTCACAAATTGATGCAAGAGTGTCTCACTAATATATTAAATGAATTTTGCACAAGATTTGTCATTATGATACATGTTTATAGTGAGATTTGGACATACATATGCTTCAAGAAAGTCCAAAGTTCTTCGAAAACATGAAAATGCATGATCCTCTTTGGCATTATAATGAGCAGACCTAAAAAGATTGGTTACTACATCTTCTGCAATACCTGTGTGCTTTAGAATACCCTCCTCAATAGAAGTCTTCTTAAAACCACAAAGATATCTTGCATCTTTTTGCATCGTGAGCTCTAGTACGAGAGTGCTCCATTAACGTACTATGTTGTATGTTTTTTGAACCATAATTTCCAAAATCAATTTTTTGATTTTTATCTTGTTTTCAATACATGCAAAACATCCTTGCCATTGCGACATACACCCATTCAAATGTGTGTGTCCATGTAGTATTCCAAGCTTTTCTTTCAACATCCTGTTCTTTATTTTTAGGATCATTATTAGTGTCTTGATTGCAAGAAGGTTCAACGATATTATCATTTTAATAGAGCTCCATGTGGGCTCGCTTCTTTCCGCTCTTGAAATGCTCTAGTTTCTCGATCCTTGGATAAAATGAGGAGTCGCTACCCATGGGAACAAGGTATATATCTCAAAACAATTTGGAAGTAAGAGAAACAAAAAACGACACTTCTAAATTAAAGTTTGGCTCTACTTGGTTCTATACAAACGTTTCACATACGTCCTACTTCCAAGTAAGCATTCCATACATATTCTATAGATAAATGGTGTTGCACTAATTAGTGTTGTTTGACTAGTATAATAATTGACTCAATGCATGATCACACTTAAAATCATGATAGAGGCTCTACAAAGGAGTCTTCTATTCCATGTGCTGTGAATCCACATTTTCAATCTACCTGAGTCTTCCTAATACCATTTCTAACTATCCAAGATCCACATTTTCAATCTACCTGAGTCTTCCTAGTACCATTTCTAACTATCCAAGATGATGTCCAAAGAACACGTCGAAAAAAGATCAGGATAGCGAGAAAAGCAGTCAAAACAAAAAGCATTCTGCATGAACAAACCTACTAAAATAGTACATTACGCGTTCTACTTTTGAAGCAGCAATCTTTGAAGTGTGTAAAACCTTAAACTAATGATTTGTTATGGGTTTGAACTTTGAACATGGAGGAATGAAAGAAAAGCACCACGACATGTGATACATATCTACATGAGTTGTAGATGCTTTGAAGTCCAAGCCTCCTCATAACTAGGCAGTATTTTCAAGGAGATGCGAAGATGAAGACACAAACAAAAGAGAAATTTTGACAAATAGAGAAGAGAGATCCTTTTCTCTGAGAATCAATAAAAAAATTCAATAATTGGCATGCCCTCGAGTTCTAGTACGAGACATCCTCTCATTGGTTTCTCGAACTTCACAAGAACAAGGACATATGAAAATATTTTTTGTCTCTCCACGAATACATTTCTTTTTATAAAAGCAAGCTTTTGATCTCTGTATCCCACAAAGCAGGGGTATAATAGTCCGAGGGCTATGATAGACCAAAACTAGTAAGGTATCTAGGATTCAACTAAAGACAAATGTTTTAAAGAGAGTTGATGAGAATGATGATTTTTTCGTCGCCTTCATGAGCTACCCACTTACTTTTAATCTTGTTGTTTTCAAAGATAAACATCCTATTGTGTCTAAAAGGCAAAGAATTTTTACATTTACATATCTTTCTACCTAGCAGGTATAGAGATTTTTCAATCCAGCACTCATTTTCAAGGCCATCAAAGTTCATCGCACATATTTCTTTCAATATCTTTCAAAGTGCTTCTCCTCTCATGGCATTCCACAAAGCAAAAGGGCAGCCAATTTTCTCCAAGTAATGCTTGTTTCTATCTCATTTGCCTTGTTAAGCTCCAAATCTTGGCAAGAAAGATAGAGTGATGCCATGATTTTCTAGAAAACAATATCATGTACTAGGAAGTACAGACTATACGCTTTTTGGTGTATGGGTTTTTCTAAATAGCTCACAGAAAAGCCCAACAAAACATGTGGTCAATTAGTATGAAGAACACACACATCAACACTTTTTAGCCCAAGAAGAATTTGTACAAGCGATGTATTTCCATATAATAATGCAGAATCACACGCATACCATTCATAGTCGCTCTAAATATGTGTCAAAGACACTCTCATTTTCAATGTTAGTTTATAATTAAACATGTTAATCTTGACTTTTTGTCATAGAGCTTCTCCAATTATAAGATAATACGGCCTGACGGAGTCTCTTAGAGATTCATTACTAAAACATTGACAATCATATATATAATTTGTGCGCTAAACCAGAAGAGTGAAATAACTATTATTACAACATCGGTTATGGTGAGTGGTCAAATAAACCTACCACAATAACCTTAAACGAAACATTGTTAAGAATGATGCATCAAACAACCAAAGCTTTCTTTTCATTGAAAAAATCGTCCAATTTTCCTAATGTCTTTTGTTCTCATCATTGGAAATGGGAATCCTTTTAAGGATTTAAGATCCAACATTGACTAATGTATTTATCATTGTGAGTATTCTATGTACATCCAAGGCTTTTTTTTTTTTTTGAGAGTACAATGAATTGTAAAGACACACACCCAACCTCCTAAGGTAGAGGCACCCATCTTGGGGAACTTTGAGGCATCCAACCCTAGGCGAGATTTGACCCTGGCCATCTGCCCAGGAGTACAAGGCACATCTGTTAAATCACGCCTGTTGGATTACATCCAAAGCTTTATCTAAGTTCTTAATTAAGAAAATGCCAATGAGCTTGAATCACACATGCCCATGCATTCCCAATGCAGTGTTTTTATTAATCATTTTAGATGTTCACACATTCTATGGAATGAAGGTACATAAATTAAACCTATAATCACACAATATTTTCTATGTCCACGAACAAAAATCCTGATGGGGGGATAGCAAATAGCCTCAACTCTTAGAATAAACAATACATAGTACAGAATCCCTCCTTTAGCATCATCCAGATTGCATCATGAAGAATATCAACCAAGATAAGAGATATGAAGTGCAAATGGAAACAAGTAGCCTCCACCTTACGCTTGAGATTAATGACTTAAATTTCAGAGAAATAACTTAATACTTAGAGCTAGTAGTATTTATAATATTATAGCTAGTAGAGAAATAACTTAATACTTACAGCTAGTATTTATAGTCACACTCCAAGCCTCAAGGCCCAAGGGTACTTAATCATGGGCCATGACAAGATTAAAATACATCTCATCTAACCACCTAGAACCAATTTGGAGTTATATGGAAACAGACATATTACATATGTACTATGCGCATTTCACATTGTTGAACCTCTATGTTTAATATAAACTAATATACTATATAGCTACCTACGTCGTATCATACTAACCTTTTTTTAAGGGTTTTTTTCACACTTGGCATTTAAAAAAATGGTGTTCACAAGCAAGAATTGATAAATTAAAGAGCCACTCAAAATTTTAGACAGTTTAAAATAAGGGCATCAAATAGGAAAAACCGGTTTTTCCTAATCCTAAACGGTACAATTACATTATAAGGGTGGTTTTTGTGAGCACTCGTGTGTAGCATGAACAAACCTAGTAGAATTCTAAAAATGGAATTTGGACTTAGTAACTAGATTAGATAATAGGAAGTTCCTTTTAAATTCCACTGGAGCTTTCCATCTCCTAGATTAGAAGGCGCTTCCATTAGGCTGAAAAGAGAAAGGAGCCACATTGATTTTTGAATTATATAAACTTATAGATAGAATAGATTAGCGGATCTTTTAATCAATGAAACCCAAACATGTGCATTATTTCCCTCTAGTAGCAGTACTATTTTCTATTTCGATACGTTCACATATTGACATATTTTGGTAGTGATGTGTGTGAACAAACTTACGATTGTCGGGGCACTTATTTCCCTCTTTATGAGTTTTTTTTCCCCTAGATTTTATATATGCCTATAGCCTTAAAGGATCACTTATCTTTGTGCATTGAGTTGGTAATACATTCAATATTGTCTTGTGCTCCAAACTTTCTCTTCTTCCTTGTGCATTTTGTGTGCTTCCATAGACCTCAAACTCCAACAATTGGTATCAGAGCGGGTGGTCACTTCAATTAGGGCATCCATGACACCCCTCTGGTCACAATCTCAAAATCCCATGAAAATTGGTGAGCATACTCTAGGCGATTAGGATTTCCAAATAGTTTTGTTATGTGACAACAAAATTTTGACATGAGCTCATTCTGGACTTTGAATGCACTATCAAAGTGATTGTGCAAGCTATTTTTTCCTTTTGGGCCAAACATATATACACGTTTTGGTTTGCGAGTACAATTAGCTCAAAGTCTACTATAGGCATAGGAGACCTCGATATGGTTTTTCTATTCAACGTTTTGAGATAGAATCAATTTTTTGAATCAAGATGTTTACTCACTAGGCATGGTTGAAAGCAATGATGTATTCCATATGTTAACTATTGAGGATAATTTGGATGCTACTAATTAACCATTGTGGGCATATAAAATGCACTATGTATTGGTAGAAAAGGGGCTATGGAATATTGTCTAGGGTATTGAAAACATTCCTACTACACCTACAAATATATTTATTGAATGTGATGTTGAAGGTGTTGAAGATGATGATGTTCAGTTACCTCATCATGTTGTGGTTTCTACTACAACTTTTCTAAAGCAACTTCGTTGCAATGGTAGAAATGCTCTGGCACATGCATTGATAGCTTTGTTTATTAAAATGTTATTATCCCTTACATTTTCTGTTGAAGAATCACTCACAAATTTGACATACAGACAAATATAAAGACGAAGAAAGACAAAGAGAAGCAGAAACAAAGCATTCAGAAAATCAAGCCTTAGTGAAGGGACAAATTCACGACTATAATATAGTTCATAGAAACTTCCAGAAATAGAAGTTTTTGAATCACGAAACAAAATGTATATATATGAGGTACAAGTTCATAATTTAAAAGAGGAAAGAGGAGAGAGCAGTGTGCTCATAGAACCGGAATAGAATAGCGCATATAGAAACTGAGGATAGTGATATAGAAGGCACCAGAGATTGCGTATGTAGAGATAACCTGAACTATCGGGTATTCATCTCAGAGAGATGGTAAGGAATAACTACTCAGAGTAGGAGAGTTTCCCATAGCTATGAGCAAAGTGAGGCCAAGCTATTTTTGTACACATCTTCTCTAATAGAACACACATGTTCATGTGGAAGTTTGAGCACATTCTTTGTATGTGAAGAAATCTGAGTGTATTTCATGTTACTGTGAAAGTTAGTTAGCAGTTATAGTTTTCTCAGTAAACATTTTTTGGTACTTCTGAAAGTTAGATCTTGCAACATAGTGTAAAGATTTTCATGAGTGATAGCTCATCTTGAATCTAGGAGTCTGAACTACAAACAAATCAAAAGAGTTTTGTGAAATGGGACATGTACACAGTACAAAGTATGACCGTAAAAGACGTCTAGAACTGATGAAGTTTTTCTTAAACTTGAGAAAGAGTTCATTTACTAAAGGAAGCTCAAGTATTACTTCCTTACTTCATCAGAAATCATTTGAAGTAACTACAAATAGAATTGCAATTGATTCTGGTAAGATTCCAGTACAATTACGGTGACATTCCGGTGACATTCCGGTGAAGTTCCGGTGAAATTCTGGTGAGTTCAAAACACAGTTATAAAGTTTTAAGTTCAGAAAGGTTGCTAAGCTACTAATGATTATAGAGGTGTTATAATATCACTTTAGCTTAGTTCTTGTGGTGTGGAAAATTCCGCATTTGAGCTTTAGCTAGTTAAGCTCACTCGCCGTGTCAACAAGTAGTACAAGAGCTCAACAATTGATGATGGTTCGTTAGAGCTCAACAAGTGGCAAATTTCCACAGTCTTGTTAGTGAACAAGCTTTTGCCACGAAATCAATAGTGGTATCAGAGCAGAAAGATTCTGAAGAGGAGAAAGATCCTCAAGAGTAAACAAAAGTGAAGATATAAGAGAATTCGAAGAACTTTCACAAGAAAGGTGAAAGCTGAGATGATCAACAACAAACGGCATCAAGAAACATTCCGAAGTAATTCACAAGGGTAAAGGTCTATAAAAGGTAAAACCTTTTAACATTACACTCACCAAAAGTAACAAAAACAAGAAGATTATGGCAGATCATATCTCTATTGACAAATTGGACAGAGATAATTATCCCGCATGGGTAATGCGCATGGAAGCCTTACTTATGAGTAAGGACTTAATGATATATGTGACAGGAGAAGAAAAGAAGCCGAATTTCGAAGACGACGGTCAACCAAAGAAAGAAGAGATAGAAGCCTTGAAGTTGTGGCAGAAGAAAGATGCAACGGCAAGAGCTTACATCTACAATACTATTACAGATCATCTACTACCGCATATTAGAGGTCTGGAGAAAGCGGAAGACATATGGAGTGCATTGGAAGATCATTTCGAAAATACGACAAAAGCTAGGAAGGCTAGCTTATGGTCCGAGTTTACAACATTCAAGAAAAAGAAAAGTCAAAGCATTAGTGATTATGTCAATAAGATGAAAGATTTGGTGGACAGTCTTGGATCTATTGATGAAGATATCGAAGATCATAGGTTGATAGCACAAGTGCTTGCAGGACTGAGAGGAGATGAAATATGGAAACCTTTCGTACTCTTAACTGAACTTTCTTTAAATCATTTTGTACCAGATTTAAATGAGTTGCTTGGACTAATGCTAACGTTTGAGCAAGATTTGAAGACAGCTGGAGATAAAGGACATAGTTCGGCTAAGTATGCAAAGAATAAGAAGAAAGGTGATAAAGGTAAAGAAAAAGATGAAGAAGAGATGTCTACTCAAGCAAATTTTGCAAGAGGAAGAGGTAATGCCAGAAGTAAAAGTAGAAGTAAAGGAAGAGGTAATCAGACTAACAACAAGAAAACTTGTTGGATCTGTGGATTAAGCAATCATTTGGCTCATGATTGCTAGCATAATTCTCAAGGATTAAGTGAGAATCAGAACAATAACAGTAGAGGCAGAAGCAGAAGATATCAAAGAGGTAGACAAAGCCAAAGAGGCGGATATGGTAGAGGTGGAGCAAGAAGTTGGGGACAGAATCAGTCTCACAACACTACTTACTACAACTATGCGAATGATACGCAGAATGATAGTCATACAACATTGATGATGAATTCGATAAGTGCGACAGAAAACGAAGACCTCAAGGTATTCTATATTGACTCTGGTTGTTCAAATCATTTGTCAGGAAATAAAGAATTGTTATCAGAACTTGAAGGAGGTATTTTGAATCATACAGTACAAACAAGTGATAACACAAAACATAATGTAAGGTCAATTGGAAAGGTAAAGTGTAAGAATGGAGCTGACCTACTAACAAATGCTTTGTATGTTCCAACAATCCCGAAGAATCTGATCAGCGTGGGTTAGATACTAGAAAAAGGTTTTCAAGTTAGGTTTACAAATGAAGGAGTATTTGTTGAAGATCTAGAGAATGGATACAATCAAATTGTCCATGGTAAAAAGGAAGGTAGAATTTTTACTCTTAAAGTACAAGGGAATGTTGGTCAAGCCTTGATCACACATGGTGATGAGGTATTTACAGAGTTAGACCTCTGGCGTAAGAGGTTAGGACATTTTAATGAAACAGGAATCAAAACTATGGTGGAGAAACAATCCGTGAGAGGATTAGCAAACATGAAGAATCAACATATGATTCACAAGTGCGAAGCCTGTTAGATGGGAAAAGCCCACAGGTTCCCATTTCAGAAGAAAGGGTACAAACACAATGATGTGTTAAAACTCATACATACAGATGTATGGGGACCAACAAAAGAAGGATGTATCAGTGGCTCAAGGTATTACGTTCTTTTTATTGATGATGCAACAAGATGGATAACTCTTTATGTTGTGAAAGAGAATTCAGAAGTATTTGAAGCTTTCAGGCATTTTCATGCATATGCTAAAAGACTTACAGGACAAAAACTCAAAAGACTAAGGTCTGATGGAGGAGGAGAATATTTTTCTCGAGAGTTCAATGATTATCTGTGGAATGGAGGTATCAAAAGAGAAATAATTTGCAGGTATACACCGCAACAAAATGGAGTAGCAGAAAGAAGAAACCGAACTCTAGTTGAGTTTGCAAGAGCAATGCTAAAGGAGAAGAATTGTCCAAATTATCTTTGGGTTGAGGCAGTAAATACAACAAAATATCTGGTAAATAGATTACCATGTACAGCTTTAAATGGGATGACTCCTTATGAAGCTTGGTGGGGCAAGAAACCAACACTTGATCATTGTAAAGTGTTTGGATCATTTGCTTATGCTTATGTACCATCACAATTGAGACATAAGCTTGAACCAAAA
Organism: Ceratopteris richardii; assembly: GCA_020310875.1. NCBI lineage: Eukaryota > Viridiplantae > Streptophyta > Polypodiopsida > Polypodiales > Pteridaceae > Ceratopteris > Ceratopteris richardii. The sequence continues at coordinate 71,304,224 of CM035430.1, read as the reverse complement.
GCTGAAAAATATGTGCTCATCGGATATTATGAAAAACAGATGGGTTATAGACTATGGAGTCCTCTAACCAAACAGTTTATTGTTTCCAGAGATGTGACATTTGATGAAGGAAAGAGCTGGTATACAGATAAAGAGCATAGTGTTGAAACACTTGAAGAAGATATAAGAAGGAAAGAAAAAGGAAAATCACATATGCAGGTGAATGAAGATGAAGATCATATGCAGGCAAGCACATCCAGGATCGGATTAGGTATGAGAAACGAAGATGGACCAAGATTTGATGAAGATGTGTATTCAGATACACACGAAGAATATGAGCTAAGAAGGTCAAACAGAGTAAGGAAACAACCAACAAGGTATTCCTATGACACTTCTTATTTGACTTAGAAAAACTATGCTTACTTAGTAAAGGAAGATGAAGAACCTCAGAATTATAGTGAAGCAAAAGATAAGAAACAATGGGAAGAAGCAATGAGGAGGAGTTCAAAGCTCTTGAAGAGAACAAGACTTGGGATCTTGTTCCAAAACCAAATGGTAAGAAAGTGATTAGAAATAAATGGGTTTACAAAGTTAAGAAACTTGCAGATGGAAGGATAGCCAGATACAAAGCTAGACTGGTGGTCAAAGGCTATGCTCAGATGCATGGCATAGATTATGATGAGACATTTAGTCCGGTGGCAAAGATGTCAACCATAAGGACATTGATTGCTATAGCAGCATCAAAAGGATGTTACACTTATGTGTTCCTCGAGTAGCTTTGATGTGAACCTTTTCCCTATACATGGGCACTTTTTACTCTAGTGCTGGCTAGAGGTTGTTTCCCCATGTTACCACATGCTTGATACTCTCATATGTGGTGGTACTTTGTACTTAGGGATATTATTTAGCTCTTACTACAGTTCAGTTCATTGATCAATAGAGAGAGCTATTCCAGCCATCGTCTTCTCCATGTGTCTTGCTGCGTTTGTGCTCCTTGTGTGTGCTTCTTGTGTGTCTCTCGCACTTCTACACACACCCAACAATGGTATAAGAGCAGGTTGAGCTTCTTCTTAAGTTTCGGTTTTTCGCGTCGTGGCACGCGCACTTTTATAGCGCAAATCGACTTCGGAGCATAGAACTGTGAATTCCAACAACCCGGAAACATTTCCAACAGGTGTGTTGGGGTTTTACCTCCATTTCGAAGCCATTCGTGTAGTCAGAATCGCCGTCAGAGTGACGGTTTGTGAGCTGAAATTTCAGCACTCATTTCAGCTTTCATCGAAGTGAAGATTTTGTCACATTCTTGTTCCTCAATGAATTGGCGGGCAGCAATGACTTGTTTGGCATGCTTCAAGCTGAAGATAAGCTTGATGGGACCAACTATCCGATGTGGTCTTACATGATGAAGCATGTTCTTGTTGCAAAACAACTTTGGAACATAGTGGAAGATGTAGATCGAAAACCAGCAGGTGCTTCTACTTCATAGTCTACTGTCACAGATGGAGCTTCTTCTTCAAGTATAGTGGTTTCTCCTTCTCCACCTACACAGAAGCAGCTTAGATGGGATGGAAAAGATGCTCAAGCTCATGCTTTGATTGCACTTTCAGTGAAGCGTCATATAGTTCCACACATTCGGTCATGTTCTACATCGACACAGGCATGGGACACTCTTGCTTCTTTGTATGCCGTGCGTAATGAAGCACATGTTGCATACTTGAGGAAGCAACTTGAGGATGTATGTATGGCTGAAAATGAGTCAGTGGATGTGTATGTGACATGCATCAAGGACTTGAAAGAGCAATTGGCAAACATAGATGAGATTATTCCGGATGCATCACTCATTTCTACATTGTTGAAAGGATTACCAGAATCTTTTCAAAGCTTTGCTACTACAATCTGTTTGGTTGCAAAAGGAAATCCTAATATGTATGCATTTGATGAGGTTGTGTCTCTTCTTTTGCAAGAAGAGCAATCTAGAGTGAATAGGAGTGGTTTGATTGAGGGAACACAAGCACTTGCTATCTCATAAAAGGGGAAAAGCAAGTATGGTTCAGCTTTGGGTTCATCAAAACCAAAGCCTCAAGCTTCTTCTTCCACTCATTCCTCTAATGATAGTGAATTGCAAAAGAAGAGATGCAAATATTGTCTGAAGGCCGGTCATACTATTGATGAGTGTAGAAAGCTTGCTAAACGCAATGAAAAGAAGAAGGAATCGGGCATGTCTATTGCTGAAAATTCAGCAAATGCAAAGAATGATGAAGCTAACATTGCTCAAGATTTTTGGGCATGTGTTGTTACATGTCATTATGATGCTTCTTTACATTCTAAATGTATGGTTGTGAGTGAGGCTGATTCGGATTGGTTCTTTGATAGTGGTGCTTCAAAGCACATAACATCATGCAAAAGATTTTTTGCCTGTTTGAAAGATGCACCTAAAGGAGGACATGTGGTGTGTGCAAACAATGCCTCTTATCCTATCATTGGAGTAGGAGAAATTGAGCTAACGGCTGCAAATGGAGGGGTGACTCTCTTGAAAAATGCATTGTATGTGCCCGGTATCAAGAAGAACTTAATTTTAGTTCCATTGATTGCCAAAGTTGGACTTCATGTACACTTTGTTGATGATTAGTGTATGGTTCATGATTTCAGCAATGGCAATGTTATTGTGATGTCTGGTACATTATGTAATGGTTTGTATCGCATGGATACATACAAGAGGGCTGCATCGAATGCCTTACTTGCTCATACTTCTTCCATGGCTGAAATGGAGCTTTGGCATGCTCGTTTTGGTCATTTAAGCTTCAATAGTTTGCTCTACTTGCAAAAGAAGGACATGGTTATTGGCTTGCCTACACTTGAGTCCATTGAAAAGCATGCATGTGAAGGTTGCATTCTTGGAAAAATGCATCGTGCTTCTTTTCCAAAAGATATTCACACACACACTACAAGAAAATTGCAACTTGTTCATAGTGATATATGTGGTCCGGTCAAGACTCCATCTTTTGGGAAGCATGTATATTTTGTTACCTTCATTGATGATGCTACTCGCCATACATGGGTGTATCCTATGAAAGCAAAGAATGAGGTATTTTCTTGCTTCAAAGCATTTTTAGCTATGGCTGAAAATTTTTCTTCACAAAAGCTTTTGACTCTACGCACGGATCATGGTGGTGAATACATGTCACATGACTTTAATGCTTTTCTTCGTGAAAGAGGTATTTCACACCAATGTACGATGCCATATACACCTCAACAAAATGGTGTTGCCGAGCGTAAAAATAGAACTTTACTTGAAATGGCACGATGTATGGTTAAAGGAAAGCATCTTCCTCATAAGTTTTGGATGGAAGCGGTCATGTGTGCAAACTATGTGTTGAATCACTGCCCTACAAAAGCATTGAGAGTCATCACTCCTTATGAGGCTTGGAATGGTCATAAGCCTATGGTTAGTAATATGTGTGTGTTTGGTTGTTTGGCATATGCTCTTGTGCCATCACAACAACATCACAAACTTGATGACAAGGCAAAGAAATATATATTTGTTGGTTATAGTGCTGAAAGTAAGGGATATCGGTTGTACCATCCATTGACAAACACAATTATTGTGAGTCAAGATGTGGTATTTGCTGAAAATTCAATTTTCCCTCTACTTGAATGCAAAAAACTGCCAACAGTTAGCTCATAAGATGTGTTCGATACACTCATGCCTTTGTCCCAAAATGGTGCGCTTGACTATGGCCATGTAGACTAGCCAACTGAGGCTCAAAGGGCTGAAAAATTCCAGCCAAATAGGGCTGAAAATGCAGAGAATTTCCAGCCAAACAAGGCTGAAAAAATTCAGCCAAAAATTGTCAAAACTGTTGGAAATTTCTAGCCACATATGGCTGAACATTTGCGTCAAAATATGGCTGAAATTGAGCATGAAATTCAGCCCATGCATGATGTACATATTGAAGATGTATTACATAATGAACGCATGTCTATCAAGAGTGCACAATCTATGCCAAAGTGGCTGAAACAAACTTTGCAGGACAGCAAATTGAGTGCACCTTTACTTGCTAGAACAAGATCAAGCTCTCACCATGCATCAAATAATTTTGTGGATTATTCTCTTATTGCTACAGCATGTAATGAAGAGCCACTTTCTTTTGAAGATGCATGTGACGATCCACAATGGATGAGTGCTATGCAATTAGAAATGGATTCCAGACATAGGAATGGTACTTGGGAGTTATGTGAATTGCCAAAAGGAAAGAATGCCATTGGTACAAAGTGGGTTTACAAGATTAAGAGAAAATCTGATGGTAGCATTGATCGCTACAAAGCTAGATTGGTTGCCAGAGGATATGCGCAACAATATGGCGTTGACTATGAGGAAACTTTTGCACTTACTTCACGCATGACTACCATTCGTACTGTGGTTGCATTTGCTGCCCATCGAGGCTGGAAAGTGCATGAGTTGGATATAAAAACAGCCTTTTTGAATGGTGATTTGCAAGAAGAGGTTTATGTGAAGCAACCTCTTGGATTTGCTATGAAAGGGAAAAAGCATATGGTTTGTCACTTGCATAAAGCCTTGTATGGTCTCAAGCAAGCTCCACGTGCATGGTATGACAAAATACATAAGCACTTGATTGCTCTTGGCTTCACATGTAGTCCGATTGAAAGCACTCTATGTACGCAAAAATGGGGCTGATCTTATAGTGCTTGTTCTTTATGTCGATGACATAGTCTTGACTGGGTCATGTGATGCAAAACTTGACATTCTTATGGCGGATTTGCAGCATACTTTTGATGTCACTTATCTTGGTCTTTTGAGCTACTATCTTGGCATCTAGTTTGTATCCGTTGAGGGGGGAATTGTTATGCATCAAGCAAAGTATGTTGAAAAACTACTTCAACATTTTGACTTTGAGGATTGCAAGCCAGTTTCCACACCAGTTGAGACAGGATTTAGATTCTCAGTTGAGGATTCCAGTGATGCATTTGACACTTCTCTTTATCAACAGGCTGTGGGATGTCTTATATATGCATGCAACACAAGGCTGGATATACAGTATGCAGTTTCCCAGTTGAGTCGATTCATGCATAGCCTTGGCACTAAGCATTGGCAAGCGGTGAAACGTGTGTTTAGATATCTTCGAGGCACTTTGAGCTTAGGTTTCTTTTATGGCAGAGATGTTCAGCCATGCTTGCATGCTTTTATAGATAGTGATTGGGCTGGTTGTTATGATACTCGCGTGTCCACTAGTGGTAATTGATTTTTCCTTGGAGATTCATGCATATCTTGGTTGAGTAAGAAGCAACCTACAGTGGTGACATCGAGTTGTGAAGGTGAGTATAGGGCAGTTTTCACAACTACAGTGGAGTGTATATGGCTGAGACGCCTATTGATGGATCTTTACATGGAGATTGATGCTGTTATGCATATTCTCACTGATAGTCAGAGTGCTTTGGTTATTGCATGAAACCCAGTGTTTCATGCATGGACCAAACATATTGAGGTGCAGTATCACTTTGTGAGAGAGCGCCTTCATGCAGGAGATATTGATTTGGTATATGTGCCTACACAAGATAATGTGGCAGACATATTCACCAAAGCTCTTCCACGGGAAAAGTTTGAAGCTTTTCGCAAAGCTTTAGGCTTGTTACCTTCTGGGGGCTAATCTGTCACTCCCTGTATGTGTTCACATCATTCGCTCCAAGGGGGTTTGTTACACTTATGTGTTCCTCGAGTAGCTTTGATGTAAACCTTTTCCCTATACATGGGCACTTTTTACTCTAGTGCTGGCTAGAGGTTTTTTCCCCATGTTACCACATACTTGATACTCATATGTGGTGGTACTTTGTACTTAGGGATATTATTCAGCTCTTACTTCAGCTCAGTTCATCGATCAATAGAGAGAGCTATTCCAGCCATCGTCTTCTCCGTGTGTCTTGCTGCGTTTGTGCTCCCTGTGTGTGCTTCTTGTGTGTCTCTCGCACTTCTACACACACCCAACAAAGGATGGAAGCTAAGTCAGCTGGATATAATGACTGCATTTTTAAATGGATATATATCAGATGAAGTCTACATGGAACAACTTGAAGGGTTTGTAAGTTTCAATTACCCAGATCATGTTTGCAGATTAAGAAGAGCTCTCTATGGATTGAAGCAAGCTCCAAGAGCTTGGAATTACAGACTTGTGAAGTATCTCAATGACCTTGGATACCAAAGCTCAAAGGCTGATGCAAGTCTACTCATTAAGAGAACAGATGAAGGTATGATCTACATTTGTAGTTATGTAGATGACATAATAATCACAGGAACCTCAGATGTAGGAATCAAGGAGGTAAAAAGATTACTTGAAAAAGAGTTCAAGATCAATGATCTAGGAAAATTATCATACTTTCTTGGAATGGAAGTCACATATACAGATCATGGTGTATATGTTTCACAAGAAATGTATCTCCTAAACTTACTGAAGAAGTTTAACATGGAGAATTGAAGAGAAGCTTCAACATTGCTTGAAGTAAATCATAAACTCAGCAAATATGGTGGTGCAGAGTTTAAAGATATGAGGAAGTATCAGTCGTTAGTGGGAAGCTTAATTTATGCTACACTAACAAGACCTAATCTCAGTTATGCAGTGGGAGTTCTTTCACAGTTCATGCATTGTCCGAAAGATCAACATTGGATTGCAGGACAAAGAGTTCTTAGATATATCAAAAGAACTATAAAGGAAGGATTATATTATCCTTTTACGTCATATATAAAGCTGAGAGCATAGAATGACTCAGACTGGGTAGGAAGTCAAGATGCCAGAAGGTCAACACATGGGTATATGATATACCTAGGAGATAAGCTTGTAAGCTGGTGTTCAAAGAAGCAACACACAGTGGCTTTATCGTCAATAGAAGCAGAATATAAAGGACTTGTGGAAGAAGCTAAAGAAGTGATATAGATGCAGGCCTTGTTCAAAAGCATGGGTATTGATCAAGGTATACCTATCATACATGGAGATAATATGAGCTCGTTGTATCTTGCAGCGAATCCAGTATTTCATGCAAGAACAAAGCACATAGAGATTCAATATCATTTCTTGAGGGAAAAGGTAATGGAAAAGGAGATTGAAATAGTATACACTCCTACAAAAGATCAGATAGCAGATATTCTGACAAAGAGCTTAGATGGATTAAAGATAAGCAGATTCAAAGAAATGGCACGTATAAAAGAAAAGAAGAATATATGAAAGATCAAAGAATGCAAATTAGTGATTGAGGGGGAGCTGTTGAAGAATAACTCACAAATTTGACATACAGACAAACATAAAGACGAAGAAAGACAAAGAGAAGCAGAAACAAAGCATTCAAAAAATCAAGCCTTAGTGAAGGGACGAATTCACGACTGTAATATAGCTCATAGAAACTTCCAGAAATACGAGTTTTTGAATCACGGAACAAAATGTATATATATATATATATGAGGTAGAAGTTCATAATACAAAAGAGGAAAGAGGAGAGAGCAGTGTGCTCATAGAACCGGAATAGAATAGCACATATAGAAACTGAGGATAGTGATATAGAAGATGCCAGAGATTGCCTATGTAGAGATGAATAATAGAACCTGAACTGTCGGGTATTCATCTGAGAGAGATGGTAAGGAATAACTACTCAGAGTAGGAGAGTTTTCCATAGCTATGAGCAAAGTGAGGCCAAGCTATTTTTGTACACATCTTCTCTAATAGAAAACACATGTTCATGTGGAATTTTGAGCGCATTCTTTGTATGTGAAGAAATCTGAGTGATTTCATGTTACTGTGAAAGTTAGTTAACAGTTACAGTTTTCTCAGTAAACATTTTTTGGTACTTTTGAAAGCTAGATCTCGCAACATAGTGTAAAGATTTTCATGAGTGATAGCTCATCTTGAATCTAGGAGTCTGAACTACAAATTGATCAAAAGAGTTTTGTGAAACAAGACATGTACACAGAACAAAGTATGACCGTAAAAGATGTCCAGAACTGATGAAGTTTTTCTTAAACTTCAGAAAGAGTTCATTTACTAAAGGAAGCTCAAGTATTACTTCCTTACTTCATCAGCACATATTTGAAGTAACTACAAATAGAATTGCAGTTGATTCCGGTAAGATTCCGGTACAATTACGGTGACATTGCGGTGACATTCCGGTGAAGTTCTGGTGAAATTCTGGTAAGTTCAAAACACAGTTATAAAGTTTTAAGTTCAGAAAGGTTGCTAAGCTACCGATGATTATAGAGGTGTTCTAATATCACTTTAGCTTAGTTCTTGTGGTGTGGCGAATTCCGCAGTTGAGCTTTAGCTAGTTAAGCTCACTCGCCGTGTCAACAAGTAGTACAAGAGCTCAACATTTGATGATGGTTCGTTAGAGCTCAACAAGTGGCGAATTTCCACAGTCTTGTTAGTGAATAAGCTTTTGCCACGAAATCAACATTTTCTCCTAGAAGATATCAAAGGATGCTAGGGATACAGTTACAAATTTATACTGGGCAAGAAATGAGGCTCATGTTGCTTAAATCCAAAAATAGTTAGAGAGTGAGCATATGAGCAAAGGACGTTCTATGGAAAGCTTTTTGACAAAGATCAAAGATTTGAAGGAACAGTTGATTTCTACTTATGAAATATTCCTAGATAGTTCATTGTGCAACTATTTGTAACAATCTTCGAGATTCATATCAGAGTTTTGCTTCTACTCTTTGATTGATGATGAAAGACAATCCAAATGATATAAGATTTGAGGATTCAATCTCTTTTTTGTTGTAGGAAGATCAGCTCAGGTAGAATGAGTCACTTTTGTGTGGTGTAAATCAAGCTTTCTTAGCAAGTGGGCAAATGTAAATGGAGCTCATCTACTAGTCAGTACAAAGTTTCTAATGTTTCACAATAAAAGAATGAATACTAAGATGAGAAGAATATAGAAAAAGAAAAATTATTTTTGCAAATACTATAAGGTAAATGATGATGTCATAAAGAGTAAACTAGTTGCAAAAGATGTAAAGAAGAAAGAGGCTAGAATGGTTGTTGCAGAGTCCTCTAAAAAATAAAAAACTCTTCTTATCTTAATCAAAATGAAGAATGGGAATTTACTAATGTTTGCAACTATGACCCATCTTCTCATGAGTAGTGTATGTTTGTAGTAGACTCAGATGTTTGATAGTTTGATCATGGGGAAACCAAAAATATTACCTTTCAGCCTACCCATACAAGGAATATAATCAAATGTGCTTACAACTCCTCTTATCTTGTAATGGGAGTTGGAAAGATCATTCTCACTATTGTTTATGGTAGTTCTTTCACATTTTCAAATACTTCATATGTGTTAGGGATCAAGAAAATTCTATTGTCAATTTTAGCATAAGCAAAGATTGGTCTGGTTATCAAATTTGTTGATGCAAGATGTATTGTGCATGCTCTCTCAAATGTTGACATTATTATTGCTTCTAAAATTTTATGTCATGGGTTGTATAAGCTCATAGACTATGCAAAATATGTGAATGATTCAACATGTGCACTTCAAGATTCTCATGCTATCTGAGATGCAAAGCTTTGGAATGCACCCTTTGGTCATTTGAATTCGGCTAGTTTGCTTCACTTGCAAAAATCTGAAATGGTGTCCTCTCTTCCCAAACTTGAGGCACCTTGTAAGCATGTTTGTGATGGTTGTATTTTCAGAAAATGTAGTGCTTCTCCTTCCAAAAAAGATAGTGCAGTTCGAGTTACTCATTAATTGCAACTTGTTCATCCTAATGTATGCGGTCCTATGCAAACACCTTTATTTGGGAACTACCTATACTTCATGAATTTTATTAATAATTTCTCTAGGTGTGCATGGGTCTATCCATTGAAAGCAAAGTTTGAAGTGCTCATGTGCTTTGAAAAGTTCTTGGTCATCATTGAAAAATTTTTGGTTTGTACATTGAGTACCCTCCATTTTAATCAAGGGGGGAATACATGTCTTTTGATTTTAATTCATTTTTTGTTGACCGTGGAATAAAACATCAGTGTACAATGCCATATACACCTCAACAAAATGGAGGTTCTAAGAGAAAGAACATTTCTCTCATGGAAATGCTGAGGTATATGGTCAAAATTTAGGCTTTACCACATTGCTTTTGGATTGAGGTTTTTATGTATGCAACATATGTACTTAACAAGCATCCCACCAAAGCACTACAATCCATTGCTCCATCTTAGGTGTGCATGGTTGCAAGCCATTTGGTTCTCATCTGCATGTCTATAATTCTCTAGCATATGCATTAGTGCCTCAACAACAATGGAGAAAGTTAGATGATAAAGTACTGAAATGCATTTTTGTTGAGTACACTTTGAAAGCAAATGCTATACTCTATATCATCCATAGACAAAATGCATTTTGGTTAGTGGTGATGTTTTATTTTTGTCGAACATGCAATTCAGCCATTGTTTTCATGTGTAAAGGATACATCAGGTATCCCCAAAGATGTATATGGCACTTTGCTACCTCTTTTTATAGATGGATAATCAAGTATTGGTTCAAATGAGGAAATTTCTTAGCCTTTATAGGTTTCAAATAATAATACAGATAATTCAATTTTTGATGTAGATTTAAATGATGCACTTTTTTATGAGAGGGCTGACATATATGAGACAAAAACTATGCCTAAATGGTTGGTGCAAACCTTCTGAGATAGCAAATTAGATGCATTGTTGAATATTGTAGTCATTCAAAATCTCATAGTGCTTCCTTTGCATCAGATTGCTACGCGATGGCTATCTCTAGTCTTTGTGATGAGAATGAGATATTTTCTTTTCATCAAGCACAAAAGTTAAAAAAATTATTGGCTGCTATGCAATCAGAATATGATGTTATTATGAAGAATGCCTCTTGGTCTTTATGTGAGTTTCTCTAGTAAAAAAGTTCATTGATACTAAATGGGTATACCAATTGAAATGTAAGCCTGATGGGACATTTGAGAGGTATAAGGTGAGGCTTGTCAACACTAATCATTTATGCACTTGTAGCTAATCATGGTTGGAATGTACATTATTTGGACATTAAAAATGCATTTCTAAATGGAAACCTACATGAAGAAGTGTATGTATTTCAACCCCATGGTTTTGTGCAAAATGGGCATAAAAATATTATAAAGGTTCAAAATGTGTTATATGGTTTTAATCAAGCACCACATGCTTGGTTTGAAAAGATACATGCTTACTTGCTTGAACATGGTTTTGAGAACAGTCCAACTCAAAGCACCTTATATGTTAAGTGTGTAGATGATGTACTTCTAATCATTGTTGTATGTGTTGATCACATTCTGCCCATTGGTCCTAATGAGAAGCATATTTCTTAATTTGAGGGTGATTTGCATGCTTCTTTTGAGAATCATGTCAGATTTAGGGAATTCGCATCATTATTGAGGATTTCATTTTAGGCAAGTTGATGGGGGATATCTTTGTTTCAAAAAAGATATATTAACAAATATTGCAATGTATCGGCCTTGAAGATTACAACCCTATTGTCACTCCTAGAGAGAAATGTTTATGATTGAGTCTTCGTGATATTGGAGATGCATTTGGTGGTGTTCTCTATCAAAAGTCTTTTGTTTGGTAGGTAGTTAAGCACATCTTTTGCTACTTGAGTGGTACCTAGCTACTAGGATTCTTTTATCCCAAGGGAGAGCATTACATTCAAATTTACATGGTTTTTTCTACTAGTACTAGGTTGCTTGTTATGGCATTTGTGCATCCACTAGTGGTTTTTACTAGATCAGTTAACTATGGAGGTACTAGGTTGTTTGAAAATCAGACAAGTAGATTTCTTTCGACGATTTTGGAAGATGGACGAATAATTCTAAAGTATTGTCGGACATGAAGTGTTCATTCAATGCAAGTTCTTGTTCTTACCGTACGTAAGTTAAAAACAAAAACCTGCACTGAATGGATGCTTTGTGTCCACCCATCCTTTAAAATTATTCTTCCATCCTTCAAATTCTTCGAGGTAAATTTACTTCTCCTATTTTTCAAACGACTTAATCCCTCCAAGCTAACTCATACTTAATATTTGTATGCAAAGTTCATAAAAGAGTTAGCAGCATAGGTATTAGGTTGACTAGAATAAGAGAAGCATATGTGTTAGGAAGATTATAAAGGTTGGGTGGATGCACATACAAATCCTCTACAATAAAGAGACCACGACCAACATTAGTAATAGTGGATGGAGCAATCATATAGCAATTACCCCAAAAGTTGAAAACCTCTCCATCTAAAGGAAGTGGTCCTCTATTCCATCCTTCATATCTTCTTCTATCATATGTTTGTACTAGAGAACGATCACGAGCTGGCAATGGATAATCTCCAGCCATTTTAGTCTCTAAACCAAGAGGTAAAGGATTTCTAGAAACCTCTACTTGTAATTGATGAACAGTAAGTCCATGATGTGTACGAGGTATATTAACATTATGAGAATTATCATCATCATCATCATCATCATCATTGAGCAAGTATTCATATATATGAGTAGTAATTTGATTTTGTATATGGTTTTTAAATAAATAATAACATTAATTTAGAGAAAAAATAGATACCGAAGCATTATAATGTTGATCAAGTGGTGGTGCATGCTCAAAAGTATCATACTCTACCTCTGGTTCAATACATTCCAATCATGGTCTTCGATACGTGCCATAGCAAGAGTTACACCAACATATAATATGCTCTTGATAGTAAAATTCATCATAATTCCTATCGGAGGACATATGTGAAGTCGTTGCAAGGGTAGGAGATGGTCGAGTGCCCTCTGATTGATCAGAATCTGATTATAACAAGAAAGAAAAAATATATCAGTTATGTATCTATCAAATATATTTAAAATTAAAAGTTTGATATACTTACAATATATAGTCCTTGCCCGATTAGGAGACGGTGGTGGAGTTCCATCTAATTGATCAGAATCTACAAATAATGGTATTTGATATTAATAATCTGATTATTTACATAAATAAACATTCACATATACATATTTACACATACGCACATATTTGATGGGGGATGATTCTAATGCCCCAATGCAAAAATGGAAGATGGTTGCCCTCCACTAGGTCCACAAGCAGTGATATATGTTCACTGTTTTGAACTTTTCTTTGCACCACTACAGAGCCCTAAAATAAAATTTTTCATACTTGTAGTATGCTATAAGAGCTACCCAACAAGCTTTAAATCCTCCCAAATGGATATTCCAGCTGGGAGAACCACCCTCTGCAAAACAAGCTACTTGTTTGCAACACTCTCTACCTATGTGCAAAGATATACCTTCACAAAGTTGGCAATTTCTCACAACTCACTCAGTCAAATAACTTGAAACTTTGGCAAACTTCAAGATACTATATGAGAGACCAGATGAACCTTGAAGTCAAGGAAAATGAGTAGAATGTGAGAGCAAATAATGCAATGCAATCTGGTACAATCAGATTTGGAAAAGCCTAACTAGACCTCTAGATAGAGAGGAGCAAAATCATGAGAAAATGAGGTAAGCAAGCAAGGGGGCTGCTTCTTGGAGTTTATGAATTCACTAAACTAAGTAAGAAACTCCTACAATGCATATAACTCAAGAAAGAAAGGTGAGATGATGCTTATATAGAGTTTTACTTTTCCTACAATCTAGCTAACCACCCACCAATCAATGTAGGTGCACTTTTTGGTGGCTGATTTGATGAGATTTGAATTAATTGAGTTTGGTGAAGCTTCTTAATTTATTTCATGACTTTGGGTCCTCCTTTTTTATTGTTCTACTTGCAAAACTCGAGTTTGAGCCTTTTTGCATGATTGAGACTTGATTTTCAACACTCCCCCTCAAGTCCAAATGCCTAGGTCTTTCATTCCAATGCATGCCTTGAAGTGTTGTAGCTTTACTCCATCCAATGCTTTGGTAAACATATCTACATATTGGTCCTTTGTATTGACATGCTCCACCTTGACATCCTTTGACATGATCTTCTCTCTAATAAAGTGGTAATGCACTTCTACATGCTTCGACCTTGCATGGGACACTGGATTTTGAGCCAAGCATATGCTACTTATGTTGTCACAAAAAATAGGTACTTGCTTAACTTGCAAATCAAGATCAACAAACAACTTCTTGAGCCCTATAAGATCACATGAGACTTGTGCTAAGCCTCTATACTCAGCTTTGATTGATAAGAGAGCCACTGTTGGTTGTTTCTTTGACATCCATGAGATGGTCTTCTTCCCTAGCATGATAACATATCCACTGGTGCTCCTCCTTTCATCTTTGGAACCTGCCGATTAGCATCACAATAAGCTTGTACATTTAATCCATCATCAAATGGATAATATAGACCTTCATTCACTAATCCTTTTAGGTACCTAAGTACCCTTTTAGCTGCAACAAGATGAGGTACTCTTGGTGCTTGCAAAAATTGAGATAACACTCCAACTACATGTGAAATATCTGGTCTTGTCATAGTAGCATACAAGAGAGAGTTAATTATTGACCTATGCATGGTGACATCCTTCACTTCTTCACCTTCATGAGCACTTATTTTAACATTTACTTCTAATCGATTTGAAATGGGCTTGCAATCCACAAGCCAAACTTCTTCAAAATATCTAGAATGTATTTCCTTTGCATCAAGTGTATACCTTCCTCTTTATATAGTATTTGTGGATCCCATGTCTACCCATCGATGGTCTTCATCATTTGCCTTTTCCTTTCATTTTCTACTTCCTTCACTTGAATGAGCTTCATTCCTTGTCTTTCCATGCCAAGCTGATATAGTACTCTCCTCTTATGGTGTGCTTAAAGTCATTGGACCACTTATGTCCATGCTTTGTTGTTGCTCTTTGAACTTCTTCTAAGCTTCATATGCATCATCAACATGTAACACATCTTTGCTACCATACCAAGGCAACAACTCATCAAATATTACATCCTTGGACACCTTAGGCTCTTTGGTGCAAGGATTATAGCATCAAAAACCCTTTTTCTCTGAAGAATATCCTGAAATATACACCTATCAGCCTTTGGGTCTACCTTGTGTCTCAATTCTTGAGGTATGTGAACATAACACATACAACCGAATACTTTGAGATGTGAAAGGTTGGGTTTCTTAACACACCAAGCTTCATAAGGTGTAACTCCATGTAATCCTGAGGTTGGACACCTATTCATATTGTATATGGCTATATTTGTTGCATCAGCCCCATAAGAGTTAGGAACATTCATTTCATTTAACAAAGCTCTAGCCACTTCTACTATGTATCTATTCTTCCTCTCTGCCACCCCATTTTGTTGAGGTGTATACCTGCAAGTGAATTGCCTTTTGATGCCATGGTCTTTTAGAAAATCTAAAAATTCATTTGAAAAATACTCTCCCCCTCCATCCGACCTAAGAGTATTTATATACTTCCCTATTTCCTTCCCCACTAGGTTTTTGAACCTCTTGAAGTGGTAAAAAACACCTCCGACTTTGACTTCATGCATTACTTTCAAACAAGCCTTGAATGATCATCTATAAATGTGACAAAATAACTATTACCTCCAATGGATGGCTCCCTTGTAGGTTCCCATACATCTTTGTGTATGAGATTCAACACTTCATTGCTCACATGTGCTCCCTTCTTGAATGCAATCTACTTTGTTTTCCTAATTGACAAGCATGGCACAAATGTTGCATATTCTGAGATGTAAGATCAGGTAGACCACTCACCAAGCCCTTCCTTTGCATGTCATTCATCCTTTGTAACTTTATGTGCCCAATTCTTTTATGCCATAAGTGGATTTATGCAATCTGTTTATTTCCAATTGACAAGTAGACAATGCGAGGGGTTGATGGCTTTACCTCCATGGTGAAGAGTCTTCCTTGCTTCTTTCCTTTTTGCTATGAGCTTGTAATCCTGCATGGGATCTTCAACAAAACATCCTTGATTATTAAACCTCACCTCATAACCTCTTCCAACCATTTGACCTACCGAAACCAAGTTCTTTGTGATTGTTGGCACATGCAATGCATCCTTCAACACCTTGGAGCTTTGAGATCCATTCAGTGCAACATCTCCCACATGTGTAATCTTGTGTTCAATGTCATCCCCTATCTCTACATGTCCTTGAGTGATGGGTGAGTTTAAATTAAAGAAAACATCTTTATTGTAACTCATATGGTTTCTACAACCACTATCAATGTACCATGTAAAATCTGAATTCACTCTTTCACTTGACCCATACATCATAAACAAGTTCTCATTTTTTGAATTTGTTGAAGTACTATCATAATTACCTTGGTTCCTTTTGTATCCTTGATTGCCTCCTCCTTTGGACCAACAATCTCTTGCATAATGGACCGGTTTTCCACAATTGTAGCATTCCCCATCAGATGATTCTCTTCCATGTGATCTTCCTCCTCTTCCTCTAGTCCTTCCTCTTCCTCTTGATCCATAGCTTTGGTTGTGGGCCTTGTTGGTTGCTTGAGCTTGCGTTTGACCTTCCTCTCCCTCTACCTTGGGAGTTTTGTCCACCTATTTTGCCTTTGCCTCTACCTGCATAGAAAACTTGGGCTTGGCTGCCCTTTAATTGTGAAGCTCCTTGGTTCATCTCCTCGGTCACCATCAATGTGACTAATTGATAAAATTTTGGTAAGGAATCCCTCACATAAACTGATGTGGTGAATGCTTCCCACCTTTCATCCTCTCTCAAGCCATTGAGAGTGTGCGCAACAAGATCTTCATCTTCGATTGGGCTCCCAATCGAGCCTAGAGCATCTGCAAGCTCCTTAACCTTCAAAATGTACTCATTTATGTTAGTACTTGGTGATTTCCTAAGATTATTCAACTCGTTCTTGAGCTGAATCTTCCTTGCCTTGGTTGTGTTGGAAGCAATGTACATTGGTCAACAGTTTGCTCATAGATCATAGCATGTCTAGCTCTTGTTATTAATCTTCTACAAGTAAAAGGCGTTGGCAACGTGGCCTCCCATCTCTATGACCTGGGTTCAAATCCCTCCAGTAGCAGGTGCAGCGTGAAAAAGTGTTTTGTTAGTCATGCTTTTCAAAATAAGTGTGTTACTTCAAAGACATTGGATGGTGGTTAACATAAGATTTACATCTTATGTTAAGAATTCAGGTACATATTCTCTTTATGCACATAGGTACTACTTGAAGTTTATGGAGGCAGTAACGTCCATATCAAGAGGAGTCCTATTCGGCATACGTACAAGAGAATCAGTACGTATATGCTTTATGCATATGTGGATGAGGTGTTCGAGAAGGTATGGTCATATGAGTTTGAGGATTTTTGGCATTAAACTTGTTAGCATTTTTTACTACTTTTGTAAGTATGTGATCTTTTCACACACGTATCTGACTTAGGGTCTTCCATAGCCTAAGGTTAGATGAGGGTTTGCTGATTATCAGTTTTAGACTGATCCTTCCTCTTTTTGTCACTCATATTTGCTCTTCTACAACCTATCAGGTCACACATCTCATGTATATTCAGATTTATGCCCATACATCTGAATATGTTTTTTACATTTGTACATTCAATCATCCATCTATTACTGTTCACATAGAGTGGTTGAGAGTTTGGCTCCCACATTGTACATTGAACATTGGTATATATGATAGTGTGAGTAAGCCTTGGCTTACATAACACTTTACACATGTTGTGTAATCTTTCTCTATCTTTGTCTCATCATTTGTATGATTAAATGTGGTATGTTCATGTTTTGTCAATATTGGAAGATTGCTAGATTCTATGTTGTATATGCTAGACCTATGGAACCTTGGACCTGTGGTATTAGTAATGGGCCTACTAAATTTCCAACATTTGGTATCAGAGCTTTAGGGTTTTTGATATCAGAGTTCATTGAGGCTCTCAGATTCCCAGGTTTCCAATCTTACAGGTTTACAACATATCATTTAAGAGCATCTTCTAAAATTTGACATTTGACATACACACTTAATCTAGATGAGTAGAGATTTGAGAATTAGACAATTTTCAGTCACATGTGTATTCATCAGTGTGGAGTATGAAGTTGATGATCTATTAGCAGCTGAATATTTTTGTAAGAATATGCAAATACTTTACAAAATTATTGTTTGAAGACCAAAACTTGATGAAGAGAAGACTACTTCAAATTCAAGGAAGAACAATGGTTTAGAGAAGATGAAGGAATCAGTTCAACATCAAATCACAAGTATCAGTTTTTACTATCAGATTATCATTTGCAGTTCATATCTTAGAAGAGCAATTATGAAGAGATTTGAAGGATTCAAGGAGTGATTTTATACACTTTGATCATTTGAAAGTTAAAGCCTACATCAAAACAGGTATCTAGAGGTTTTTCTAGAGAGTTTTGAGAGATCTCTTTCATGGCAAGAAAGTTCATCTAAGAAGACAAATTTGGAGATGGGATGAGTTTTGTCATCAGCCAATTTTGTGTTGTAAGTTGGTTGAATATCTAGGTACAAAACTTGATCTAGAGAGGTAACTCTAGAAAGGTAATTCATCATTCAGAAAAAAGGTTGGTGAATTCAGTCATATCAGTCACATTTGATGCAAAGTTTTGATTCAGAGATATGAGGAGATGGTAAAACATGATTCTATATTCACTTACATTTATATACCATGTTTGTTTTGTCTCTTACTCTTAGCACTAGAGGAAGAGAAAAAGTTCATTTGAAGAAGTCAAGAGTGCTTGCTACTTCAAGATGAAGAGAACAAAAGGTATGGAAGAGAAGTTTGAAGATATTTACATCATCAGGTGGAAGAAAGATGTAGAAGAAGAAAGTCCAATATTTCCAAAAGAAAAGTAAGACTTCCTTTTCTCTCATATTTTCCATATACTTTTCCTATTTTATCCTCTACATTCAAAGACAAGTCTACGAGAACATCTTGTGTGAAGAAGAAGCAGTTTCTTGTTTTGCATTACACTTGGTCATGATTTAATAGATTTGACAAAGAATTGCATTGAGAGAAAGAGAAGCAGCAGATATATGTTGTGACTCATATGTGTACGAGTTATGTTTTAGTTGAAGATTTTTTAAGTAGGTAGCCTATATGTTTATCTAAATCTTGAGGTAAAAGAGTTTTTTGTAGCAAATGTTGAAGACTTGCGTTGAGGTTCTATGTTTAGAAAAGTTACCTCATATTCAGTACTTTCAGAAAACTTCCGAAAATTCAGATATTTGAAGTACCAATGAGTTGGAGAATCTACTTTCTATGATTGTCTAGATTTCTGGATACATGGTTGTATTCAAAAAGGTGTTCCATCAGATCCTATCACTTGATTGAGAAGTGGAGTTAGCCAAAAGAATGTCGAGCAGATACTTTCACATTTCACCCCGGTAGAATATGAAGATTTGAAGTATCAACTTGCAGCTTTTGGAGTTCTCAAGGTGAGAAGTTTGTCCACTTGTGTTTCAAGTAGAATTGCAGATTCTTGGGAAGGATTTGTTTGAAGAAAAGTTTTACAACTTTGTGAGGAGCATGGGTAGCAAATCAAACATTCAGTTATAAAGGTTGATGAGAGCATATTCTACACAGGTATTTTGTTGGAAAGATCATATGATCTTGTATGATCTTGGATGATCTTGAATGATCTTGAAGATCTTGAGTATTTATGAGTCAATTGTCTATCCTTTGTTTGTGAAGATTCTTAACATTGGAAGAAGTAAGTCAAAGATTTAGTTTCTATCAAACTAGTGTTGCAGAGGAATAGAAAAGATACTTGTTATGTTACAGAAGGTTATGAATCCTATAAAGCTTTCAGCAAGGTTTTTTGTTATCATGTAATAGATCAGCTAACCTTATTCTTTAATATGGAAAGCTGAGGAAGAAACAGTGGAAAGCTATTAGCAACTGTGCAGTGCTAATAAAAAGGGTTCAAAGATTTTGTTTCAGATTTCAAGTATTGATCACTGAAGATCAGATTTATTTAAAGAAGGAAGACGTTCTAGATTTCATAAAGTCTGATATATTTGAAGAATTCTAGATACTAGTGTTAAATCATCCAGGAGGGTGATGAAACATGAAGACTTATCTTCAGCCATATATGAAAGAATGCAGATTCATACTTACAGGTATTCCTATTTCAGGTATTCCTATATTTCCTTTGTCAGTTTCTCTTTATGTTCCAGCTTTGAAAGAAGAAGAATGTTTGGAGAAAGTTCCTGTTAGGGTGTTCCTGTTGAGGAGAAGGTTCCAAAGTTCTATTGAAGAGAAGCTTGATATTTCAGAGAGGTATGTTTGAGAAGTGTGCACATATATGTTTATACCAGGTTCTGAAGGAAAGAGATATGAAAGATTTACAGATTGAACAAGGATGAAGACATGATGACATTATAGATTTTTTTATGAGACTCATGAGTTGATTTCAGTTGATTTCAGTTAAGTTGAGTTGATTTGACTTGACTTGAGTACAGTCAGAGATGAACCAGCAATGTTCATAATACACTAAGTTGTGAATTGTCAGTGTCAGTCACAGGTCCCGAGATTGAGTTCTTGATTTTGTTTAGTGTATTTACATGACACAACAAAAGTACGTTAAGAAAGCTTTTGTAAGGTAAATGCAAATATGTGGATCCTAGTGTATGTTTTCAGGTTTGTGAAGACAGGAGATAGCACGTTCAGAGTCAGTACTTGCTACAGTCATTGTCAAGCAAGTGATTGCTTGATGTATACACTATTGGATATCTAGTTTGCATATTTTCTCAAGTATTATGGTTTATATTCAGCAAATTCAGGTTGTTTGAAGGAAAGTCAAATTCAGTTTTGAAGAAGACTTTTGAAGAAAATATTTGAAGGTTAATTTGGGAGTAGAAGCTTGAAGCTTGTGATAATTTATAGCTTTGATAGTTTGTAGATCCAGTTGAGTTTGTACCAATATGACATTGTAGAGGGGATTGTTAGAAGCAATGTCCATTGGTCAAAAGTTTGCTCACAGATCATATGTCTAGCTCTTGTTATTAATCTTCTACAAGTAAAAGGTGTTGGCAGCATGGCTATGTTGATATTCTCCCATCTCTATGACCTGGGTTCAAATCCCTCTAGCAACGGCACAACGGGAAAAAGTGTTTTTAGAGTCATGCTTTTCAGAATAAGCGACGTGATTTTCGGACGGAGTTTTTCCAAATCGCGTAGTGATTGCTTGTGCGTTTAGCTTTAAGAATTGTGCTTTTGGAAGGGCTTTTGGAGCTTAATCAATCCTATATAAGTAGATCATAGCTCATTGTTATTTTATCCTTCACCTAGTTTCAACACCAAGCTTTGGAGAGCGTTGGTACCTCAATAGAGGTGATGTTCTTAGCACATGGGGCAGCCATGGTTTTTGGTGTAGGACAATCAACAATTGAAGTTTTAATGAAGGTTTGGAAGTCAAGGACTGAAGAAAAGTTCAAGTTATGAAGCATGGAGGAAGTACATATTCAGAAGAAGAAGTTGTGTACACATATGTACATCAATTCAGAGATAGTTCACTTACACTTTTGTATAGTCATGAGATTGTAAATATTTGCCTATATATACAAGTAAAAAGTCAGGGCAAATATGAGAGAGCATGCGAATAGAGAAATTAGTAGCTGTATGAGTCAATAGACATCTTAGATGTGAGTAAGAATCTCTCTCTCATCACTGAGTTGTGAATTCCTTCAGGAATGTAAGAAAATTGCACCTGATGTTTCTGTGCATTTTCCTTCTGTGCTTGATCATTTCAAGAATCCTTTTGTAGATGTCTAAGTCCATAGTTAATGAGTCTATGGTTAAAATTTGAGAGCCTAATTGTAAACAGGCTATGAGAAGTATGTGTAGGAACATTCATATGTGAAGAAGTGTTCACTAGTTCCTAAAACAGGTGCAAAATTTGATGGTAATGTTTTGGTTATTTCTCTTTCCACAGTGTAAAGTTTTGAGCAAGCAAGCACTCAATCTTTAATTTGGAAGGTAAGCTATCTATTTCTAAAAGCATTTTCATAAACGGGTTCTAGATTGAGAGAACCAAGTGTTAAAAGTTATAGTAGTCTAAATCGACTTCTCAAAAGAGCAGTTTTAGGCATAGGTAACTTCTTGAGATCATTTCTCAAGATATACTGAATTTTTTTGAGTGATTCAACTTGGAGAAGGTGTGCAAACTATAGATGACACCTTGTGCAAAGTTTCATAAAAAACGTTACACAATTTATAAGTTAATTTTGTGCAACAGACTTTCTGAGTAGTCATCTCCTTCACAGATTTTTCAAAATCTTTATAATTGATCATTGATCCTCTAAAATTGATGAAGGTTTGAGTTACTCTTGTTATAGAGGTGCTCTAATTACAAGAGTAGCTTGTTCTTTTGGAGATTAACACTCTCCATCAGTGGTATCAGAGCAGGAAGTATCAAAATTGAAGGAAGAAGGATCTCGATTGCTGCAGTCATAAAGAATTCAACATTTGAAGGTTCAAAAGGTGAAAGCTTGAGGGAAAAGCTTGAGAAGGAGGTCATACAACATCAAGGAAGAAAAAAGGAATGTTATTCGAAGTAAAGGTACATCTATTACTCATAAAGTTTGAAGAATTCAGTATACAGGTGAAGAAAGGATGGGAGATTCTCTTCAAATAGAGAAGTTGGATAGAGAGAACTATCCAGCATGGTCAATGAGGATGGAAGCTCATCTTATGAGCAAAGACTTGATAGCTTATATTACAGGTGAAGAAGAAAAGCCTCAATTCAGAGATCCTAGTGTTCCAACTAGGGAGGAATTGTCAGATTTGAAGAATTGGATGAAGTGAGATGCTCAAGCTAGGAGCATTATCTATATGGCAGTCAATGACTACTTGCTACCTCATATTAGAGGTCTTGAAAGTGCAAGTGATATATAGAACGCTTTGGAGGAGCATTTCCAAAACACCACAAAGTCAAGGAAGGCATCTTTGTGGGCAGAATTTACCACTTTCAAGAAGAAGGCCTCTCAATCCATCTCAGACTATGTAACAAGGATGAAGGACATTGCAGATGCATTAGGAGCAGTTGATGAAGACATTGAGGAGGATAAATTGGTAAGGCAAATCCTCACAGGGTTGAGAGGTGATGACAAATGGAAGCCATTCATTTTTCTTACTGAATTATCACTAGATCATTTTACTCCTGACTTAAACCAGTTGCTAGGACATATGTTAACCTTTGAGCAGGATGTCAAAGGTGAAGGGGACAAGAGTACATGTCATGCAATGTATTCAAAGGATAAGAAGAAAAATAGCAAAGGGAAGCAATAAGCAAATGAAGATGAAGGCACAACTAGTCAAGCCCACTTCCTAAGAGGAAGAGGAGGTGGCAAAGGTAGAGGAAGAGGCAAGAGTAATAAAGATGGAGTCAAAGCTTGTTGGATTTGTGGTAAGACAAATCACTTAGCTAATGATTGTTGGCATAATACTCAGAGTAATGGTGGATATAATCAGAATTTTAATTCAAGAGGAAGAGGTGGTAGAAATCAAAGAGGTAATTTCAGAGGTAGAGGTAGTAGAGGTTACTTTGGAAGAAATGCAGGTAGAGGATTCCAAAGTCAACAATACAACAATACCTACTACAATTATGCTTCAGATTAGAAGGAGGATTCAACATTGATAATGAATGCAACTTGTGAAAGGAAAAGTGAAGACCAAAGAGTCTTCTACATTGACTCAGGGTGTAGCAATCACCTGAGTGGCAACATAGCCTTGATGACTGATTTGGAGAATAAGGTAACTAATCATTTAGTTCAAACAGGTGACAATACAAAGCACAGAGTAAAGTCAATTGGATCAGTGAAGGCCAAGGATGGTAGCACCCTCTTGAGTAAGGTCTTGTATGTTCCTACAATTCCTAAGAATCTGATAAGTGTAGGACAAATTGTTGAAAAAGGTTAAGAAGTTAGATTCACTAATGAAGGAGTGTTTGTGGAAGACCCTAGCAATGGGTATAAACAGATTGTTTTAGGGAATAAAGAAGGAAGATTGTTCACATTGAAGATCCAAGGTAATGTTGTTCATGCCTTGTTCACTTATGGAGGGCATAAGATCTCTGAGTTATATCTTTGGCACAAGAGGCTTGGACATTTCAATGAAAGAGGTATCAAAGATATGGTTAACAATGGTTCAGTGCTTGGATTGCCTAATGTTGCAGGTCAACATATGACATACAGATGTGAGACATGTCAATTAGGTAAGGCTCATAAGCAATCTTATTCCAAGCATGGTTTTATGTATTCAGAGAAGCTTGAATTGGTACACACAGATGTGTGGGGACCATCAAAAGATTTCAGTATCAATGGTTCAAGGTATTATGTGATTTATGTTGATGATGCTACCAGATGGATCACTGTCTATGTGATCAAAGATAAGTCAGAGGTATTCAATACATTCAAACATTATCATGTGTATGCAGAGAGAATTACAGGTCATAAATTGAAGAGACTAAGGTCAGATGGAGGGGGAGAGTATTTCTCTAATGAGTTCAGTGATTACTTGTGGAATGTAGGTATAAAAAGGGAAATTACTTGCAGGTATTCTCCTCAACAAAATGGTGTAGCAGAGAGAAGAAATAGAACTCGTTGAGTTTGCAAGATCCATGATGAAGGAGAAAAATTGTCCAAATTACTTGTGGGCTGAGGCAATAAATACAACTACTTATTTGGTTAATAGGTTACCATGTAAAGCTTTGCAGGGTATGACACCATATGAGGCATGGTGGGGTAAGAGACCTACTCTAGATCATTGCAAAGTATTTGGATGTTTGGCATATGCATATGTGCCATCCCAATTAAGGCACAAATTGGAACCTAAAGCTGAAAAGTATGTATTCATTGGTTATGATGATAAGCAGATGGGATATAGGTTGTGGAGTCCATCCACAAAACAATTCCTTGTATCAAAGGATGTTACATTTGATGAGCAAGGTACTTGGTATGCAGGTACAATCAATATTAATGCAGGTGATGAAGAATTTGTGAATCAAAAGAAAGGTAAATCAAAGGTTCAGATATTTGATCAAGAGGAGAATAATGAAGTGCAGGTTGAAGTTGAAGAAATGCCAAGATTTGATCCTGAGTGTGATGAACCAGAAACCTCAAGGATGGAGAACTCAGAAGGTCATCAAGACACAAGTGGCAACCTACAAGGTATAGCTATGACACTTCTTTTTTGGCTACCAAAGATTATGCTTATATGATAAATGTAGATGAAGACCCTTCTACATATGAAGAGGCAAAAGGTAAGGAAAATTGGGAGAAAGCTATGCAGGAGGAGTATGATGCATTGATGGAGAATCAGACATGGGAGTTGGTTCCTAAACCAAATAGCCAGAAGATCATTGGATGCAAGTGGGTCTACAAGACAAAGAGGTATGCAGATGGAAGTGTGTCTAGATATAAAGCTAGACTTGTTGTGAAAGGTTTTGCTCAGAGTTATGGTATAGATTATGATGAGACTTATAGTCCTGTGGCAAAGATGACAACCATCAGGACACTCATAGCTATTGCTACATGTAAAGGTTGGAAATTATGTCAATTAGATGTGAAGAATGCTTTTTTGAATGGTTATATTTCAGATGATGTTTTCATGGAGCAACCCCAAGGATTCACAGATGAAAGGTATCCAGAGTATGTCTGTAAGCTCAAGAGAGCTTTGCATGGTTTGAAGCAGTCCCCAAGGGCATGGAATTATAGACTTGTGAAGTTTTTGAAAGAACTTGGATTTCAAATATCAAAGGCAGATAGTAGCTTGCTTGTTAAAGCAAGTGATGATGGATTTATTTACATTTGCATATATGTTGATGATATAATTCTTACAGGTACAGATGAGAAAGGCATTAAAAGTCTAAAGAAGCAAATGGAGAAAGAATTTAAGATCAATGATTTGGGAGACTTGTCATATTTCTTGGGCATGGAGATCTCATACACTCAACATGGAGTGTATGTGACTCAAGAAAGGTATTTGAGAAACTTGTTGATGAAGTTTAAGATGAATGATTGCAGGGTAGCACCTACTCCAATGGAGGTGAATCACAAATTAAGCAGATTTGGAGGTGAAGAGTTCAAGGACATGAAGCTATATCAAAGTTTGGTTGGTAGTCTGATCTATGCTACATTAACTAGGCCTGATTGTCATATGCAGTTGGAGCTTTGTCTCAATTCATGCATTGCCCTCGGAAAGAACATTGGATTGCAGGACAAAGAGTGTTGAGGTACATTAAGGGTACACTCAAAGAGGGTTTGTATTATGGTTTTACATCAGATACAAACATCAAGATATATAGTGATGCAGATTGGGCAGGTAATCCTGATGATAGGAGATCAACTTATGGATACTTATGTTATGTGGGAGATAAACTAATTTCTTGGTGTTCAAAGAAGCAACACACAGTTTCTTTGTCATCTACAGAAGCAGAGTATAAAGGTATGGTTGAAGCTGCAAAGGAAGTGATATGGCTTAAGACTCTGATGAAGAGTTTTGACACCACTCAGAGTACACCCACTATTTATGGAGATAACATGAGTTCATTATATCTAGCTGCTAATCTTGTGTTTCATTCCAGGACTAAACACATTGAGATTCAGTATCACTTTCTAAGAGATAAGGTGATGGATAAAGAGATTGAAATCATACATACTTCAACAAAAGATCAGATAGCTGATATGCTAACCAAAAGCTTGGATGGACCAAAGCTATAGAGATTCAAAGACATGGCAGGTATAAAGAAGATAGAGAAAACCTCAATTGATGATTGAGGGGGAGCTATTGGTGCAGGACAATCAACAATTGAAGTTTTAATGAAGGTTTGGAAGTCAAGGACTGAAGAAAAAGTTCAAGTTATGAATCATGGAGGAAGTACATATTCAGAAGAAGTTGTGTATACATATGTACATTAATTCAAAAATAGTTCACTTATACTTTTGTATAGTCATGAGGTCGTAAACATTTGCCTATATATACAAGTAAAAAGTCGGGGCAAATATGAGAGAGCATGTGAATAGAGAAATTAGTAGTTGTATGAGTCAATAGACATCTTAGATGTGAGTAAGAATCTCTCTCTCATCACTCAGTTGTAAATTCCTTCAGGAATGAAAGAAAATTGCACCCGATGTTTCTGTGCATTCTCCTTCTGTGCTTGATCATTTTAAGAATCCTTTTGTAGATGTCTAAGTCCATAGTTAATGAGTCTATGGTTAAAATTTGAGAGCCTAGTTGTAAACAAGCTGTGAGAAGTATGTGTAGGAACATTCATATGTGAAGAAGTGTTCACTGGTTCCTGAAATAGGCACAAAATTTGATGGTAATGTTTTGGTTAGTTCTCTTTCCACAGTGTAAAGTTTTGAGCAAGCAAGCACTCAATCTTTAAGTTGGAAGGTAAGTTATCTGTGGCTAAAAGCATTTTCATAAATGGATTCTAGATTGAGGGAACCAAGTGTTAAAAGTTATAGGTGTCTAAATCGACTTCTCAGAAGAGCAGTTTTAGACATAGGTACCTTGTTGAGATCATTTCTCAAGATATACTGAATCTTTTGGAGTGATTCAACTTGGACAAGGTGCGAAAACTATAGGCAACACCTTGGGCAAAGTTTCATCAAAAACGTTACTCAATATATAAGTTAATGATAGAGATATGTGTAGCAGACTTTCTGAGTAGTCATCTCCTTCACAGATTTTTCAAAATCTTTATAATTGATCATTGATCCTCTAAAATTGGTGAAGGTTTGAGTTACTCTTGTTATGGAGGTGCTCTAATTACAAGAGTAGCTTGTTCTTTTGGAGATTAACACTCTCCATCAATGGTGCTATCTTGGAGCATGTTGAGGAGCAGCTATGGAGTCCTTCTTGGAGGAGAAGAATGTGCTCACACTCTTGCTCATGGAGAGGACTTGGTCATTAGCAGCTTGGTGGTGAGGATCGGCCATTCACATGATGTATTTGAAGATTGTCTTCTACATGAAGATTTCGGGTTACTTCAAAGACATTGGATGGTGGTTAACATAAGATTTACATCTTATGTTAAGAATTCAGGGTACATATTCTCTTTATGCACACAGGTTCTACTTGAAGTTTATGGAGGCAGTAACGTCCATATCAAGAGGAGTCCTATTTGGCATAGGTACAAAAGAATCAGTACGTATATGCTTTATGCATATTTGGATGAGGTGTTCGAGAAGGTATGGTCATATGAGCTTGAGGATTTCTGGCAGTAAATGTGTTAGCATTCTTTGCTACTTTTGTAAGTATGTGATCTTTTCACACATGTATCTGACTTAGGGTCTTCCATAGCCTAAGATTAGATGAGTGTTTGCTAATTATTAGTTTTAGACTGATCCTTCCTTTTTCTATCACTCATATTTACTCTTCTACAACCTATCAGGTCACATGTCTCATGTATATTCAGATTTCTGTCCATACATCTGCATATGTTTGTTACATTTGTACATTCACTCTTCCATCTATTACTGTTCACATAGAGTGGTTGAGAGTTTGGCTCCCACATTATACATTGAACATTGGTATATATGATAGTGTGAGTAAGCCTTGACTTACGTAACACTTTACACATGTTGTGTAATCTTTCTCTATCTTTGTCTCATCATTTGTATGATTAAATGTGTGTTGCTCTAGCACAATGGTGAGAACCACGTTAAGAAGCTTCACCTCCTTAATGTCAATCCGAGGGAGAGGTAGGAGTGATATGGAGATCGTGAACGTGAGATGATGTGAGAGTGAAGGTGAGAAGCACAAAGATGCACACACACATACACACACACGATGAAGAGACAAGCAAGACACAATGGAAGGTGGGAAAATTAGCTCTATTGCTCAAGAATACTCTTACAAGCTCAAACTAGCTCTATGCTCACACTAACCAAAATGAACCAACCGCAAAAATGAGCTCTCTAGCTCTTTTTATAGTTTCTAGACTAGTTTTGACCGGTTTCACATCTAGTGACCGGCCTAGTTAAAAAATAGGTCCTAGATGCTATTTGGAAGGGTAAACGATGTCTAAAAATAACGAAAATTGGTACGCGCATTCTACCTAAGCTCCTCAAGCTCGAGGACTCCTCGGCTTGCACAAAATGGAGCTATGGATTACAAAATGGGGTTTTCTTATGATACATATGTTACAATTAGTGATAATAATCACTGTTGAATGTTTGGAGAATTAATAAGAAATATATTTGTTTAAAAAATTGATCCGCCTGGCTCCCTGCTTCGTCTTCACATGCTTCCGTGGCGTCTGTGCCTCTGACTGCTTCCAACACCCCCCTCCCTCTCGCTTCTGTCGTCCCTGACAGAACCTTGTTGTGAGGTCTGCCGGATGTAATTCGGTAGGAGGTCTTGAGCGAGGGTGTGCTCTGATACACGAATACCTCGGGCTAGATCAGCCTCGAGTTTCTCCCAGTCGATAGGTTGCGGCTCGTCTGGTGGTGGGAGCTGATAATGTGTGGAGTACACCATTCGTTCACAGGCGAATAATTGCAATAAGTGTGTGGGCCTGCTTATGAATACTTCGGAATGGTACTCCCAAAAACCGGTGGTGAACATTTCTTCGAATGTTTGCTTGTAACATGCCGGTAGATATTTGATCCTGCAGTGCCAGGCGTAACACACCCGTAGCGATGGCGTTGTGCTCATATCATAGACTAAATCAAAGTTGCCATGCTCAAAGCCCGGGGTGTTAACATGGGGAGCCTTGATGCGCCGGAAGACTTTAAAGACCATCTGCATCATGTCAAAGATTTTGACAGTCATGTGCGCGGCAATATCATCCATGTGTTTTAATCGAGGGAGCCAGTGGCGGATCGTCGCCATCATGTAGCCTACTGTGGGTAACGCGACTGGTGGCTTGAGGTAGGGATAGTTCAACCAGTCTTGGCACTGCTTATTGTTCTGTAGCTTTATAGCGAAGGCAGTCCAAGAGCGGCGTCGTGGTACTGGTCCCCAGCACGGATTAAATTTTAAGTGAAGCGGCGCTTTTACCCACGTGCTCATCATCTCTGGATAATTTTGCAGTAAATCTTTGCGCCAGTCTGGTTGAAGGATTTCACCTCTCTGCGCCCTTGGTGGCAAGTCCTCTGGCTCGAATTGAGTGGCATGCGTTGGTTTCATGCCGGTTTCTTTCTCTATGGTTAACTGATATTCTGCCATTAACATGAAGTATGGTTTATACTGAAGCTCATGCCCGGATATGTATCGTCGCGGGGCCATTTGAGCAAAGAATGGTGATTGTAAAATTTTCTCTTCAATTATGGCCATGGCATGTAGCTGTGCCTCTACTCTGGCCGAGTGTGTCGTTCCGAGTTCTTCTACTGTCTTCATCCACGCGGGGGTAGGTAATTCGTAGGTCATCTGGCCTTCGGCCGTGACACGTCCGCCTGGGATGGGTATCGGTTCATAAGCCTCTTCGAAGGTCTCCTCCACCGGGATAGTGACGGTTTCTTCCTCAGCTGGTAGCTCAGGTGGGGAGTCTGGCCTTGGTGGTGCTTCATAGATGGCAATCCTAGATTCAAGATTTGTTACCTGGGCCCGGAGTGCGTTGAGTTCCTCTAAAACTTCAGGGGCAGGGTCCACAGGCGCTGGTAATTCCGCTGCTACTGGTACCTGTTGTGTTGCTGGTTCTCTGAGTTGTAGCAGTTTGTGATCTTCCTTTAACTTTTGATGTTCTTCGTTCATACGATCATAGTCCTCGAGCAATCTGACATGGTCGTCTAGCAGCATCCGCATCGACTCGAATGGGATTGCCTTGAATCTGCTCGGACTTAGTGGCTGTTCTGGATGATCTAAAGCCGCTTCCAAGTTCTCTCTGTTCTGCTCTTGGAGTCTCTGGTTCTCCTCTTTTGCTGCGGCTAAGTGTCTTCTTAGTAAGCCCATATTTCTAGTGAGCGTTGCATTGCGGACAGTCTGGGCTCTAAGTAGGTTATCCAAATCCGCGGTGGCCTCTTTGCTTTTCTCCTCACTTTCTAGTTCTAACTTGTGATAGGCCTCTCGTAAATCCTGGTATCGGCTGTTCAGTGAGGCGTTCTCAATTGATAACAAATTAAGCTGCGTTTGTAATTCATTCGTTGTCGTCTGCAGCTGTTGATAGTGGGTGCCGAGTGATGCAAATTCATCGCGGACTTGCGTCATGCATGCGAACATGTGTTGAAATGCGGTGTCTATGGTGGGCGATAGTAGTAGTGGAGTGCTAAATGAGGATGTAGTGGGAGTAGATGCAGTGGGAATGGGAAATGGAGTTGGGACAGTGGATGCAGTGGTGATTGTGGAAAATTGTGAAGTGCCTAAATATGAGGGTGCTGTGAGGGGAGTGGGTGGTGGTGAGGTGGATGGTGATATGTCCATGCCATTGGACGTGTTTAGTGTTGTGACTGTGAAAAGTGGTGTGATTGTGGGTGGTTGTGTAGGTGTGAATACGGGATTTACAAACGTAGAGTAGTTTACAGGGGGGATGGTTGGAATAGTTTGGTGAAACGGGGAAATAGGGGTTATGGTAGGTTGGGGAGGTGAGACTGGTGAGAAGGTTAGTGGGGTTAGGAAGGGGAATGGGGGTCTTAGAGGTGGGGGAAACGCTGGGAAGGATGAAGGGGTGAAGGGGTTAACATAGGGATGCAGAGGGTTGGGTGTGGGCCTGGTGGTATGAATGGGTAAGGAAGAGGTTGGGGCTATATTGCTTTGTACAGGTGTGGATGTGGGGAAAGCAGGTGGGTGTGCGGGTGATACAGGATGGGTTGGTGAAAGATGAGGTGAAAGAGGAGTCGAAGGGGTGGAGGTTATTTCGAGGATTGTAGTGGTATGTACAATGGTGGTACGGGGTGGCGAATCTACAAGAATGGTTTCTGCGGTTACTGAACGTTCGGGGGCGAGGCGTGCCTCCCTGGCTTGTGCTGAAGATTGGGCTCCTGTTGGTACACGAATATACTCCCCAGGTTTTGAGAGTAGTCGCACTCGGCGGGGATCAAACTGTGGTAGTTGCTTTCTTTGTAAAAACCTGAGTGCTTCATGGGAGCCTACTGATTTGACTAACTCTCTGAACCCTCTGATATAGGCGTCTTCGAATCCTCCGGAGATGAGTTCCTGTTCAATTAATGCCTGGCTCTCCTCTTCAGTTAACCTCTTTCGTGCCCAGACTTTCTCCATGGTACGATATAATTTCTTTATGGCCAATGTGTACGCTGCGGCTTCGAAAGTTTCATCTTCATATGTGCTGGTGTCGCCGTGCGTGTCGGTTTGTTGGCCTTGCCCCTCTGTCTGGTCGTCATGTGAACCCTGGCTGGCTTCATCGTCGCCTTGATCGTCGTCTGTTTCGGTTCTTTCTTCTTCAGAGCCCGACACAGCTTGTCCCTGTGGCAAGTCTCGCGGCGTAGTCGGGTAGCTGGGACGTTCATATTCCTGGGAGAACAGTTGTGCTTCTGAATACTGAAATTCGTTTGAGAATGCATCAGGCATCTCAAAATCGAATGTCGTGTTTATGGGGTCGGCCTCCATATGTGGTATCGGGAAAGAAAACGCTTCCGCACCAATGGTGGTGGGAGCTTCTGCTGTTGTGGTGGCGGGTTCTGAGGTGGCAGTTGCCTGGGGTGCAGCGGTACTAGTGGTGGCCTCTGTAATCACTGGTCTGGACAATCGTATGCGAATAGGTTGTACAGTGGGAGCAGCTTCTGTCTGTGGTCGCTCTGGAGAGGGTTGTGGTGATGGCGACTCTGGCACTTGGAGGCAAGGGATGGTGCCTCGCATGCGCTTACCTGCCCGTGTCCTACTGGGCTTCCTAGCTTTCTTCGTTGTGCTCTTGAATGCCTTCAATTCCTCTCCTGTTAATGCACGCTCGATGGGCAAGTCATAAGCCAAACACATATACACAATTCTTGTGAGTGCACAACATCGGTTAAGCACTTTTTTACGCTCCCATCTGTGCTGTGCCAGATACATTTGGTCTATGATCCAGCTTGCCAGATCAACTGTTTGAGGTCCCGTACATGCCAAATACAATCCGAACCATATTCTTTTGTGTGGCATGGTAAATCTGTCCTGAGCTGGAAATGCAAAATGTTGCATGCATATTCTTAGTGGCTTTGACAACTCAGGTGTAATGGCCGAAATCTCTTCCCACTTCGTGACATCCCCACGTTTCATCGGTTCTGGAATTAATCTCTCTCGGTCTGTGGGAGTGTGGGTTCCATGAATCTTTATGGCTGCTCTGATTAGGTCCTTAGAGAGATAAAATCTCTTGTAAGGTGGATCATCCACTAGGGTAGGCAATATGAAGGTTCCTGGGATGTCCTTATTCTCTGATGCCAGCAATGTAGTGATTAAATAATAGCACCTATAAAAATCCGGTTTGGGCAGAGGATCACTGAAATATTCTGTGAAGCCTGCTCGGGCCCAAACATGAGTTAAATCCTGGGTGCTTTGTAGGGCTTCGAATTCTCTGGAGAAAAACTGGTACTTTCCCCACGTTCGGTCATCAAAAGTCAGAGAGGATTCAAATATAAAGTCTGCGTCCGCAAGGGGTCCTGCAAGGCCCTGAAACCAATGAGAGTTTCTGTGTATCTTTTCGGTGTAGCCCATGGGGGGGTTGTCGATAGGCATGGGCCCTGGAAATCCCTGAAATTCGGGCGGTGGAGCAGTAGGGTGGGACTCTGCTCGTAGCACGTTGAGTGGTACTGCTGCTACACTGGGGCCTGCTCCTGATGTTCCTTCGTCAGTTTGCATGGTGGCTGGTGCGCTAGTGAGAAAGATCTGCTACAAAAGATTAACACATTAGCATGGAAATTAATCATGATCCCCTTAAAGTGAGACCGCAATCCCTTTCCATAACTGATGCGTAACCCGTGTAGCCAAGTGCTGTGATGTGATGGATGCAATGTTCTTGCAGCACTAGTGCAGGTCTCTAGACACCTATACGTTTCAGATCATGCATACATTTCTTGATGAGATGAGATTACGAGTGGTGTGTGATGATGGTGTGTGAATTTATACAAGGTTTAAAGGTTAGTGATTTAGTACAAGGTTGTATGTTAGTCGGGGGGTAGTTAGACAATGGGTTAGGGGAAGACGGTTGGACACGTTTCGGTATCCATTTCCTAAAGATCTTGGAGTGGGTGGTGGGTTTCTGCTGAGGGGTAAAAGGCGGTGTCGGGTTTGGTGGTATCGAGGGATGAGATGAGTTATGGGGGTTATATATTACATGGCTTATGGGTTGAGCTATGATACATGGTTTGGGTACCCAAATCTGCGTGGGCGTGGGTCTATGGGTAAGGTACTTCTTGGCGATCCACATTTGTCGGATGTTTGGACCTGTAGAAGAAGGTCGAGGGGATGGTGGAGATCGATTCTGTTTCTGTTCGGCCTTTTGCTTGTTGATCTCGGCTTGGTTGGAGTCCTTCGGTGCTTTTTGTCCTTTAGGCACCCATATTTGTCTGGTGCCGCGTCCTTTGGGAGGCCTAAACTGCCTTCCTGGTCGTGTCTTCTGATACTGTCGTCGATCTGGGTTCCTTTGTCGTGGTTGACTCTGTTGTGGCTGGGGTTGAGAGGTCGGATGGACACTCTGCTTTGGAAAAGAAGGGAGTTCCAACACTTGCGTGACCTGCCCATTAGGAAGTGATGCCTTTTGTAACTTTAATCTAGGCCAGTCCGCAACAAGCTTGGAAGGATGAGCACCGTAGGGTGTCGTGCTCATTTGGCCGCTGATGCAACCCACCTGACCTCTGATTGTGCCCTTCTGTCCTTGCGTTTGGGTAACTGTCGCTTCTAGTTTGCAGGAAGTCCCAGGGAAGATCTCCTGTCGTTCTTCTGACTGACAACTGTCTATAGCCAAGCCCGAGTGGGTTGGTGTAGACGTAACGTGACTGGTCTGCCCAAAAATCTTCCTGTCTTCCGTCGCATGCGTTTCATAGGGTCTAGGGTCACAACCGTCAAGCGGAATGCCGTTAGGGAAGTCAAGCGGTATCACTCGCTTCTGCTCTAAGGTTCCAATCTGTAAGGAGCCTTGTCTAAGATTTAGGTCCACTGAGTGATCGTATAGCCAATCTTGGCCAAGGATTAGGGGTTCTATCAGGTCGTCATCATGGCACACTAATAGCTTCGCTGTCATGGTCACCTCCTTAACGAGGATAGGAAGGTCCACCTCACCCATGCAAGGGGTTTCCATGCCTCCTAGGCCTATGAGGTATGCCTCAATTGGCCGTATTTCTATTCCTGAAGCCTTATAGTGGGACCATCTAATCGCACTAGTCGCAGCACCTGAGTCAATCAAAGCCCTGAGTTCTTGGCTATGGTTATCGTGCTCTAGCCTAACTTTAATGAATGGTCTCCTGTCCACTATGCTAGGAGGAGTGGTTGACTTTACTTGACACATGGCCATGGGATATCTGGGTGATGTTTCTAGATGGTTATAATGTTCTCTCCCTAGTCCTTGTCTTCTTAGCTTCATGCGCTTAATGCGTTCTATGGCTTCTGCCTGAGCTTCGGCTCGTATTCGGTTTTCTTCCTCCTTACGCTTCTTTGCCAACGTGAGTCGTCTAAGCATATCCTCAGTAAGCGGCTCTTGATATAACCTGACTCTACAGCCACTAATGTAATTAGGCATTATATCTCCTTCTAAGGTGGCTAACTGTACTGCTCCACTAGTCGAGAGTCTGTTAATGATCATAGGTCCATAACCTCGCTTTTCTAACTTGCGTGCATGCTGTTTCAGCGTATACACTAGAACTAAATCTCCTTCTTTTAGGCCTTTATCTTTCACATGTGCATCAAAATATGCTTTCTGTCGCTTCTTCGCTGCGTATATTCCTGCTGCTGCTTTCAGCCTAGTTTCTCCTAATCGTTCCAAGTCCATTATTCTCGCTGATAATTCATGGCCGGTCCACTGATGTTCTTGTGCAACCTTAAGGGTCGGTATCAAGAAGTCCAAAGGAAGCACTGCATTCTGACCAAAAACCATCTGAAAGGGAGTTGCATTGAGTACGGTCTTGTAGGCCACTCGATATGCCCAAACAGCGTGGTGTAGCTGTTTGTCCCAATCTGAACGTTTGTTGTTCACGAGTTTCGTCAGTACGTTACAAAGTATCTTGTTAGTGCTTTCAGCCTGACCATTGGCCTGAGGATGATATGGTGCAGATTTCTTGTGAATCACCATAAAATCCTGTAACAGATATTCAATGACTTGGTTTAGAAAGTGAGTGCCTCGATCGCTCACTAACTCTATAGGCAATCCATATCTTGTAAAGACATTTTCAAATAAGAATTTTGCAGTAGTGTGAGCATCATTCTTTTTTGTGGCCTTTGCCTCTACCCATTTTGTAAGATAATCTGTGGCAACAATAATGTATTCTGCATGTGTACCTTTTGCAGGGGGGTTAATGGGTCCTACAAAGTCTATACCCCACTTAGAAAATGCACGTCCGCCCATCATGGGTTTCAATGGCATTTCATCTCTGCGAGTAGGAAACTGAGTTCTTTGGCACACGTCACATCTCTTTACATAGGTATGTGCATCCATGTGAAGAGTGGGCCACCATAATCCTGCAAAGAGAATGGCTTTGATTATCCTATCTGGTCCAAAATGACCTCCTGCAACACCTTGGTGTGCAGTCTCTAGTATGCTAAGATAATCGCTCTCATGAACACATTGTCTTAGATATCCATCTCGTCCTCTTTTGTATAGATTATCGCCAATAAGTGAATAGTCGTGAGCTTCCTGCTCTAGACTACGTTGTCGAGCTAAGGTCATTCCTTGAGGGAATGTGTTCGTCCTCAAGTAGGTCACTAATGGTTCACTCCAGTCTGGTGTGAGAGACACATGATATAATGTCGCATGCTCTACTGGTGGTCTTTCACAACACACCTGACATTCTTTACACAACTTGTGGACATCTGCTTCCATAGAAGGCCAATATACTCCTAATCTATGCAGAGTCTGTAGTGTTCTATGTTTTGAATGATGTTGCTTTAGTGCACCTAAGTGTGCTAATTGCAACCAATTCGCATGTTCTGATTCATCTACACAACAAGCAAGAATCTTTTGATTATCTTGTTTATATATGCTTCCTGCCATTATTTGATATCTCTGAGACTTGGTAATCTCTCCTTCTTTGATCTTTATCCTAGGATTCTTGGGTCCATAGGTGAGAATAGGGACTATAGGCTTAGCCCATTCCGGTGCTATCTCGAGGTTAAACAAGTATGCATCTGGTAGATCATCCGCTACTCCTTGAGGAGCTTCTCCTGAGGTTAATCTTGAGAGGTGGTCAGCTCTAAGATGCGTCTTTCCCTTCCTAACTACCACTTCAAAATCATACTCCATGAGTAATAGAAACCAACGTATCAGTCGTCCTGTGTTACAAGGTTTGTTGACTAAATATAATAGGGCTTGATGATCTGTAAAGAACTTGAATTTGTTGGCCAACAAGTAGTGCCTAAACTTCTTTACAGCGTAGATCATCCCTAATCCCTCTCGTTCCGTCGTGGTGTAATTTCTTTCTGCTGCGTTCAGTTGTCTGCTAGCGTAAGCTATGGGGAGATCTATGTTACCTTCATTCGTGGGTTGTGCTAACACACATCCTATGGCGTAATTGGATGCATCCACATGTACATGGAATGGCTTACTCCAATCTGGAGTTGTCAATATAGGTGCTGAACACAAACGTCTTTTAAGTTCATTGAATGAATTTTCGCATTCATCTGTCCACTCAAAATTGGTCAAAAGAGAGTACAGAGGCTTGGCTATGATTGCATACATGTGTATGAATCTCCTATAATAACCGCAATGGCCCATGAATGCCTGTACCTCTTTCACATTAGTTGGTCTTGGTAATTCTGCAATTACCTTCACCTTTTCCTCGTCCGTAGAGATTCCATTTTTTGACACAATGTGTCCTAGAATTTTGCCTTGTCTGACCATGAAAACGCATTTTTCTGGGTTCAAACAAACCTGATATTCTCGACATTTGTCAAATATTTGTCTTAACTCTGGAATATGTGTCTGTCTTACATTTGAATGCGCACATAGGTCATCGACATAAACTTCCAAGCTCTTGCGTAAGAATTCCTTAAAAACATGACACATGAGTCGCTGGAAAGTAGCGGGTGCATTTGTCAAGCCAAATGGCATTACGCGAAATGCAAATATGCCCCATTCTGTGGCAAAAGCCGTCTTGTGTTGGTCTTCTGGAGCAATGGCTACTTGATTATAGCCTGAGAATCCATCAAGAAAGCTGTAAACTTCCTTGCCCGCAACTCTTTCCAATAGGTGTTCCGTAATAGGGAGAGGATAACTATCTCTAATCGTGGCGGCATTAACTTTTTTAAGGTTAATACACACACGCAATTTTCCATTCTTCTTGGGCACAACCACAATGGGGGATACCCATTCGGTATGCTCAATTTCGTAAATGAATCCTGCTTCTATCAAGCGATCTATCTCCTCTTTAATCTTCGCAGCGTAGTTATCATTATACGTGTAAGGTTTTTGTTTTGTCGGTTTCGCATCTGGAGTCATAGGTATTCTATGAGAACATATATCTGGATCTACTCCTTTCAAATCTTTGTAACTCCAAGCAAAAACATCTCTATATTCGCGCAATAGGGCAACTAACTCTTCTTCTTCTTCAGTCGTCAGATCATGCCCTATGTATGTACATTTTTCTTCTTCTCCTTCTATGGCAACTATGACTTTCTTGGTTTTCTCTCGGTTATCATATGCTTGTCCATCATTCTCTTTTCTATTGGGCATTCGTACCATGATTCTTCTATCTTCAATTTCATATTTCTTGAAATTCTCGGGTACTTCAAACAAAGATTCTTCTTTTTCTGACATGGTTTCTTTCTTCTTTCTTTTCTTGCCTTCACTCTTGGTAGTCACTTCCGTGGCTAATCTCACTTCATTCGTAATTTCCTCGTGTTTCTGAGTGTGAGTCTCTACTTCGTAGAAATATTCTTCCTCTGATGCAAAGGGTGAGTCCATGATAATTGATTCTAAATCAAAATCGCTTGCATCCTCAAATGCATCAGTGTCTGGTTCACACTCTTCTAAAATTGCATCGCCCATGATTGGCTCTATCGTAAAAACTGAAATGTCATAGCCATCCTCGTCACAGTGGGGTGTCCATTGTTCTTCATTGATGGCTACATCCATGGTTGCTAGTATTTCCGCCCAACCATGGGGTTCAAACTCCTCGTCTGGGAATACTACAGGTGCATAGGCTGGATCTTGAAGGGTTCGTGGATGTTGTTCCGCACCTAAGGTCCTGACTTCTAATCTTTCTTCCTCTTGTTTGGCTACTTTACACATCCATAAATGGGTGTCCTCATGCAACCAAGAAGGATCTGATTCTAATGAGTGCACGGATTCCGTCTCTACTGGTGTCTTATGGATGGTATTCCATTGTATTGGGGGTACATCTCTGTGTGAATAGTCTTTAAGATTGACTTTGGTAGTCACTCCTAAATGTTGCAAGTACAAAGAATTAGTTCCCCAATCTTGTACGATTTGCAACTGACGCATGAATGGTCGTCCCAATATCATCTCATATGCATGATTTTTCGCAAAGTCGCAAATGGCAAAGGTATGCTCAAATTCTACACCACAAGTGGTGAGAGATATGCCTTCTAGTAAGCCTAACGGTTTTTCTATGTGTCCATCGGCCATTTGTAGCTTCATCCTGGTGGGTCTGAGTGCTGGCTTACCCCAACGTTTCCATAAGGCGGTAGTAGCGATAGCTACTCCGGCTCCTGAATCTAAGATGGCTTTCGTGGTGTAGCCCTGATGGGTTATTGGAAGATATGTGTTACCTTCCTCTCCTTCGCTTACGTCTCCAATCTTTTCCACGGGTATCTCTGGTACCTTCTTCTGTGATCCTATCTGAGAGGGTGTGGTAGCTAGCTCAGGGAATTGATTTGCTACTTGCTTCCACAATTCTGGTTTTACCTTTAACAGTTCCTCCAGAGTGAGATTACATTGTACTTTGGTATTCTTGATCACTTCCGTATTTCTAGGGATCACTGATTCTTCATTCCTCACTATTATCGTGGGTGCTCTCATACTAATAGACTTAGCTTCCCACGGCCCTGTGAACTGAGGTAATTCTTGTAGAGAATTAGATTCAAATCCTGTGGGTTCACTCAGTTGTTCCACCTCTACATCATCATATATAGAGGGGATGTCTTGGGGAAATTGTTCCTGCAAATCGTCTATTTCTTGAATAGGAGGATGAGTTCCTTGTTCTTTTCTCCATTTCTCTTCTTGTATTTCTCTCAAAAATTCATGTGAGTACCTCTGTATGGAAGATAGGTTATCTTGACTTTCTGTATTAGGTACTTGAGACAGGGATGGTGTATTCCTTTCCTGTGCCTCTGGGATAATAGGGTTCCTATGCTGATCCTTTTTCTCTTTGCTTTCTATCAAGTGTTCTAGCCTCTCCATTAGTCCTTGAAAGTGTAGTTCCGGTTTTGCCATGTTATTCCAATTAAGATATCTAGAGGCTTCAAACAAAGCTTGTGCTAATTCTACCATCTTCATGCAAAGTTTAGTTCTCTCAATTTCTAGATCAGCTCGAGGGTAGTTTTTACTCATTTCCGTGACTTGAGGTCCCTCTTTTATTCTAGCCTGATATGCACGAAACATCATGTCTAGATCTTCCGGTATGGGTTCCGCTAAGACTGATCCTGATTTCTGAGCTGGGATTTCTTGGTTTGATTCTTGTGAAGCCAATTCTTGTATTTTGGCTCTAGATTCTCTTAGACTTCCTTCCAACTCACTTATCTTTTTACTCCATTTTCTCTTTATCCTTTCTCTAGAATCTTTCCAAGATTTTGTCTTTTTACTACTCGATTCTGCAACTTCACTAGTTTCGGCTACTTTCTCTTGATTAAGCTGTTGGTTTTGTAAGAGCGCCTGGGCTCTGGTTATAGCTTGGATAGGCACGTATGTAGGGTTGGATCCATCTGCGTTGTTTACAATACCTATCACGTTGATCGATGTCACATTCGAAGCGTTAACTGGGTTCTTAGGACAATCTTTGATTATGTGCTCTTTACCACAATCGGCGCAAAAGCCTTGGATGCTATAGTAGTGCGATTGCCTTGCTATTGGGGGATGTGGACAATCCTTTATGAAGTGATCTCCTTGGCACCTAAAGCATGGTCCTCTAGGGCCCTGTGGTCTCTGTTGTCTCAATTGGGGCCGTGGGTTTGGGTTTGCGTACATCACATTAGTATAATCTGGCTCCCAACTAGGTTCCATTGGTGGACTATCATAATGATATGTCTCCACATGTTCTGGTGACTCCGTGTAATAAGCGGGTGGACTAGTTACATGCGTAGAGTCAAAACTGTTTGAGTTCGGGTCACTTTCGGTGATCAAGGGTGAAGAAGGCACTAAGGCCCTACTTAGGTTCTCTTCTGCAGCAGCGTATTTGACTGAGATGACATTCGCTGGTGGGGGTGGCTGCTGAGCTAAGACAGGTTGAGGTCTCTGTTGAGCCTGGTACCGGTAGTTCTGGGGAGGCCTATAGTAATAAGGCTGAGCATTGTATTGGCCTTGATACCTACCTGGCTGCTGGTATGTTTGCGGGTAGTTCTGTCTCACGGTTTGTTTGTTGTATGGGCAGTCCTGAGCCGTATGATTCGTGTACCTTCTCTCAATTGTACAATATTGGCCACTAGGGTTGACATGAGGTTGAGGTGCATTGGGGCACATGTTTGCCAAATGATTTCCACCACAAGTGTAACAACGTACGTTCATCGGTAGCTTGGGCACCTGTTTACTAGAAACTCCTAGTTTTTGGGCCACTTTTTCTGCTAGGTCCTCTATCGAATTAGACAATTTTGTGGATGCTAGAGAAGAACAATCTGAGTCCTTATAGACCTTTGAGAGTTCTAATTCATCTCCTAAGTTGTCCTCAATGTCTATACATATTCTTACACACTCCTCTAGCGTTCTGGGTTCTTTTAGGTACACATAGGAGCGTAGTTTAGCGCTCAACAAGCCATCTAGGAACAGTGATACTTGTTTGGCTTGTGAGGGTAGCTCTTGCATTGGACATCGCTCAACGTATTGTCTGAATCTACGACCTGCCAGTCTTACTGTTTCCTGAGGGGTTTGCTTAAAACTATGAATCAACGAAGACGTGTCATGTCTAACCCCACTTTTAGAGAATTCAGTAATGAATGACTCTAAAAAGTGATGGATGTCTCTAAATTGCCTTTGTTGCAGTGGTTGGAACCAAGTTAAAGCTGTATTCTTTAACGTTAGTCCAAATGCATTGTACTGCGTGAACATGTCTTCAACTTGTTCTGCTCTTAGTACTTGCTTGAATTCTGCGACATGGTCATATGGATCTCCTGTCCCATCAAAGTAATTCTTCATTGATTTTACTAACTGTGTGGGTCTCAATACTCTTGCATGTTCACGTGGTCTAGGTAGAGGAAAATCATCTCTACCACCTGGTATTCCATGTTCTCTTTGTCTATCCGTCCTATTAGTGTTCGTGGTTGTTCCATCTCTCCCTATGGGGTGAATGAAGCTTACTTCCGGTCTCTCGTGATTTCCTTCTCTTTGATTTCCATGGGCTGAGGATGTTCCTGCCCCTTGTTGATTTGCATTCATGTTCGTTCTGGATGGAGGGAATATCAATTCACCTCTCCAAGTGTAGGTGTTTTTAGCGCGCTCAGGCACCACAAAGACTCTTTCTGAAGTCTCATCCAGGTATACAACCTTTCCAGGTGTATCTGGGTCCTTGAATTCATAGATTGTGATGATGCCTACCTCACTGGGGTTTTCCTTTCTGTACCTCCAAAAGGCTTCATCTGTCTCTTTATTTACGAACAACTCTGTGCTCCTGTTATCTTGAGGGATCCACTCTGGGATGATTACTCTTGTTAATACGGATTTCCCTC
Organism: Ceratopteris richardii; assembly: GCA_020310875.1. Classification (NCBI taxonomy): domain Eukaryota; kingdom Viridiplantae; phylum Streptophyta; class Polypodiopsida; order Polypodiales; family Pteridaceae; genus Ceratopteris; species Ceratopteris richardii. Next base: position 71,261,358 of record CM035430.1, on the reverse strand, counting down.
TCGGTGTTCTAGGTTCTTCTAACGGTTCTTTTCCTTGAAATTTCCCTTCTGTCTCTAATTGGATTGTGCCAAACTCATTAGTATCGTTTGGCTGCGTACTCAGGACGTACATGGTTCCTTCTTTGTCTATGTAAGCGTCTCTCTCAAATTTCACCACTGGTCTTTCCAATCCAAAGGGTTGATCAGGGTTGTGCAGTTACACCACTTGCCTTCGCAGACCATCCTCATAGATGCGAGCACCTAGTCGGTTGGTTCGGAGAAACTCTAGTTGCGTTCTATAGGGTCCTTCAGGTTTTTCTAGGTATGCTACATGAGACCCTCCTTCTGGTCTGTCTGCGCTAAATGCCATTTCTGATTCGCTAGTCTCTGAGCCCTCGTAGTGGTAATTGCTATTCAATTGCTGAGCCCAAGATCGTGCAGTGGTTCTTACACTAGCCTCTGATGATCTAAGGCTTCGTCGGTCCGACTTACCTATATGTTTGCCCGATCTAAGGTTCATTAATTTCCTTCCTTGCTCACTCAATTACACACTTAGATCGTCAATGGCTCTTTGTGATTAATTTTTGATTCTTTTTAATTCTTCTTTGGATTCTTGTCTTAATATATGCGTCAGGAATTCGACTTTCCGTTATAGTTTTGGGTTCTCGTTCCGTCAGACTTCGGTTCTTTTCTTTAGGTTTTCGTCACACACACCTTTACTTTAAGTCTTAAACTTGATAGAATTAGGTATCTTGAACTTGAGGCGTTCCTATCGACTTAAATCCACAACTACCGTTTAGCCTAAGCTAAGAATTGACTGAGGGGGTTGAGTAATCTTCCAACCTCGAGTCGGCTTTTCTGGTTGCTCTGATGCCCTGTTGCCTAAGAAGCCGTGCTTCCCAAGCTCTGCTGTCTTCACTGCCTTGCTTGCTAGCCTTGGATTGCCCTTGCTAGACCTGGAAAATTTCCAATATTAGACCAATTCACAAGATGATTAAACACTTGAGCACATACATCTTTTAAATCCCTTCCCTTTTTGCCCCAAATTTCCAATGTGTGCCCCCTGGCTTTCTCGTCCCAAACTAGGTGAACCTCAAAATAGCTTATCCAAAAATAGATGTATTCTTTATGAAAAAAACAGTTGAGGTCACGTAGTACTCGTCACGAGCTTTCTAACGAGCTATTAAGCTCAAAAAACGGACTTCGGATGAAAAAGTTATGAGCGTTCAGGCCCTGGGGGGTAAAAACTGACAATCCAATTTTCCCTCAAATATGAGCTAAGGGGTCTCCTATGAGTCTAATGGTCCAAAAATTTTCCAAAAATACCCTCAAAATTGGTCAAAAATTGAAGTCCAAAATTTGCGATGGGGGTGGGCAATCGCGATGGTCTGGGACCGTCGCGATGGTCCGAGCGAACCGTCGCGATGGCGTGGAATTTGGACAATCGCGATGGCCCGAAAAAGGTGAACCGTCGCGATGGCTCGAAGTGAACAATCGCGATGGCGTGGAAATGGACCGTCGCGATGGTCCAAAAATTGAACCATCGCGATGGCGTGATCGGGCGGACAATCGCGATGGCGCGGTCAACGGTCAACGGTGGACAATCGCGATGGTCCGAAGTGAACCGTCGCGATGGTCCGCGATGCGATGGCTTGAGCCAATCGCGATGGTCCGATTTTGGGCTATCGCGATGGTCCAAAAGTTGAACCGTCGCGATGGTCTATCGTGACACGTGGCACTGTCGTGGCGATGGCATAAGCCAATCGCGATGGTCCGGGGTCAAATGAACCGTCGCGATGGTCCAAGTGGACCGTCGCGATGGCTCAAGTGAACCGTCGCGATGGTCCGAAAAAGCGAACCGTCGCGATGGTCCGGCCGAGCCGTCGCGATGGCGTGAGCCTATCGCGATGGTGCGACACAATCGCGATGGTCCGAGCCAATCGCGATGGTCCACCAAACAACGAATTTTTGAAATGCGATTGTGGTTCCGTGAATGCGCAAGTATCGCCTATCTAGTGGTGTGGTCGCCTACCTAAAAAACCGAAATTTGCAGACCATCGCGATGGTCCGCCACACTCGGAAATCTCTGACAGAAAGCACATTTTTTACCTTTTGGAAGCTTTCCTGATGCTCTGAAGCTCTGTACCTGCAAGAAAACTCAAGAAAACACAAGTGCATACAAGCGCAAAAACTCTCTCTCGTTCTCTCGCACGCACAAATGAGGGAAAATGAGGTGAATGGGTGGATATGGTGAATTTTCTGATTTTTTTGGAGATGGAGATGATGATGCGATGATGAAGATGGAGTATGGGGAAGGTGAAAAACACTAAAAACTAAGTAAAAACAACAACAAAAACTGAAATTTTTACCTTCCAACGCCACTTCTTGCTATACTCTTACCATCACACATTCGTCCTAGACTCGATCCCCGGCAACGGCGCCAAATTTGGTGTTGCTCTAGCACAATGGTGAGAACCACGTTAAGAAGCTTCACCTCCTTAATGTCAATCCGAGGGAGAGGTAGGAGTGATATGGAGATCGTGAACGTGAGATGATGTGAGAGTGAAGGTGAGAAGCACAAAGATGCACACACACATACACACACACGATGAAGAGACAAGCAAGACACAATGGAAGGTGGGAAAATTAGCTCTATTGCTCAAGAATACTCTTACAAGCTCAAACTAGCTCTATGCTCTCACTAACCAAAATGAACCAACCGCAAAAATGAGCTCTCTAGCTCTTTTTATAGTTTCTAGACTAGTTTTGACCGGTTTCACATCTAGTGACCGGCCTAGTTAAAAAATAGGTCCTAGATGCTATTTGGAAGGGTAAACGATGTCTAAAAATAACGAAAATTGGTACGCGCATTCTACCTAAGCTCCTCAAGCTCGAGGACTCCTCGGCTTGCACAAAATGGAGCTATGGATTACAAAATGGGGTTTTCTTATGATACATATGTTACAATTAGTGATAATAATCACTGTTGAATGTTTGGAGAATTAATAAGAAATATATTTGTTTAAAAAATTGATCCGCCTGGCTCCCTGCTTCGTCTTCACATGCTTCCATGGCGTCTGTGCCTCTGACTGCTTCCAACAATGTGGTATGTTCATGTTTTGTCAATATTGGAAGATTGCTAGATTCTATGTTGTATATGGTGGACCTATGGACCCTTGGACTTGTGGTATTAGTAATGGGTCTACTAAATTTCCAACAGGTTGATGAAGAGTACAATCTCTCCAACGTTTCCCAAACCTTCTTGGATGTGTCCAAGTCTTGTATATGCCCTATCATGCTATTGCTTATGTGTTGGAATAGATTGAATATGACTTTCCTATCCCTTTCTATCCATTCATTAAGTTCCTTGACCTACCCTTGAAGTGGTGGATCATGTACATGAGGCATTGGCTCCGTGCCGCTCAATAATCCCCACAATCCTTTGCCCATAAGGTAGTTGCTAACTCTAAATTTCCATGGTTGATAATTGCCTTTCTCGAGCTTCTCTATTTGTGAATATACTCAGCCATACTGAGCTCTAAGATGCTCCTCTAGCTTCTCCTCAAGTTTTTATATGCTTTAGAAGGTGTGGATATTACCGTTTGATAGCTTTTCCCTTGTGAACCTTTGACTAGTTGTGATTTTGATTGACGTAGCCCCTTTTTTATGTCATCTTGCTTTGATAAGTCCTCCTTGTGCTTCCACAAGTTTTCTTAATACCTTCAAGTCTTTGAGATGCTGCCCATGGATGTCTCCAAGCCTCCAAAAAAGCTCTGATACCACTGATGGGGGATGATTCTAACACCCCAATGCAAAAATGGAAGATGGCTGCCCTCCACTAGGTCCACAAGCAGTGATATATGCTCAATGTTCTAAAATTTTCCTTGCTCCAGTAAAGAGACTTAAAATGAAATTTTTTCGACAGGTAGTAGACTATAAGGGCTACCCAACAAGCTTTAATTAATTCCAAATAGATATTCCAGCTAAGAGAAGCACCCTCTGCAAAATAGGCTACTTGTTTGCAACATTCTCTGCCTATGTGTAGAGATATACCTTCACAAAGTTGGCAATTTCTCACAACTCACTTAGTCAAATAACTTGAAACTTTGGAAACGTTTAGGTCACTCTATGAGAGACCAAATGAAACTTTGGAAAAGTTTAGGTCACTATATGAGAGACCAAATGAAGCTTGAAATCTATGAAAATGAGTACAATGAGAGAGCAAACAATGCTCTGTAATCTAGTACAATCAAATTTGGAAAATCCTAACTACATCTCTATATAGAGAGGAGCAAAAGCATGACAATATGAGGTAATCAAGAAAGAGAATATTTCTCCCATGACTTTGATTCTTATCTCCAAGAGAGAGGGATCAAAAGAGAGATTACAACCAGATATACTCCAGAGCAAAATGGAGTGGCAAAAAGGAGGAATGAAACCATAGTGGAGGCTACAAGGTCAATGCTAAATGAGAAGAAGTTTTCTAATTACCTATGGGTAGAGGTTGTGTCCACAACCACCTATCTAATCAATAGAAACCCATCAAAAGCACTTGATGGGATGACACCTTATGAAGCATGGAGTGGAAGAAGGCCCAACCTTGATCATTGCAGGGTCTTTGGGTGCATAGCATATGCACACATACCTTCATGGATTAGAGGGAAATTGGATCCAAAGGCAGAGAAATGTATATTCATTGGCAATGAACTTGATTAGAAAGGTTATAGGCTATATATTCCAAGCAATAAAGGTTTCATTGTTGGTAGAGATGTTGTGTTTGATGAAAAAATTCTTGGTTTGAGGATGATTGTAGGAAAATCCAACTTCCCTATGACCTAGAGGAAGACTTTCCAACATCGTCAAAAAGGAATGAGCATACATTTGAAGAATCAAGTGATTTTGAAGAGGACCATTATCACGAGGAAGGAGATAAGGAAGAGAGCTCACACACTATATCACTCTCAAGGAGAAGCACACACGTAGATTGAGGCAAGGAAGAAGATCTTCTTCTATTACATAAAAAGGAATGTACAAGAATGACCTTAAAAACCAGAATACAACTACTGCAATATATAAAGAACAGTACATAAGGAAAAACCTAATGTCCACAAATGAGTGAGCTGGCAAGAAACAAATGTGCCATCACTCTTGGTAGATAAATCTAATAAAGCTCAATGAAGTGTTCCTGACATGTACTGGCGTGATCACTATACATGTCAAAGAAATGAAAAAAATGAGACGTGTCATCGTGGATTATCACATGTTGAGCTTGATAGCTAAACAATCCCCCTCAAGCTCAAAGCCATGTCCTCTAATCCAAGCATCTTTTGAAACTTCTTCAGCTTCTTTGCTCCAAGTGCTTTTGTGAAAATATCAGCAACTTGCTCATCTGTTCTCACATAGACAAGATCAATATCACCTACTAATACCTTCTCTCTGATGAAGTGATAATGTACCTCGACATTCTTTTTTCTAGCATGAAAAAGAGGGTTCCGTGCTAACTATATGCTGCTAAGATTATCACAATAGATGGTGATAGGATTTTGCACTTCCACACCTAAATCTGCAAGTAGATCTCCAACGATGATGCCTCACATGCTTCCATTGCAAAACCTCTATATTGAGCCCCTGTACTCGATGAACCAATAGTGGGTTGCTTCTTGTTGCTCCATGTAATAGCATCACTCCCAAGTGAGAATAGAAAGCCACTAGTAGATCTTCTATCTGGAACGCGACCAGCCCAATCTGCATCGGTGTATCCATGAACCTGCAAATCTACACCAGCTTCATAAAACAATGCATAATCCAAAGTAGCACTCACATAACGTAGAGTGCACCTCATAGCATCCAAATGTGGCTTCTTGGGAACCTGCATAAACTGACTTTCAAGTCCAACACTATAGCTTAGATTAGGCCTTGTGATTGTGAGATATATAAGACTTCCCATAATTTTCCTGTACACAGTAGCATTTTCCAATGCTTCACTTGATGTAGTATCCAACTTCAAATTCTGATCTAATGGCATAGAAATTGGCTTACAATCAGCCATACCATATTTTTGCAGCATATTCAAGGCATATTGCCTTTGCGACATCCATATACCTATTTTTGTATGTATAAACTCAATGCCCAAGAAGTAGCGAAACACACCAAGATCTTTCATGTCAAATTCTTGCATAAGAAGTTGCTTTACCTCTTTAATCCTTCCTTCATTATCACCATCTACAATCAAGTCATCAACATAAATAGCCACAATTGTGATGCCATCATCGCCTTTCTTCGCATAAAGTGAATGATCAGCATCACACATAGAAAATCCAATGGTGGTCAAGTAATCAACAATCCTTGCATGCCATGCATGAGGAGCTTGCTTCAGCCCATACAAAGCCCTTTGCAAGCCGCAAACATATTTTGGGTGCTTTGAATCTTCATATCCTTGTGGCTGGTCCATGTATACTTCTTCTTGTAGCTCACCATGTAGAAAAACATTCTTCACATCCATATGATGCAAAGTCCATCCTTTTGTTGTAGCTAATGCAACAAGTGTTCTAACAGTAGACATTTTAGCTATAGGGCTGAATGTTTCCTCATAATCAATGCCATAAGTTTGTGCATATCCTTTTGCTAACAATCGTGCTTTGTACCTGCTTATGCTACCATCAGCATTGTGCTTTACCTTGTAAACCAACTTGCAACCTATGGGTTTCTTTCCTTGTGGCAATGTAACTAGCTTCCATGTTTTGTTTCCATAAAGTGCAACCATCTCCTCATCCATAGCTTTTTCCCAATGTGCATTCCCAATTGCATCTTCAAAACAAGAAGGTTCAACATCTTGTATTACCTTGGTCATGTAGGCACAATGACGAGCCATGTAACTATCATATGTCAATCATTGCACTGAATTCCGCATCCTCCTAGATCTTGTTGGTCTTGGGTCACTTCTCCTTGTATCATCTGCATATGCCTTTCTTACTCTTGGAGTCTTCACAGAGGGCAATCCAAGTTCCTGATCAAGACTCTTTTCTGAATCGCTTGAATCTCCATCAATGTCTTCGAAACTTGCACTAGAAAGCTTTTCTTTACCTTTATTGGATGTATTTGATGAATTTGTTGGACTGAAATTTCCACGCAATCTTCCACTCCATGGATTTGAGTTGGAACTATTGCTTGGTGATGCATCCAGTCCACTCAAAGGTTGAGATTCTGCACTTGATTTTTCAGCATTTTCTTTGTCATTTGGTTCAAGATTCAGTCCTTCCTTGGCATGTGCATAGAAGCTTGACATTTCATCAAATACCACATCTTTTCTCAGCTTCACCTGTCATATGAGTGGTTTATAACATTTATATCCCGTTTGCTCAAGGGAGTATCCAATGAAGACACACTTTTCTGCTTTTGCATCAAGCTTCCTTCTCAATTCATCTGGAACATGTACATATGCAATATAGCCAAAAATGTTCAGATGTGATAAGTTTGGCTTTTTACCTATAAACTAATCTTCAGGTGTAACTTGATGTATAGCAGCAATCGGAGTTTTTTTCATGATGTATACAGAAGTATGCACAACTTCTGCCCATTAACAATGAGGCATATTCTTCTCAGCCGTCAAGTCTCTTGCTATTTCTGCAATATGTATATTTTTGCATTCAGCAATGCCATTCTGTTGTGGTGTGTACCTACATGCAAAATGACGTCGAATTCCATGACTTTTAAAAGAGTTGCTGAACTCATTTGATATGTATTCACCTCCTCCATCTTAATGTCTAAATATACTTCCATGTCTACTTTTCCACCCTAGCTTTAAAATTCTGGATGTGAGTGAACACCTCACTCCTCTCTTTCATGAAATATGGCCACACTTTTTGTGTATGGTCATCAATGAAAGTGACATATAACTTGCAACCACCCATAGATGTGGTATTCGCAGGACCCCAAATATCTGTATGTACTATTTCTAGCACATTCTCACTAACATGCTTGTCATGTGGAAATGATGATCTTGATTGGAGATTACCAAATTGACATGCTGCACATACCTTTTGCATCTCTACAACCTTGAAAATTGGTACTCCATGGACAATCTCCTTTGACTGCATCAACTTCAGCCTTTGCAGATTTGCATGTCCAATTTATTTGTGCCACATCTCTATATCAGCAATAACTCGAGCACCTTTTGCAAACATGGCTGCATTCATTTCAAGAATTTTCACATTTAAGGTGAACATCCTACCCACCTTGTTTCCTTTGGCAATCAATCGTCCACCCTGTTTGTACTCTTCTACATATAACCCATTAGCATTGAACCTGACTTGTAATCCTTGGTCAACCATTTGTTTTAGATTCCCATCTTCCATAGAGAATGCTATGTTTCCTGTATGCTCGATAGGATGTGATGTACCATAACCCGTTTCAACATATCCAAGAACTGGCAATTTTTGCAAACTACTAAACCATTGTACATGACTAGTCATGTGGTTTGACGCACCTGAATCAACATACGAGACATTATCATTCGATTTTGAAACATTACCAGACATCGTGTTCATCATATGATGTTGAACCATGAACAACTTCTTAAAATCATCTGCACTTGTGGATGCATAGTTATTCTGCTGCCTTCTGTTATTTTGATTCTTCAACCTACAATCACATTCAAAATGTCCAGGTTTACCACAATTCCAACATCCTTTATTTTCATTACCTGAGTCATTTCTTTGGAAATTTCTGGGACCTCTTTGGCTCCCCCTACCTCGAAATTGTCCTCTTCCTCCTACATGATTCTCTTGTTGATTTTGGTCTTGGTTATTGTGTCCTCTTCCACTTTCGAATCATCTACCTCTACCTCTTCCTATGCCAGAGTAGAATACCTAATCAGAACTAGGTTTTCCTTGGGATTTTGAATCCTCACCAAGATTCTTTTCTTCAATAATCAGCATGGACACCAAATCAGAAAAATTTGGAATAATATCCCTGAACTGTATAGAAGTTCTGAACTGCTTATATGCAACTCCTAAACCACGAAGGCACACTTCCACCTTATCATCATCATCATCTACATTCACTCCAATAGATGCAAGTGACTCACATATACTGTTGATTTTTAGGGTGTAGTCACTTACCAACATGCTCTTCTTCTCCAATGTACGTAGCTCGTTCTTGAGTTGCAATTTTTGTGCCTTTGTATTGCTCTCATACAATGTGACCAAATTGTTCCAAGCCTCTTTCAAAGTCTTGGCATCCTGCATGTGTCCAATCATGCTATCCTATATGCTAGCAGATAGCTAGTACATTACCTTTCATGCTCCTTGATTCCATTCCTCATATGCTCTTAACTGATCTGCAGTCCGATTCCTTTGTGGTAACTACGGAGCATTTTTGGTCTCTCCTTCAATGTACTTCCAGTAGCCCTTTCCCATCAGGAAATTCTTCATTCTAAATCTCCTAGCATGGAAGTTGTTCTTTTCCAGCTTGTCGCTCATAAGCTGACCCATTCCATCTACGTTTGCCATTTCTGCTGCAATCCTCAACACTGCGGAACACTACAAGCAGCACTTATGCTTGAACACTATCGCAATATGATGTGACAATTCGATCTCAGAAAAACACAGGTTTTGTGTATCAATAGTACATAGAATTGCTTGAAATTCTGGGTCTAGAATATATGAGTGTTGCCGAACACAACGCAAGTTGCAGTTTCTAAAACTGACCTGGTTTTTTTGTGGGCCCCACCTTGCAGGCTCGAAACGAAGGTCGAGATGGCTCCAAAACTTTGATCTATAAAAAATCTATAGCCACGCTCGCTCTGATACCATGTCACAAGGAAGGAGATAAGAAGGAGAGCTCACACACACACACTCTCTCACTCTTGAGGAGAAGCACACATGCAAATTGAGGCAAGGAAGAAGGATCTTCTTCTTCTTCTATTACATAAAAAGGAATGTACAAGAATGACCTTAAAAACCAGAATACAACTACTGCAATATATAATGACTAGTACATAAGGAAAAACCTAATGTCCGCGAATGAGTGAGCTGGCAAGAAACAAATGTGCCATAACTCTCGGTAGATAAATCTAATAAAGCTCAATGAAGTGTCCCTGATATATACCGGCATGACCACTATACATGTGAGAGAAATGAAAAAATGAGATGTGTCATCCTAGATCATCACATGTTGAGCTTGATATCTCAACAACCATAAGACTCCAAGAAGCGAAATCAACTCTTCAAACTCTAAAGGCAAAGCCAAAGTGCAGGAAATGAGAGATGTAGCATAATCATCTCAACAAACTATAAGGAGGTCTAGTAGAGAGAAAAGGAAGCCAGAAAGGTATGGCTATGACACTTGCTTGGTCACTAAGAATTCTATTTACATAGCTGAGGATACAAACTTAGAAGATCCATCTACATATGAATAAGCCAAGAAGAAACCATAATGGAGAGATGTTATGGAAGAAGAGATAGAAGGTCTACAACAGAACTAGACTTGGGAATCACTTCCCAAGAAACCATCTATGAAGGTCATTGGATCAAGGTGGATTTATAAGGTAAAGAAGAATTTTGATGGTTCAATTAACAAGTACAAAACAAGGCTTGTAGACAAAGGGTTTGCTCAAACCCAAGGTATTGATTATGAAGAGACATTCTCATGTGTGGCAAATATGCCTACAATTAGAGTATTTATGAGTGTAGCATCTTCCAAGGATTGGATTATCTATCAAAAGGATGTTAAAAATGCTTTTCTAAATGGTTGGACTTTAGAGGAGGTATACATGGCTCAACCTTCTAGCTTTGAAGCTCAATCATATCTAGAATATGTATGTAGGTTGAAGAAAGCCTTGTATGGCTTGAAGCAAGCTCCTAGAGCTTGGAATCATAGGTTGGTCACCTATTTATAGGATAAAGGATTTATGGTGAGCAAGGCAGATCCTTCACTCTTCATAAAGAGGAACCACTCATAAGTCGTATACATTTGTGTATACATGGATGATATAATCATTACAGGAAGTGATGGAGATGGAATTAGAAGGATCAAGACTCAAATGAAGGAAGAGTTCAAGATCATTGATCTTGGCCTACTCACTTACTTCCTAGGTTTGGAAGTGGTATATATAGAGAAAGGTATGTTCCTAACTCAGAGAAAGTACATTAGAGATATGCTTACCGAGTTCAAGATGGAAAATATAAAGGTTGGAGGTACACCCATGGAGGTAAATCAAAAGCTAAGTTCTCATGAAGTGAGTTAATTGAAGATGTGACGAGTTACCAAAGCATAGTTGGAAGTTTGAACTATGCTACTCTAACTAGAGTAGACATCTGCTATAGAGTTAGTGTGCTAAGTCAATTCATGCACACACCAAGGAATCCTCACATGGAAGAAGCCAAAAGAATCCTAAAGTATTTGAAGATCCTATTAATGAAGGGTTATACTAACCTTATACATCTGATATAGATGTCAAGCTATTCTCTAATGTGGATTGGGCATGTTCTAAGGATGATGGGAGAAGTACATATAGTTATCTTACTTTTTCAAATACAAAGTTGATTTCTTGGTCTTCAAAGAAGCAACCTACACTTGCTTTCTCATCAATTGAAGTTGAATATAGAGGACTTGCAAATGCTACTCAAGAACCTATACCATTATGTCAGGGAAAAGATCATGAGCAAGGAGATACAACTATCATATGTGTCTACCAATCAATAGTGTGCAGATATTATGACAAAAGCATTGGGTGGAAACAAGTTAAGTAGGTTCAAATCAATGATTGGTTTGTAGGAAATCATGAAGGAATGAAGGCTCAATCATCTTATGCTTAAGGGAGAGCTATTGGTGCAATTAGCAATCCTAAGTGCTTGGCTAATTATTCAAGACTATCCATCAATTCATGTATCTCACATGGAGGACAAAATATGAACACCTTCTTGTCAATTTAGGTGTATTTACCTTTGGGGAAATGTAAAAGCAAGAGAGTAAGGAATCTCATGAATTTAGGGAGTTGAAACAATGAATCATGTGGTAGGATGAATCAATTCAAATCACGCCTAAAGTGTAGGAACACTTTTAGGTGAGGGAAAATTCAAATTCAAACTCACATGATGAGTATAAATAGAGATACTTTTAGTTACAGGGTAGAGTGAGTCATTCTAAGCATCATTGAGTTACATCATTGAGCATTGAGCTCAACTCATGTATGAGTTGTGCACTATACTTCTTTTGTATCATATGTTCATAAGCATATAGAATTTGATACATTTCTTCAAGTTAATCTCTGTCTACTATTCTCTATTGCATCTTCATCATTTTAGTGATTTTGCAGAAGTGATTTCTTTGTGTTTACTTAATCATTTGCTCCAATTTAACTTGATAAAGTTAGAGTTGACTTTATACTATGTACTTATCAAGTTTTATTAATTTTGGTTTTGCAAATTGTGAGATACAAAGTGAGGAATTCGACTATGTGTGCACATCTTCTTGTTCCTGAAATGTCAAGATGACCCCTCTGAGTTGCTAAACTCATTCCTCAATGTATAGTGCCTCTAGACTCATTAAATAACTTGATTTAGCTAGCTATAATCTCCTAGATGTGTTGAAAATCTCTCTAGTCAATTCATACCAGTTTGTGAGCTCTAAATAAAACAATGAGCACCTACATTCCTTGCATATGCAAGTTATCTGTTTTGATGCAAACTTTTGGGAATCATGTTCGAAAGCACATAGTGGTTATAAATGCATTATTGTGAAGCCAAAGAAGTCTACTAAGCATCCCTAAAGTCAAATTGGCACGTGTAGGGCAGGGTTTGTGCAACACCAGCTCATCTCTAGAACATACCAATCCATCTCCTCACAGTTGGCACTAATGCCCTATTGAGTTTATGATCCACCATCACATATTTGATTGAAATTACATCGACAAGAGATGTTTATAAGTTATATCATTACAAATTCTTGATTTATACTTGAAAAGGCTATTTATTTGATCAAATGTAATGAAAAGTATCTTTGTTTATCTCATTTGATAATAGAGCTATTATTCATACTAGATATTATCTGTTGGCATAAATAGGCATCTATCTCAAAGGATATACTCAATCACATTGTCAAGCTTAACCAAATAGTTACATCCCTAAACCTATTGGTAAATTCCTTCTTATTCATAGAGCAGATTTTGGAGAAGTGGTATTTAAATTCTCTTTCAAGACTTTAATCTTGGTTTTCTCTAGATATGCACTAATGAGTTACAATTCTTGAGCCTTGAAGCAATT